>VWZV01001097.1:0-162851 GCA_013397155.1 Irena cyanogastra | reverse complement strand
TTTATTTATATTTATTTATATTATATTTATTTATATAAAATGGTTTTTTCCCATTAGCAGGTTATATATGCATATGGGTTGGGGGGAGTTTGGAGTAACAGGGAGTAAAATGGAAAGTGCTCCTGGGAAATTGCTAATTTATATAAAACTGATGAGGGAAACAAGTGTTTTATAGAGGGCCCTGACTCTCTTAAAGGATATTTGGCTCGAGGACAGGTTACTTGCTGAAGCACACATTTAGGTGTGTCTGTTTTTGCAGTGCTTTGTGCTAAGAGTGAAAAAACAACGTGTATCAGGTGCTTTTTATTATATATTTATTTTATCTAAGTGTCAGCATGTGTTGGGAGTCTACAGACTGATTCTGTCCAGAGATTTCTGCTGTCACTGAGCCATCAGACAGTCAGCTGGGTTCTAGACATGGAAAATATGTGTAAAACTGGGAGTCAGCTTGTGTAACACAACTCCCTTCAAGGCTCAACAGGTGTAAATGTGCCAGTAAAAAAACATGAGTGCCAAGAATATCTGTAACTGCTGCACTAGGTGTGATCACTTCTGAGGAAGCAGAGTCATAGAAATCATAAGAGCAAATGACAAAACAAAGATGCTTCAGAAAATGTGGAAAGAATCAACAAAAAAAGCAAAATTTACCATTCAGTGTCTGATTTCCTGAGGGTGAGTGGCCAATACAGGCCATCCCACGAGGTGCTCAACTCTGTTACTGATAATATCTCAACTTACCAAAGAGTAAAACGCTGTCAGAATAGTTCAAACCTGTGATTTTTTTGACACTGTAAATGCTTTAAAAATCTTGCTAATGATTTAAGAAAAAGACATGCGAACAAGCAGAAAAAATGAACATTATCTAAAGTCAGTGTGGGTGTGGTGCCTTGACCTATTTAGACTATTAAGAAATATGCTGCATTTAAGTATTGAATATATATTTTCATTATGTATTGAGTGGCCAAAAATATCTTAAGAGCCTTTTAAGGTAATATGTAAAAACATCTCTTCCCCAAAAGTGGGTCAAGGCTTACATAGTCTGCATTTCCAACGTGGGTCCCTCTTAAAAGGAAAATCCCAACAGTACTGAAGGAGCTCACACAGCAAAAGGCTCCAAATCCTGTATTTTGTGATATCCTTTGACCTTGGTCTGCCTAAACCCAGAGCAACAGCCACAGGATGTGGTCTAATATATGTTAAAGGCAAATTATCTTGAAATTTTTATCTTCAGTGCTGCAGAAGTTCAATGATGATGATGATGATGATGATGATGCTGTGTACTGGCTCCTTGTTTTTTTGCCTGCTGATAAAAACTCCCTGCTCATTAAAACAGCAAGAGGAGGTGAGAGGAGGGAGGCTCCAGGTTACTGCCCACAGCACAGGGTGGTGTAAGAATAAAGGAATAACATGCTCTGGATGTGAAATAACAAAGAACTTAATGGGATTAGCAGGGGTGAAAAGGGAAGGAGTGAGCACCAATTGCCACAAGATCCTCCACTTGTTAAGACCTTAAGTCTTGTGCCTGTTATTAGTTGCAGGGAATTATGGAGCTGTAAATTATGAGGTAATTTGATGAGTTACACCTGCGTGGACATCAGATACAGGTTGAAACTGTAAAAGTAAGATATTGAACAAATAAGCTTAAATAATACCCTGTTATGCATCTCACATCTCCCTTCTTGGACATTTTTTGTAATGGGATTTCCAAACACTAAGTTTCAGGAGTGTTTTCTTAGTAGGCAAACATTCAGGTATTCCAAGACATTCTGATACACTGAGGACATTTACTTTAATTTTTTTTTCTCTATAAGGTGACACTGGTTATCTCTTGAAAAATTGCCTAATCTCTTCCATGTTTTATCTCCAGATTCCCTCTGAAAAGTGTATCGTTAGAAATTGTAATGAAACTCAAAAAGTGACCAGAATAGTAATTGACAGGAAACTTGGCATCTTCAAAATAGGCCTTGGATGCTCAGATAAATGTGGTGGATCAGAGCTGCACTGCCCTTCCTGTGAGTTCAGAGCAGCCCTGGTAGGTGTGAGGTTGTGTAATACACCCATTAAACCTGCTTCATCTGGGAGGACGAAGGGGAAGCATTTTAATGAGTCAATCTAAATTGCTGAAGTAAATGACCATAATGATAGAGACTTGGAAAATGATGTGTGCTTAGATGTGGGACTGCAGCACAGCAGAGGAGGTGCTGGCTCTGGCTGTCACACAGACCTCCTGCATGCTGGCTCAGATGTGACTTCTGAGCCTTCTGTGCCTTTACATTTCATCCCAGAACCACTTTGGTGTCGGGAAAATGGAAATTAGAGATGCCACCTTCCAGTGCTAAAGGGAAAAGTGGACTACAGACCAGCAGAGTACAGTTTTATGCAATAAATTGTTTCCAAGCTCTTCGCTTCTGATGCCAAGCAGGAGGTCTGGGCACTGCTTACCCTCTCCTCCTGCTCAGAAGATGAGAAGGTTCCAGCAAATGCAATAAAATTAGGTTCCTAATTTCCACTCCTTTCAGTTGTTCTGTAGCATGATCCCTCTGTTAGGAACTCTGTCTTACAATCAGGTACCAACTTAAGGCACCCAAATTCTTTATTACCTCTTCTCTTGCCAAATCCATCTTGGTCCTATAAGGTCAAACCTTTTCCCAGACAAAACCCTGTACTAAGGAGAAAGAGAGACATCATTTTTTGCACCACAAATTTAAGGAGAGGGAAGAAAAACCTTTCAGCCATAGACTTCTCTGTACTAACAGGAATCAACTCAAAATTATTTAAGTATGAGAGACTAAAATAATCAAGATATTGCAGCTTTTCTGGGAAAGCTCATTTTAATGGACCTCCATATTAACTCATACACAGAATAAGCTCCTCTATGAATAGCATTAAAAGACTCAGATTTCTGTGGATTTCTGTCCTATATTTTCTATACATTCTCCTCAAAATCTTAAAGTATCTCCAGCTTTTGTTGTGCCAGGTTTTTGACCCCCTCACTGCAGGAAATGAGCACATGCTGCACAAAGCTTGGCTTTGCCAGTTGTCCTGCTAATACACATATGCTGTCAGTCCAGCTGGCTCTTGGCAAACAGCAGAGGTAAATGTCAGGTTCTTTCCTGTCCCTTGCTATGAGGAGAGCACAAAACTATCCCTAAAACAGCACAGTGCAACCAGAATCCACTGCCTCACTTTGGTTTCAATAATCTCCAGAATAGTAAAAAATTAACAACAAAAGGGTCAGAAAAATTAACAGCAAAAGGGTCAGACACATAGGGGAAAAGAAGGAAGCATGTTGCTCTTAATCTCTGATAAGAAATTTAAATTTTGTGGTTTTCATTTAAGTTTTCCCATCTTAATCCAAGAGGTGTTACACAACTGATGAACTGACTTAAGAGCATTTTTTTTCTTCTATCAATAAAAGTGTATTTATTTCTTACCAATGAGAAATTAAGGGGCAAATCATCAGATTGGAGAGAGCTGTGTTACTCTATTCGAATAAGGTTTATAACTGGCACTTGCTGGTTCTGGTCTGCATATCTGCTTGTGTGAAAGGAAAAGAAATCCTCCTACCTGATTTGTTTGGGGATCAATTTGACCTCCTCCTCCACCATTCACATTTGGGAGTTTTTACCAAATCAGGTCCATCAGCAAAATGAGGGAGTTTTGGAATAGTGGGGAAATTGTGCTCTGACATTTTTGGGGGGTCATGCACAGCTGTGGGATGAGCAAGGAGGGATGTTACTCCTGGATTGATCATGGTTCATAAACTTGGGAGAGAAAATGTATGGAAAATGTTTGCTGTAGGAAAAAAAAAATTGAGGAATGTTCTTGCTCCTGTGGCCTGGCCGGGCTGGACAAAACATCCAGGCTAAATGTGGCTGTGAGACATTTAAAAGCCAGTGACACCCCATGAAAAGAGCTTCAGCAAGGGAACAAAAGCCACGCTGTTTTATCTTTACTGCTGATTAAAGTCTGTAACTACTGCAGCTACCAAATTATGCACATTTTAAACAAAAGCCTGCACCGTGTCACAAGCAAGAAAAACAAGTCACAGGGTGCAAGGCAAAGCTTTCCTCTGAGGCACTGGTGGTTAACCAGTCCCTGTCCCACAGTGGCTGCAGTGTCATCTGAGCTGGGCACTCGCTGCCCTGTGCCAAGCAGTTCCATAATACAGCTGTTGAACCCTTCCCTGTGCTCAGAAATTGCCACCAGAAATATCAAGCCTGGGGCAGAGAGAAGGGGTTTTAAGTGCTACTGCCTTTCATGAAAGATAGGTTCATCCCAAAACACCTCGCCACGCCCCCTCCAAACAGTAAAAAAAATCCCAAATGCAGAAGGCCAGGCATTCAAACAGAAACATAATCAATGACATCCTGTTAAAGAAAGGATTTAAAATATTTTTTTATAGCAAAAAACCATCAGTCATAGTTTTAAACAGGTACTACATAACAGATAAGGAGGTCTGGAGAAACTCTGGAGGGGTTTGCTCGGTATTAAATGATGATGAAACATCTGTACATTCCATCCATCGCTGATTGTGGGAAAGAACATTTGATCTGGCAAATTACAGAGCGGCTTAACCCTTCAGCTTTTACAGAGGGGAAAAAAAGAACAGGTTATACAGCCTTGAAAATATTCAGTGTTTCTTTTGTGTACACAGAAGCAAATTTATCTACAGCTTTTTTGTGTGTACAAAGGTGTTTCTGAACAGCTAGTCATTAAAAACATTGGTTGTTTCCCTACCATGAAGAGCTTTCAAATATATGGAAAGGAAATGTGTTTTATTTAAAAAAGAACGTAATTTAATTAAAGATATAAATGCAGATTCAGACCCTATATATGAAAGGCTTGAGATTTTACATTGCCAAACTCAAACCTGTTCTTAGAGCTGTAGTCCCAACTTCAATTCCAAACAATTTTGCCTTCCTAAAGTTCATGCAGAGCAATCCGTGACACTGACCCTCAATGAATCTTTTCTATCCTGATCCATTTCATATTGCTCTGTTCATGTTTATTAACCCTTCAAAAAGCACCTTTCTTCACTGTGCTTCTACCAGAGCAATTAGAGGAAAACATCTGTCTACAAAACCCCTGCTACAACAGGCAACTACAAAAGGCCACCCAATTCTGGGAGTTTTCAGTCTCATTCACAAAATAACAACAATCCTGAATTTTAAGCTGTCATAGAATTGTGGAATGGTTTGGGTTGGAAGGGACCATAGAGACCATCTAAATCCAGCCCCCTGCCATGGGCAGGGACACCTTCTGCTAGCCCAAGTTGCTCCAAGTCCCATCCAGCCTGGCCTTGGGCATTTCCAGGGATCCAGAGGCAGCCACAGCTTCTCTGGGCACCCTGTGCCAGTGCCTCACCTCCCTCACAGCCAAAAATTTCTTCCCAATTTCCCATCTAACCCTGCCCTGTGTCACTGTAAGTTATTCCACAGCCAGATCTTTGAACATGAGCCAAAAAATGTCAGTCCTAGCCCAAGTGTCACTAATTGTGTCTCTAGAAGCTGCTGCCTGAAATCTCTTCAGGATCCAAAGTCTGATTGCTCTTTGCTCAAGCTGACATGAAACTGTTGCTTGAAATTCCCTTTCAATCTGAATAAAGGCCACAATACAGGGGCAAGGTTGCAGCAAAGGAATTTTGGGGAGCCTCAGAAGAGCATCCTCACAAAGCAATTGGCAGCTATGTTTTCCACTTCTACCATGTTCAAAGTTCAAGACAAAAGTTACTTTGAGAGCTTGAGTCAGGGTCTAACATTTCCAAATGCACGGCTAAGCAAAAAATGTCATTCACTCAAGCCATCACCGCAATATTTCTAATTACATCCCTGACTAATTTCATTACTGTATCCCTTTTAAGTACTGGTTTTAAGAGTACAACCGTTGGCTTAAAATTGATTCCTTATTTTCAGGCAGTTCTTCCTATCAGCTTGAACCAACGGTGTTTTATCGGGTGACAAGTTTCACACAGAATTGCTGGTTATAGTCCCAAACCTGCAAAGTGCTGCAGGATCAGAGGGGGAAGGGGTAATAAAAATATTTTTAAAAATGGACTGGATCATTTCATAATTCAGCTAGGAATAATTAGTGCGGTTATTTTATATGATATCCTAAGGATATACTGAAACTCACTGTCCTTTGTGTGATACCAGAAAAGGACACTGCAGATCCCAATTGAAAATAGGACAGAAATTTGAGATCATTGCTCCCCACCAGCATTTCTGCCACTGAATGGGACATTTCCATACAGCTGGAAGCCCTGAGTCTCCAAAAATTGTCATATAATTCAATTGAGAAGCACTGCAGTCACAGCTAATGCTGTGCCATTATCTTTTGTTTCTTAAACAATTTGGCTGTGACGGCATGAAGAAGCCAAACATCCCTGGAAGTGCCCAAGGCCAGGCTGGACAGGGCTTGGAGCCACCTGGGCTAGTGGAAGGTGTCCCTGCCCATGGCAGGGGCTGAACAAGGTGATTTTTAAGTTCCCTTCCAAGCCAAACCATTCTTTGATTCCATCACAGCTTAGAATTCAGGATTGTTGTTATTTTGTGGCTAAGACTGAAAACTCCCAAAATTAGGTGGCCCTTTGTAGTTGCCTGTTCTGGTGGCACAACTACAACCAGTTCTGTTTGGTTTTCTCTCCCACCCTCATCTCCCAACAGCAGCCACGTGCAGTCAACTCAATATTCCTTGAGCAATTGCATGCTGATGGCCCAGAGGGTTTGGGAGCTATTTAAAACACACCAAACATACAAAAAATGTGATTTTTCCTGTCCAAACCCACTCCAGCATTTTTCAGGCACTTAAAGTGACACCTTAACTAATTTTTCTGATGTTTAGCATCTTGCTAAAGGCCTAAATTAATGGGTACAGATAATTCCTTGAAGGAATACATCTTATCTTGCCAACATTCCTGGCAAAATTTATGTTCCTGTTAATAGTTTTGTACCTAGACATTAAACAACCCTTAAGTGCTCCCACTTGGCTGTATAAATAAGGTTTTTATTCATGTGAATATTTCTGTTCAGCATATTTGTTGAGAGATACCTGACCCAAGTTTAAATCTGGAAAGGACAGGAAAAGCAGATAATTTCCATCTTTTCCTGGCATTTGGTTTGGACTATGAATAAAAAATCCACACTGAGGTCCAAACATTTTTGTGGCAGGTGCTGCACGAACATTAAATGGAGGCATCATTGCCCAGCAAACTTTATAGATTAAAACAAAAACACATGAAATTGGACATGAAGTCTGAATTTGCACATAAATGAATATAGTAAAGTATTAAAAAACATTTTGTGGTCATTTGTGTCTCTGAGTATGGGAAATTTTTCTGTCAAATATTTTTGATAAAAATAACATAAGCTGAATCATATAAAGCAAAATGTGCATAATGTTTCAAAAAAAAAGAGAAAGCTGAAAAGGATCATTTCAAACTAAAAGTAATGTTTAAAAAGTCAACTTTTTAATAGCAAAAAAATAAAATTTAAGAAAGAATTTGAATTACTTTGTTTAAGGTCAAACAAATACTCTTTCAAGTCAAAATAATTTAATCTTTCTTTTCATTTTTTGCCAGGCTGACTAGAAATGAAAGTAAAATGAATTATCACAAGAAAATATTTCAGTCCATGGAGAATAACAAAAATGAAATGAGGTAATTAGGCTTTTCTAGTATTTTTGTTGCTGTTAATGCAGGGTAGAGGTTGGAAGTAAACAAGCACCAAATGGAAAACGTGAGTAGGTTACATGAGAAAAAAGAGCTGTAAACCAGGATTTAAAGAAAGATAAGGTAACAGATGTTTGGATTTTAAGATGATACTTCTCTGTTTGACCAGCAGTCCGAGGGACAGTGTGGAGATCCAGGATGAATTGACACTGGACAGAAAAGTTGGAGAATGCTGGGAAAGGTCGGAGTCCTAATGGGTTAATGGATCAGAAATCTGGAGTTAAGAACCACTGGGGTGTGAGCACAAAGGCACAAAGCCACTCCTTGCTGGAGAGGGGCACTGGAGGCTCCAGCTGAGCCATCCTGATTTGGGGAACCTCCCCCAGATTTGGGGATTGGGCTCTTCTCAAAACCAGCGACTGGCAGGACAAGAGGAAATGGCCTCAGATTGTGCCAGGAGGTTTAGATTGGATATTGGGGAAAATTTCTTCACTCAAAGGGTTTTCCAGCCCTGGCACAGCTGCCCAGGGCAGTGCTGGAGTCCCCATCCATGGAGGGATTTAAAAGCCACGTGGATGTGGCACTTGGGGACAGGGGTCAGTGGTGGCCTTGGCAGTGCTGGGGGAATGGCTGGACTTGATGATCTTAGAGGCTTTTTCCAACTAAATGATTCTATATGAGAAGTAGCAATACAAAATGTCATGGATATAAACGTGCCTCATTTGTTTTCCTCATTTTCTCTGCCCTTTTTCCTGCCAAAAGCCCCAGTGGCATTAAGCCACCCTGGGTGGTACATGCGGCACAAAGTCTCAGCTCACTTTTCAAAGTAGTTCTTACTTGCCAGAGGGGAGAAAAAGTTTAAAACCCTTATTTCCAGGACTGTTTCTGTGCTACCTGAAATCTACAGTGTGATTATTTCCCATTGCCACCAGGGTCACACCTATGTGGAAAAAATCCTCATTTAAGAGGCTGTTTTACTTCCAGTATTTCAGATGTTCAGAGTTTGACATTGTTTTGCTGCTGTGAGGACAAAGATTATAGTGTTCAAAAGGCACGCTCACCCCTGGATAATTTGCTTGTCTTTATTGCAGTAAATTTGTATATTGATCTTTATTACAGTATCATCTAACAGGATGTTTAGCATCCACACTCTGTCATGCAGGGCTCTGCACAGCTCTGAGGGAAGAATGCAGAGTAGGTATTACACCACACAGGAAACAATACATTTATATTTCACACGTGTAATTTAGGTTTATATGTAATAAAGAATTATATGTGCCTGAAGAAGGAATTTTCCTGATATCTGATTGACTTTAACACTTAGAAAATATTTTCCCTGGTGAGTGGGGTGGTTTTTTTCCTATTGTCCTTTCATGATTTCTTTTTCCTCTCTTACATTAATTTTGTTGGCAAATTTCTCAGAATTTCACTGAGATGAACTTTCCTGCCTATTACACACCTCTACTTTTTTTTTTTTTTTTAAATAATCTCACACTTGTTAGCATTTGGAAGGATATCATGATAGCAGAGCAGCCATGCTGTTTTCATTGGCATTTCAATGAAGAGAAATACACTGTGACATAATAAATAGACATAGAAGAAAAATTAATTCCTATTTCTCAGAAGAACATCTAAAAGTGAGCCTATATATATAGGTTTAAGTCATCGAAATGACTTGATGCATATTTTTATTTTAGTATCTGCAGGAAGATGGATCCCAGCCCATTAAAACTAAAATTTCCAGAAAGACAGGCACTCTGATGTATCATCTGTCAAGGTAAAGGGACTAAGAACCTCTAGCTGACTGATATGATGGATTTTCACTTTCCTACTTGCTTCAAGAAGGAAGAAAGTGTGGAGCTGAACAGCTGGTAACATTTGCTAAAAGATTATGGTGCTGAGATTCAGATTTAAATTTGACTTTTTGGTCGTAAACACATGAACAACACATGAAATGTTCTTATTCCTTAACATATTTTCACTTGAAAAGAGTGATTCAACTGCTTCCTCTGTAAAACCTCTATAGGATTAAAGAGCAAAGAGGTCTCCAGCTGAAAAAAAAGACATGTATTTCCTGGAAAAGGAAGTCATGCAAGAGCTCAAAGCTTTCTTCAGGGTAGCTGCTACCACCTTCTGTAAGACTGTTGAAACACATGTAAATGAGAAGTTTAAAAGTATATATATAGAAATATTTGGCAAAATAATGAGACTCTTCCTACATTGTCCCCTTTAGGCTTAGAAATACAAAAGACTTTCCTGGTGTACATTTGCAAAATAACCATGTGAAAATATCTCTGGCTACTCCACCATATGATGTAAGTTTGGAAATATTTTGGCAATGATGTGAAACAAGCCCACAAGCTGTCACAAATATTGTTAGCACCTCCTGTATGTGCAAAGAGAGTAAACCATGGTATTTGCAGCCTTTGCCCAATCAGGATGTAAACTCTATGAGTTATTTTGGCAAATTTCAGAGGAAAATATTGGCTCACTAAAGCCAGACCAGGACCCCCAAACCCCTTCAGTTAAAAGCAATTAAATCAATCAATCAAGTCATAGTGTTTTCCAAGCTTTGTCACCAGATGTTGTCTATTAAAAAGCCATCCAGAAGTGAAAAGCTGAAGCAGCATGTGAAATTCTGATAAAAATAAATTATAGAATCATTTAGTGGAAAAGACATCTAAGATCACAGAGGAAGGAAACCACTATTTTAGTGGTTTTCTGTAAGCAAAATGTGAACATGATCCATCAGAACTCTGTAAGACCTAAATAAAACTTGGAATATAAATGGGGTAAGTGATCAGACAGCACCCCGACATCATTGATCAACAAGAGCTTTCAGTGATAAAAAATAGTATCAATAAAAGACTGATTTCACAGAACGTTCTGAACCCTTTGGTGAGGTGGCCTGATTTAAGCTACAGAAACTTCAATAAAACCAGGGAAAATCATACAAATAGGAGCAGAAAATATGTCAGATATTTCAGATATGAAACCACGCCTTGCAAAGTAGTGAGTCCAAGAGAATGTTTGGATTTACAGAGGTCTGGAGAGCCTTCTTTGCAGCCAAAGACAAACAATATTGATTTGTTTCATTTATCTGAGGAAAGATTATGATTAAGTCACCTTCTAATCTGTAAGTAGGAACACGGAGAGAAGACTTCTGGTAATGGAAAGCTCTTTCATCTGCCTGACAGAAGCGTGGCAAAAGCCAATGGACAAAACCACTTAAACCATTTTGGAAATGAAACACACATTTTGAAAGCATGGGGGTTCTGTGTAACAAATTACTAAAGCAGCTTATTGATTCCCCATCTTTTCGAGACTTTGGGGATGTTTTCCTGGGAGAGTCCTGATGTTGTCAGAAGTTACAGCCTCGATGCAAGAAGTGCTCTGTGAAAGTGTATGAACTGCACCAAGTTCAAATTAAGTGAACATGTTGGTGTCTTCTGAGTTTATAACCTGTGAATCTTCAATGTTAGGCCATAGTTATGCATGTCTGTAGCTTCTGAGATAAGTTGTATCGTCCTTTGAGGAAAAATAAAGTTGATAGTTGATAATTCTACTATTTTCTTGTCATTTAATGACATCTCCCAGTCTAGCTGGCTGGTTTGTGCCTGCTGGAGAGTTGGTGTTATTTAATGCTTCCAAAACATATGTCTCTGGGCTTCATTTTGTACACTACAGCTCACAGATTCTAAGAATTAATATCTTGTGTCCATCATTCTCCCACACACATCACTTGTTCTTTTTGGGGGTTTTTTGGTTTGGTTTTTTTTTTTTTTTGTCATCCCTGATATTTTTAATACATCCATAAAACTTCCCAGAGAGCAGCAGCACCTAAATACTCTTATAATCTTAATTTCTGTGATCTGTTGGGTTGTTTCTGCATCTATTGCTGCAGCTGACGTTTTGGATGTGGTTTTAAAACAAGTTTCAAGTGGGACCAATCTTTGTGGGAATATTACAGGCTATTGCTAAAAATACATATTGACAGATCAGTTTATTGAGGAAGAGGGAAGAATCTGACAGCATTTTCTAATACCTGTAAATTATAGCTGGTTTGTTCAGTAAAACAAAATTAAGACAGGCTGATTTTACACAGCAAAGCAAATGTAGATTCCAAGCTATAAAGGGGGTTTGTGGAGGGTGTCCTAAGTTGTGCTTATCAAGCACTGGAAGACTTGAGCAGAGGTTTTGCAGCAGAAATGTTCAGGGAGGCACATCAGTACACAGAATTGGTGAGAAGTGATTTTTGACAAATAATGCAGGAACTGGCAGTAATTTTAACGAACAGTTCTGCTGGCAGGGAGTGACTCACTCCAGCACAGTAAAGACTTTGTTGTTAAAAGTACTTACACTCACATTAGGAGCCTGAAATCATCCCAGACATAATGGCCCACTTTGAAAGAGCAGGAAACATTAAACAGATTGTCCAATCCAGAGAAAATAATCATAGGAAAATTTATTGAAAGGCAGTTCACCAAATAGCATATCCTGCAGTTCCATCCAGTGGGTTTTGCTCTCCTCATACCAAGACTCCAGCCTGTGATTTCAACTCAACAGCATAACTCTGTAAAATGGGTCTTTCCAAGACTAAAACTAGGAGAGATTTTGGGGCAAGGACCGCGTGAAGATAGAAGCAACAATAAAATCCTTGTTCTGTAAAGAGGAGGGAAACCAGTGCAGCAGCAGCAGCATGATTCACCTTCCTTAAGTTTAGCCATCCAAAAGGTAGGTGTTGAATCAAAGTTAGTCATTCCTTTTCTGTCACTTGTGGAGGAAGATGTATCCTGCCTGCTTCAGAGCACTACTTTGAGAACTGCTATTTAGAAAGACTTCCCTCTCTACATTGCCATAGAGGATACCCAGGGGAACAGCCAGCAGAAAGCAACATCTTCCAACCTAAATCTAGACAGGATTGCTCTGTCTCTAGGTTGCCCAAAGAAGCTGTGGCTGTCCCTGGATCCCTAGAAGAGTCCAGGCCCAGGTTGGACAGGGCTTGGAGCAGCCTGGGAGAGTGGAAGGTGTCCCTGCCCATGGCAGGGGGAGGGAATGACATGATCTTTATGGTCCCTTCCAACCCAAACCATCCTGTGGTTCTCAGAAGTCCCTTCATAAGGGACTCTGGCTCCCACTCTGCTGAAACCATGGCTCTGTAATTCACTGTCTTCGTGGTGTGTGCACAAAGGTGAGTTGGTTTCAGTGCATACACAAGGCTCAGTAAAATAACTAAAGAGAAGAGAAATCAGGAGATAGCCAGAGGCAAAGTAAAATTAACCACAAGACCTCAAGAATCACACTTGGCATCTTCAGCCCGTAGCAAAAAAATCCCAAATGCCCCACATTCCTAATTTCAGTGAACTGAGGCAAGGTAAAAAAATTGTGTTCAAATGAGATGGTTTAAGTAATATACTGTCCGAGTTGCTGACAGTTCAGAGAAAAAAGAAAAGGAAAAATTAGCAATGAAAGCATTAAAAAGGAATGAAAGAGAAGTTCAGATTGGCATTGGATTAGATTGCCATGGGAAAGGAACAGGAAAACTATGGCATCACAGAGACATCCCTGGAGGTGTTAAAAACCACATATGTGGCACTTGGGGACATGGTTTAGTGGGGCAATGCTGGGGAAATTGTTGGACTTGATGATCTTAGAGGGCTTTTCAAACCTAAATGATTCTGTGATTTCCTTTCTTAACAGCTCTCTGCTTCAGAATGATTTACTGCAGGGTTTGTATTGATTTACAATTATTAGACAGTTATTGTAATTTATGTTGATAAAGCAATAAGGGAGTACTGAAAATATTTATTAAATATGAGAAACTTTGTAGCATTTAGACATTAATCAAAGTTGATCATCTACAATGTATGTGCTAATAAACCATTAGTGAATATTTAACCTGCAAACACGATGAAAAAAGCTGATAGATTACCTCCTTCAAGAACAGAAGGACTTTGTGGGAATTCTGAATTATTTAGATTGTGACATAGCACAGGATTTAGGAGTGGGAAGCAATTTTACTGTGAGATTTTCTTTTTTAGTTGCTGAATTCCTGATAAAAAGAGTGATGGAACTAATTTTGTTTCTTGTTGATTTAAACATTAGCAATCCCGGGTTTTGCAGAAACATTAAAGACAGTTGTGAGTCAGGTACTCTATTGTATAATGGAATCATTGGCTTTCTTTGATTTTGGTGCAGAAAGCAAAATAAAAAAGAAAGTCATCAAGTAACTCAGGCTTCTCTGCACTTTGTTGCAGTAGTCAGAGAACACAGTATTGGGGTCAGCTTAGCATTTGCCTAAGAGACCTGATTAATTGCAATTAAATGATTGTTTGCTCAGCAAATGGTGCAGAAGACTGGGCATGCTTCCCTGACCAGCTGAGCCAGGCTTTGCTAGGCACATCTCCAGGCTAGGGGACACTTCTCATGCTCGCCCTGTCCTTGGAAAGGTGGGGGGATGCTGGAAGGGACACTGCCTGGAAAGGAGTTAATCCATTAACGCCTCCTGGTTGATTAATTTTCTGCTTCAACTCATTTAAATTCTCATTCTGCTGATTGTTTCCTTCCAGGGAGGTTGTGGAAAGGTTATCAGCTTCTTGGAAGGACATAGCAAAGCCTCCAAGCACAAACCTAGCCCACTTTTCCAAATAAACAGCTGCAGACAAATCCTGGCTGCATTGGTGGGAATGGAAGTTTTCAGAGAATCGCAGAACGGTCGGAGTTGGAAGGAACCTTTCAGATCGTTTAGTCCAACCACTCCACTCAAGCAGGTTTGAATATCTCCAAAGAAAGAGACTCCACAACCTCTCCAGGCAATCTGCTCCAGTGCTGTCACTCTCACAGGAAAAATGTTTTTCTTCATATTTAGGTGGAACTTCCCATGCTTCAGTTTGTGCCCGCTGCCCATGGTCCTGTTGCTGAGCACCACAGAAAAGAGTCTGGCCCCTTCCTCTTCACACCCACCATTAAGATGTTTGCATGCATTGATGAATCCCCTCTCTGTTGTCTCTTTCTGTGGCTGAACAGCCCCAGCTCCCTCAGCCTGTCACTGTAAGGGACATGCTCCAGTCCCCTCTTCATTGCTGTAGCCCCCACCAGACCCTCTCCAGGGGCTCCATGTCCCTCCTGTCCTGAGGAACCCAGAACTACGCACAGCATGACAGATGTGCCCCACCACGGCTGAGCAGAGGGGCAGGATCTCCTCCCTTAACCTCCTGGAAATTCTCTAATAAATCCCAGGGTCTTGTTGGCCTTATTGGCACAAAGACACACTGCTTGTCATGGACACTTCTTGTCCACCATGACCCCAGGTCCTTCTCTCCAGAGCTGCTCCATCAGGTCACCCCCAGCCTGAGCTGGTGCCTGGGGTTGTTCCCCTCAGGTGCAGGAACTGTATTTGCATTTGAATTTCAGAACTTTGCTAAAATTCAGGACTTTTTTTTTCTTTTCTGTCCTAACAAAGGAATCAAGCAGCAATTACTTTTCAGATAGCATTCCAGTGGTAAAATAAATGGAAAAGTACCAGATGTTTGTTGGACATTTTCTTAGTTCTTGAAATATCACAGAATCCTAGAATGGTTTGGGTTGGAAAGGACCTTGAAGATCATCCACTTCCCATCCCTCTGCCATGGGCAGGACACCTTCCACTAGCCCAGGTTGCTCCAAGCCCTGTCCAGCCTGGCCTTGGACACTTCCAGTGATCCCAGGGCAGCCACAGCTTCTCTGGGCACCCTGTGCCAGGGCCTGCCCACCCTCCCAGGGAAGGATTGCTGGTGCTCAGGGTTATTCTTCCCCAGGTGCAAGACCCTGCATTTGCCTTTCTTGAGATTCACTTTGGGTTGGATTTCTTTTTCCCCAACTCTCCAGCCTGTCCAAGGTCCTGCTGAGCCTCCAGGGGGATCAGCCACTCCTCCCAATTCTGTATCATCAAACAACCATGTTCATGGGACACTATCCCTTCATCCAGGTCACTGCTGAGTAATAAGAACAAGACTGAACCCTGGGGCCCACCACGACCTACAGGCCTCCAAGTGGACTCTGTGCCACTGGGCACAACCCTCTGGGCTCAGTGCAGATGGCCAGCAAAGACCAAAAGTTGGCCTTAAGCAAAATGTTTCAGCTCTGAGCAATGTGTGTATTACAAGCAGTAAAAATTGGTTGCTTTTCAATTAGAACTGGGGAAAGGAGGAAATGGGCCATAACAGACCATGTTCAGCATGGGTGGGACATGCAATGGAAATCCAATTCCAGCAGAAAACTGCTTTTAGCAGGAGAGCATAATATGAGGTGTGAAACATTAAGCTTTGTAGATGGGGAGTTTCACTACACAGAAGCTGGTTATAATTACCAGAGGAAATTATAACATCATGATAGAGACCAAGGACATGTACAATGCATTATGAGAAAGATTAGTCTGAACTGCAAGGGCTTCCCTTAAACTATCTTAATTAAAGGTCATTCAAAACTTCCCCCAACACCTTATTTAGGTGGGCTGCAAAAGTACAAGTGCTAAAAATTTGCTCTCTAAAGTTTTGATCTGTGAGCCATTAATATTTCCCGTAATTCAGCTTATGTGCTATTTACAAATCAGAATTGCCTGCCTATGGAAATGGATTTGTTGGAGGTAGTCATTCCATTACATGGGATGATTATTTTGTTGTTCCCCACCACTCCACCAGTTTACACTGTCAGACTATTCTGCTTACTCACAGGAATGAGTCTTCACAAGGATTTTTATTTCCCAACCACAATATTGATACAAAATACATTCCATTCTCCCTAGGTATTCATGGCACACACTGTGACAATCCATCTGTCACCAACATCCTGCTCTGCAGAAGGTTTAAACTGTGTGAATTAGGAGTAAGTTTGGGTAGGATTTCTTTCTTTAACTATATCTGTGATTTGCTTAGCACAGTGGGCATGGGAGGAAGGAGAAAATAGCTTGGCTGATGTGTAGGTTTTTAATTTTTAATATTTCTGCCTATTATTTTTAATATCAGCAGCTGTGCTGCCCCAGCAGTACATGTAATAATAATATAGCCAAGCATAGCTGTTAGCAGAGATCTGGTCTTAAAACATCTAAAATAGAGATGTTTTGCTGTAGTTTCTCTGAGGATCCTTCTTGTAGGTGCAATCAATGACAGAGGTATAACCTGTCTTTATCACATCCTGTCAGCAGCACTGATGTTTCCCAGGACTTTTCCCCACCATGACTCATCTGACTATGTCCCTTGGACATTCACAGATTTCCTTCTGTTGTTCAATGTAAAGAAGATGTCGATACCCAGTAAAAGTGACAAAATTGTCTTTTACTTCATACTATTTAATAAATCAACTCATACACCAGTGAAAAGCTGCAAAAGATTATTCTTTTTAGCCACAAGACCCACATATTCAGGCTTCTATTTGTGTCCTAGATAGACTGGAGGGTGGTAGTGAGAAAAAACCCTGTAGGTATATCCAGCGATTTTCTCCTTGGCAGCATTTGAAAAGGAAACAAAAGAAGTTAATTCAGTACGTGCTTCAATGTGGTAAATTTCAGACAGAAATTCTGCTTGCCCCCAACATTTTTACGAGTTCCAGGTGGAAGTTCTATGGCCTCAATGATTCTGCAATATCTGGAGACAGCACAACCCATCAAAAGTGCAGGAATCATCCCGATCCTTCCTGTCTGCTGCCAGCAGAATACACGGCCAGCAATTCCCAAAGTCTCCCTCCGGCATTTCTCTGTTGGAGTCACATAACATGTCAAAGAAATGATTTTTCTCTTTGATTACTGCAGTAAAATAAAAAAAGCAACATCTCAGAAACTTACCTTGCAGTTACATGAAAAATCCAGCTCCCTGTAAAGAAATGTAATGAGGAGGGAGTCACGGTCGTTACTCTGTGTTACAGCACTGAGAGTAGCAATGCCATTTGGAGACCCTTGCAGCAGCAAAGTCAGAAAAAGCAAGTCAGCAATCAACACCACAGGCCAATAGACTAAGATATATCAACTCCAACTTTAGTGCATTTGGACTCTGTGGAAGTTCCCTGCGTCGGCTGAAATGCAAAGGCTGGAGAACAGCAATATTTTTCTGTCCTGTTGGTTTTTTCTACCTCTTTCCATCTGGAAGTGACAGTAGTTAAAGCAGGAAATAGAATTCTGGCTCTAATGGTCTAAAATGGAGTTATTGTCTTAAGTAATCATGGAGAGAAAAATATATATGTACAGCTTTAAGGTACAGGTGCTTAAGTTTTATTAAACCAATTTAGAATTAGGCAACTAAGCACCTTTCAAAAGCTTATAGATCCCTTTCAGGTTCTGGTTCTGCCTTTTTTCCCCCCTTCTTTTACATTTCTGAGACAACAAGAAACATCTGTGGGTTTTTTAGTGCTTTACTTTCAGCCCTGCCAAATACGTGCTGTACTAATTAGAGTCAATGAGAGGTGTGGGCTTCTACTTCCCCTGTTAAAACATCATCAAATGAAACAGAGTGTTTTATTCCAGCCTTCTTACTTGATTCAGCACATCACAGGTGTGGTAGTGAAGTTGTGAACGTATTTTTTGAAGCCCTGAGAAGGAGAGAAGATGGAGCTGGTTTTGTGCATTAAGAGCTCCAATCATTTGAGCACTCTGGTTTTACAACAAGTCTAAGTGGAACAAGCACAGATTGACCCAGAGAGCACAGTGACCTCCCAAACAGTGCAGGCTTGGCTGTGCAAGGCTGTAGCTACAAAAAAAATATTCTTTAAGAACTCAAGATAACCTCAACTCAAGAACTTTGTATTTAGCATATTTTCAATACAGCAGGAGGACATTTGAGGTCAAGATCTCAGCATCCCCTGTTCAACACTCACTATTTCCCTTTCCACCCCCTCTATCCATTCCTGCTACTAGACTTGGCTGGCTTCACACCACACTGAATTGGCAATTTTTTCTCTTTGCATTAGAGAACAAATTCAAAAAACAGCCATGTGTATCATGGATAGAAAGGCAGGGAGGGGATTTAAATCAGCTGGGAAATTCCGAGGCTGGAAATGCTTGTTTGTAGCAAAGGGAAACTAATGGGTCTCACTGAGTAGCACGATGTTCAACTCTGCTTCCTCACCACTACTCCCCATCAAACAGGGCTGCAGTTGCATATTTGTCTGGGGAAGGATAATGAAGAAACTCTGAGCAGAAAACAAAGAGCTTGTTACCAGTCAAAGATTAGCGCATGTTGTAGCCCAGACATTTCCCTGCAAGCAATATAGTCAGCAGAGCATAAAACTACATTTTACTGTTCAAGGTGCATTCAAATACAGCGGTGATAGCAGAAAAATACACAACTTTTAACAAGACAGCAAAATAACTTGGATTTTTTATTTGGCCAGGAGATTAATTTCCTCACAAGTTGCCAGATGTTCAGAAGGAAAGCAGATTTCTGCTTAGGGCTGTTAGTCCCATCAAAGCCCAATGAGTTGACTTGTGTCAAAAAATTGGGAAGGCAATCCCAATTTAGATACCAGGTGCCTGCTTTAGAGATCAATGATTAACTTGAGAAAATCCAGTGTTCTGGCTTTCAAACAGCAGTGAAATTACATCTGGAGGAAGATCAGACTGGTGTTCTACCCTGCAAAGAGTCATAAATGTCAGTCACCTGTCACACATGATGTTGGCATTTATCATAGTGTATCAGTAGAAGAGAGTAAGTGGTAAAATATAATTCAGGATATAAGAGAATTGATTCTGTATGGCTTTGGGATGTTTTCTAATTAATTATTCAGAGGGAAAAAAAAAACAAAACAAAAAACAACTGCTGGTTCCTAATGGAAATAGAGAACAAAGTTATTTAATGAGCTGCCATAAAACACAAACAAGTTCAGTTGGCATTATGCAGATAAGCTTAAAGAACTTTTTCAAGATTATAGTTTAAAAAGGGGACATATTTCAGAAGTTCTAACAACATTACCTCACCGTCCAGCTGTTTATATTGTACTTGCAGCTTCTTTGAAAAGATGCCAAAATAAAGTAAATTTGAATATTATCTGCAGAGAACTTCTCTATGGAATAATCACCAGACTGCTTTTCATTATACCACAATTATATCATCAGCATCTAATGATCAGAATGCAGAGCAGCTGATTATTTTCATAATGCAATTACTTCATTACATCTTAGAAAACTCAGCTGCATGCAAACAGTTCTCTCCAAATAACCCATTTGTCTGATTAATCATCTGATGGGAACTCCTCTCTCTCTTGCCCCCTTTTAAACGTTCACCTGTTTTCCTTCTGCTTCCTGTCTAACTCGGTCATTACAGCATCAATCACTCAGGAGGAAAGAGGAAGATGGGCTCTTGCTCAAAATATACAGAGAAATCCAGATTTTCCAAGTGAGGCAAGCACGGTTGTTCACAGAGATCTGCCTTTGCCACTTTTTGTGAGTCCAAACCTCGAGGTATGCATATAAATCAGGTGTTTGTGCAGGGGTTTATTAGCTGACAAATGCAGATGGCTAACAGGATGCTCCCTGGTACACACACCCAGGCACTTGACGTGTCTGGTGGGTGTTTTTTGGGCAGACATTTCCAAACAGCTGACTTTAACCCTCTGCTCCTCACTGTCAAGGGGAATCTCTAAGGCTTTTGCTAATAACTGCTGTCTTTCATGTGTGTTCTAAAATAACTTTAATCCTAGTGGAGCAAACCAGATAAAAATATACAAAAGGCTGCAGTGTTTGATTGTTCAGCAGGATCGTTTATACAGAGATGGTGGAATAAAAATAATTAGCACTTCTAGGGACTTCCAGCTGAAGATCTGAAACTTTGTTTGTGGAAAAAAAAAAGAGGCTTACACTTAGTCCATTCTTTTGCAAAACTCAGTGACTCAAAAAAGAAATGTGAGGACCAATGTACGCTTTTTTTCTTGTTATTTTGTGGTACTTTGCTCACGTTCACAAATCCCAAACAAGAAGGCCAAGGAGGATCAAACCTCCAGACTCTTAATCCCTCCCCCCGAAAGATAACCATGGTACCTTAAAGGATCAATCACGTGCTCAGAAAGAGAGAACTTACAAAAGAAAATATTTTAGGCAAATCTACTGAGGCCCAGACATAAGAAGAATGATATTTAATTGAAAGAGAATCTGAATTAAATGCCCATATGAGAAACAGACTTATGAGACTGTAAAAGAAAAATTATTGTAACAATTATGAAGGTAATAACAATGCTATTAGAGATAGGATTCCTACTGTAAAGGCTTCTATTATTTTGGGTGAGTAATTTACTCATTTTCATTTCCTCAGACTGGTATGCTGATAATCAGCTTTACTCCAAACGGTTTTTCTACAATTTGGAAGGGGGAGAAATAAGTAAAATTGCAGCTCCTTATGCTTGAAATCTAATTATAGCTGTAGAATCCCCTCTGTCTAACGTTTTACTTCATAGTGGCCCAAGTCACATATATCACAGCTGGGTTTCTCTACAACTGTTACCCCTCTGCAATTTAATTTTGTTGGGTAGGTGATGAACAGAAAGTTTAGGCTTGATTTTAAACAGAATTTTCCACTGACTGCATTTTTACAGTTCCTATTTAAGAGAGTTAAAAACCTTCCCAGTGAAAAACACAGAACCATAGAATTCCAGAGTGGGTTGGGCTGGAAAGACACTTCAAAGACCGTCCTGTTCCAACCTGTGCCATTGACAGAGACACAGTCCACAGACCAGTCCGCCTTCCAAACTTTGTCCAACCTGGCCTTGGGCACTCTCAGGGATCCAGGGGCAACCATAGCTTCTCTGGGAAACGTGTTCCAGGGCCTCACCACCCTCACAGGGAAGAATTTCTTCCCCAAACTCCATCTAACCCTGCCTTCTGGCAGTGGGGAGCCATTCCCTGTGTCCTGTCCCTCCATCCCTTGTGCCCAGTCCCTCTCCAGCTCTCCTGGAGCCCCTTTAAGCCCTGCAAGGGGCTCTGAGCTCTCCCTGGAGCCTTCTCCTCTCCAGGTGAGCACCCCCAGCTCTCTCAGCCTGGCTCCAGAGCAGAGGGGCTTCAGCCCTTGGAATGTCTCTGTGGCCTCCTCTGGTCTCTCTCTAACAGGTCCAGGACTTTCTCGTGCTGAAGAACCCAGAACTGGAATCGCCCTGACCAAGGTGCAGCCCCTTGCCTTGGATACGAAGTTCTCCTGGGCCAACTTCCCAAGCTTGTCCAGGTCCCCCTGGATGTCCATGTGCTTTTCTTGCACCAACTGCACCCCTAGCCTTGTGTCACCAAGGGTGCCCTCAATCCCACTCTCTGTGTCACTGATAAAGAGCCCTGGCCCCAAGGCAGAGCTCTGGGGGACATCCCACATTCTTGGCCTCCACCTGGGCATGGATCTGAAACCTTGTGAAGGCTGACCTAGAACAGTGGTTAGAGTTAAAAAAATAAAGTAGGGATTTATTAGAAGTCCTCAATGGATCCACCTTGGGCAGCACAAGAGCCCAGCCAGGGCTGCACCCAAGATGAACCAAAATGGTCCCAAAATGCAGCCCGGGCACGGGCTCTGTCACTGGGATCAGTTCTGCTCCATTTGCATCTTGGAGTTCATTGTCCAATTCCAGCTTTAGCCCATGCAGTCCCATCCTGCTTGTTTTTCTCTCTTCAGCCCACATTGTTTGTGCTCTTGGGCTGAGATTTGGATCATTTGTCCTTGGTCCCCAGCTGGAGCAGGAATTGTTTTGTCTCCCTACTCTGTGCAGAGAGCTCACCATTCCCTGATATAAAGCTCAGACCCACACACTAAAAGCAGCACAGAATCTGAAAAATATAAAAGCTAAAACCTGAGGCATCAAATCCACTGACCACAGCTCTCTGGATGTGTCCATCCAGCCACTTCTTTATCCACTGACTACTCCATAAGTCAAATTTGGGTTCTCTCCAGTTTGGACAGAAGGATGTAATGTGGGACCATCTCAAAGACCTTTCAGAAATCTGGGTGGATGAGGGTCTTTCCATCTTCCCTGGGCATATTCCTGTCCTTTATTCTGAGAAGTATGGACTCCACCTACAAGACACCATTTGTTTTAAACCAATTTGCACCTCCTCCCTGAATACCTCTGAACAAAAGATTTGTCAATATCTAGAACAGATTTTCCCTGAAGCCCCCAAAATCCCCCTCAAGACATCAGATGTGGTTCTGCCTATGGGGAGATATCACATCAGGAGCATAAACCCAAATAAATAGCACATCTTATCTGCAGTGAGGATTCCAATCCAATTAAACTGGTTGAACTGGCTCTTTATGCAGTGCAGTATAGATTGGAAGAACTTCTGTAAAAGGCTTTACCTAAAGCCAATGTAATTGGGGAAAAGGGCAAAAGAGAAGAAAAAAGCTGAAAGCCAAACAGATCTGAGCTGGAGCTTCTCCCTGTGCTGTAGGAGGGTCTGCACATCCTTGCTGGGTGGCTTTTACTGGATTTTAGGATGCAGGAAAGCATTTGGAGGCACTGAAGTGAAAGCTGGAGATGCTCATGACTCAAGCTGTGGAAGCTGCTCTCCTGTCCTCAGTGCTGGGGTTCAGGCACCTCTCAGGAGCTTCACGTGTGGAAAACACATCTGCTGGATCAGCAGGACATGAGCATCTCCCTAAACCTGGAGCCAGGACACGAGCATCTCCCTAAACCTGGATCAGCAGTACACAAGCATCTCCCTAAACCTGGATCAGCAGTACACAAGCATCTCCCTAAACCTGGATTAGCAGGACACAAGCATCTCCCTAAACCTGGAGCCAGGACATGAGCATCTCCCTAAACCTGGAGCAGGACACGAACATCTCCCTAAACCGGGAGCAGCAGGACATGAGCGTGTCCCTAAACCTGGTGCAAGACATGAGCATCTCCCTAAACCTGGAGCAGCAGGACACAAGCATGTCCTTAAACCTGGTGCAGGACATGAGCATCTCCCTAAACCTGGATCAGCAGGACACGAGCATGTCCCTAAACCTGGAGCCAGGACACGAGCATCTCCTCAAACCTGGAGCCAGGACATGAGCACCTCCCTAAACCTGGAGCAGGACATGAGCATGTCCCTAAACCTGGAGCCAGGACACCAGCATGTCCCTAAACCTGGAGCCAGGCTGCCTCTGAGAAAGCAGCAGGCAAGATGCTGGCTTCTCCCTCCATGTACCAGCAAGCAGGTTTGGTAAATACAGAAAGAAATTCTTCAGGATTCTCCTTCTTGGGATTCTCCTTCCCAACTGCTCTTATTCCCAGCAGTTCTGGGAGGCTGTTAGTTGAACGCCTTCCCAATTTCTTCAGCACTTTAAGCCAAGACATTTTCACTTAGTCATATTTTACACTGTTTTTTAAACACATTGTCACCAAAACATTGCTGAATTTATAAGAAACCCCTTAAATTTGTGGCAAATAAATCATTTAAACAATCATCTTGGAAACATCTAAGTAAAAACCACCACCTAGTTATGAACCCTTGGAAGAACTTCAGGGGAATAAAAAAGTCTTTTGGATCTTCCCAAAAAAGCATGGGCAACAATTTTCTGCAATGTGACATCTTCACATCCTACATGGCATCAAAATAGAGAAATAAATTACCCCATCTGTGCCCCTCATCAGGTGCATGTTGTTCATTGTGCCTGTCCCACTGGTAGAGTACAAGGGAGATATTACCCTGTGCACATCTTTCTTTTCACTCAGCTGGACTTTTGCCACTGGTTCCAAAGAGAACATGTTATCTCATAATTAGAGAAAGCCCAGGAAAAACAGAAAAATAGGTCATCATGTTCAAAACAACTGTGATTCAATGCTTCTGGCCAGTTATTTTCCTACACTGTGATTAATTTAAGTTAATTTAATTTAGCTTGTTTTAATAATTGCATAACTTTTATCTGGATGACCATGCCAGATGGCTCAACCAGCCTGAAAACAGGAAGATGCTGTAATTGTGGCAGCCTAATAACATTTATTTACCACAAGCCTGACTGTCTGTGACACTCATCAGAGCTCTGCAATATTGTGCTTTGCACTCTATTGCTCCAATGCACTTCACTTTTAGCCACACAGTATTTTGCCTCTTATAAAATTTCTCAGAAAATTTGGGTTTTTAATGTACTTTTCTCCTTTTGTGCTTCTTGTGAGAACTCTGGGTTCTGCCTCTTTGCCTCTGCAAGTCATCAGGTTAAACGGTGTCACCCTCCTGGACTGATCATGATTTCTGCGCCTCAATAATTATCTCATAAAATTTGGACAATTAATATATCTTCAGGTTGTTAATTCCTTGATCCAAAATTGAGGAAATGTTCTGCCTCCAATTTGTTACAAAAAAAACCTCTTTCATTTTTAAAGCTGTAAAACAAATAACTTACTGCTTTCAAACAAGCAGCATTTCCTTTGGGTTGTTTCTGCTGTTTTAATTTCCGTTTGCTCACAGTTAGGAAGCAAAAGTAATTTTTAATCTCAGATTTAACATTAGCAATTTCTAATATTCCTTCTCTCCGACCTGTGTGAGTCTCATTTGCCCTCGTGCACCCCAAAATTCCTGCCAAAACTCTTGCATGACTTTTCCAGCGACTGAGCAATGAGGCAAATAAGGTGAAAGTACCACTGAATTAGATAGTTTGAAGGGAAACATCTGAATTTTGGAGCCATTTTGGTACATTCAGGTTAGTTTCTTTTCTTTACTACTTCTTTAAAATTGCCACACTGAAGATCACCTGCTCTGGCAGCTGATCCACCTATCAAGCCATGCACAAAAAAATACGTATTTTCTTGAAAAACTCACTTCTGCTGCTGGTTTGCTGCACTAATGGACAAAGAGATTGTTATAAATACACACCCTCGTGAATGTTGATGCAAAACTTTTATTTTCCATTAATATGAGTTTACTTGGGGCGTTTGCTGCTGCAATGCCCATCTGTGTTGTGCTACCAAAAATCCAAACAGCAACAGGTCCTGTAGAAGCATCTTTTTCTCACTTTTTTGCAGAAATTATGTGTGATTTTAATGAAGCTTTTTAGGTAATGGGAAGAGTTTTTATTGCTGAACTGAACCAAGTATTTTGCTTAGGACAACTAAAAATCAATTGATTTGAGGAGAGATTTCATTAACAGGGACCAAACCCTATTTTCAATGAAACCAGATCAGTGGGAAATTTGCTATGCATGACCAGGGACCCACATTCTAATTACAATTAATCAGTTATCCTGTGTATTTGGCTGCTCTTTTCCTGTTCTCAAATAATTTGCAAATCACACTGAATTTCTTGCATGGTTATTTCTTGTCTGGAATTGTTCAATACTAATTTAAGTGAACTCCTTTCAGTTCATGACGTGTCTGTGCACTATTTATTTAGATATAAGGGGTATTTTTTCTCTTTCTGAATGAGACATGGTATTCTTCTTCCCTGAATAGATGTCTGAAATATTGAAGTGGGGATGATTCAAAAAGAAATGATCATAATTTATTTGGAACTCTGGCTTTGTTTATTGACCAAATAAAATTGTTTGGGATTTCATTTTCCTTCCCCATTATCTATTAAAAACCATGGGGAAAAGAAAGATGGGGAAAAATAAAGAAGACAATAGCCAAAAATACTGGTGTGCTTTTTGTTCTGTTTGAAAAACCAATGACTGCAAAAAGCTGGGCAAAGAGGAAAATAAGATTTCTTGAGAAATGGTGGTTCTCTTAAAAAAAAAAGAAAAAAATCAGTGATGTCACATAGGAGGATGATGAACAAGAGATGCAAAATAACAATAGTATCACCTCATGCACGTAAGAATATAGGTGCAGGACAGCTGCTCATTGGGCAAACATCTGATTCTACAGAGTTCAGTAAAAAACAAGAACTGAACAACCATTCTGAGTCTAAATTAACACTTCTGAATGCTGATTTTACAGCAGTCAGAGAGGTCTAGAGTCACTTTCTCGGGAATGGATAAATTAGGACACAAACTCAAACTCATTGCTGGAAAAATTCCCCTTGATATGAATGAACTTTGGGTCAAGAAAGGAAATAATGAGTTGGAAAATGAAAAGAAGCAATAGAGTGGTAAGGAACTGTCAGGGCAAGTGTGATGGCAGGAGCTGGAGAAACCCTTTTTGCTGAGGCATAAATCCCAAATTTCTCCCCACAGCTCAAGCAGGTGCCAGTGCCAGGGACTGGAATCCTGTGGATGTTTTCAGGGAATGAAGCACAGACCTTTGGGGTTTACATTCAAATGGAAAAATTGTCTCCCCACCTCCAGTTCCTGTAGCAGCTTTTTGATCCATCCCCTCCGTTCCTGGCAGTGCAGAGTTTTTTAAGTCATTCAGGAAAATTTACAAATGAACTTTCCCAACATGCTGTATCAGATACTCCATTTAGTTTGTCTTTATGGTGTCCCAGGATGATTAATTATCTTCTGGAAGTGCTCTGTGTATCTCAGATTTCTGTTTTACTGAATTTTTTTTGCGTTACCTCTTTGTTGCCTGAGAGTGCACCTGCTTCTAATTATATGCAGATGATATACAATTATATCTTTAGAAGGATTCAAATGACAACGTTTCCCTGACTTTTAGTGTTGCCTTTGTGACATAAAGCTGTGGTTTAGTACAGGTTTTAACAAAGCTAAAATCAATTAATCATATACCTTGGATTACATCAGCTTAGTAAAAGCAAAAAAAAAAAGCTTTGTAAAAGCAAAAAAACCCTGAGAGCTGGGGCCTCTTCATTTTAAATTGGACGAGCATTCAGGGAAAGATTGCAGGAATATTTTAATTTTAAGTGCTTTTAAATCACTATGGTATTTTCTTTTCAATAATTCCCATTCTCACAGACAACTGCAGCAGCAGAAGTTCAAAAATCAACTTAGAAATTGATAACAACCTCATTAGAACCCTAATTTTCCAATTCACAGTCATCTGAAAAGTGACTTTAGGCATATAACATGATGTCTTTGAGCACCACTGCCTCTTTGAATAAAGAATCATTACAATCAAAAGTTGGCTAATGAGCCATAGAAAATATTAAGCTGTAGATACAAACAGTGTTTCCTGAAGAGGTCAAAACATGGATAATTCAAGAAACAGGAACAGGTAGAATTCAGAAAATACAAATATTTTTAACTTCTTTATTTTTTGTTATCATTTTAGCAGATACCTAAGTATTTTCTGCATGTTGGCAGAAATTTCTTGCAATCATTTGAGCAGATACCCAAGTATTTTCTGCATGTTGGTGGCACAGGACTATGTACAATCCTTGTCAGGTATGTCCAAATGCCTGTGTGTGGAGAAGCATTTACTCACTGAATACAATATTATCACTGCTTCTTCCAGAGCAGAAATGCACCAATGCCCAAAATGCTCCCTAATCTGCCCTCTTGCCAGGTGTGTCTGTGCCACCCTGCCAGACCCACAGAGTGCTCTGCCACGCCAGGAGATGCTGCATTTCCACTGCCCATCTCCACCTCGGGAGAGAGAGATTAAGGCATGCTCCAAGCCAATCTTGGATTTGCATAAACTATTTTGGAGGGACGTGATTAAAGATGGCAATCCAGGCAAAATTGCAGCAAAGTTTTTGTTATTTAGTAGCTCTGCAGTGTCATTAGTAATAATAAAAGAAATTGTGTTATTAAGAGCATGTGTGGATTGGTAAAAGGCATCAGCTCCTGGTACAGAAAAACAAATTTACTGACAAACCTGCTGAACTGTTTTCTGCATCCTTTATTCCTTTCCTATTAGGTAACAGAAAAATAATCATCCTTCTTGGCTACTCTGGACATGAGAGAGGGATTCCTCTACTATATTCAAATCAAACACCAATATTCATGGAATATAGGGTGTGGGTTGGAAGGGACCCCTAAGATCATCCAGTCCCACTCCCAGGGACAATTTCCACTGTCCCAGGCTGCTCCAAACCCTGTCCGAGCTGGTCTTGGGCGCTTCCAGGGATCCAGGGGCAGCCACAGCTTCTCTGGGCACCCTGTGCCTCCTCACCCTCTCAGGGGAGAATTTCTTTCTCTACCAGATCTCGCAGCCTACACAGACTCTACAGGATTGATCCAAGGGTTCTAATCAGGGCCTTGCCCTCAAGCAGAAGGTGGCTGATGAAATCAGGTGCCAGTAGAGCACTGAACACCAATTCTGTACTGTGGGTTACATCAGTACTTAGGATTTATTCTGTTTAGCCATGAAGGACATGCACAGACACAGCTTTAGGAAGATCTGGCTCAGATGAAGAAGGAAATGGTTATTTCATTATCCAGTGGCCTCATCATTTCATGCCTATTGGTAAAGATGCAGAAAACCCCTGGGCTGAGTGATTACTAAATGATACTTCCCACATCTGCCCTTCTGTTACACCCTCTATCCACTTATCACAGGGTGTAACTGAGGCTTTGCAGCTATTTATTATAATTTTCAGTGGAGCACAGTTGACCTTGTGATTGTGGGCAACTTCTTTTGACCCGTCCACTTTAAAGCACAAGAACACCTCCAATCAGTTTATAACAGTGGAACAGAGGGAGGAATATAATGATATTGATGAAATGGATATAAGGCTACTGAGGCTGCATTTTAATTCAGTCCTGGTGCTGTTTGCATCTAATAAAATTCCTCTCAGGGAATTTTTTTTAAGCTGACCTCTTCAAAGTAAATCACAGCATGATTCACTGTACAGCCAGTTTTCATAATCACAGTGTGTGAGATAAAGCAGAGCTGCAGTCTGGCATGCAGCTACAGGACAATTGCAAACCATCATCCCGCTAGGAACGAGCAGAGAAATTCAATTAAAGCTCCACTTCTGAGGAAGAATTGGTGAGGATTCATTGTACTTGCTCAGGAGAGGAAATGGCACTCAGGACTTCAGCACCCAGGTCCTGGCACTGCCACCAGCCCTCTAAAGGTGCCCTTGCTAATGGAAAGACCATGTTCCATGATTCCTCTGCAGCTGGGGCTTTCTGGGATGCTCTGTGGGCACGGCTTCGTTGCTAAGCAATGCAAGAACAGATACATGGGGTGAAATATTTGGCTCACCTTGTGTCTGTTTTAAGTGTTTTCATGGTGGAGTAACACCAGTCCTTCACAAACATGCTGCAGCAGCTTCTCCAAAGCCAGTCCATGGTGGGAACCAATGTGTGCTAAGTGGACACAGCTCACTCCAAATTTAATGATTTTCCAAACAGCTCATGCAGCCTGACCTGAGAGGATAAGCTGATTCCATCCATGGATTATGAAGCTTCCCATCACGTGGCAATGCTTCAGTGATGTACAAAGTCTGCTTTTTGATTCCACAAAGTCTGGGAGAACTCCACATTGATGATCTGGGAAGAAGACATGAGTTTTAATGCTGGGTTTTACACCGTGAGATGATTTGCAATAAAACTACTTCAAAGAAGAAACAGCTTTAAAATCCTTCTTAACTTAAGCTCTTCTTCCTTCTCCCCAGCCTTAATGCAGTTTTATTTACTTTTAAGATAGGGATCCACTTATAGGATAGTACTGAATGGTTGCCTCAGCCAGGCTCTTTTGAAACTATATTTGTCCACTGCATGTGGCCTGTTATGAGGTTTAAGACATCTTTTAGAGGGAGGTAAATCAACAGCAGTTGCTGTTATTTTCAGCTGTATGGTCGTAATTTCCTCAGATTCAGGGATCAAAATGCAGAGGCAGAAAATGCTGGAATAATAGAGTCATTTATAAATTTTATAATAGCAAATGTAAGCCAGAAAACAGACCCTTACCCACACATGCTTTGGATGTAGGCAAGGCAAATAAAATATGAATATAATATTTTTCTAGTGAAAAGGAATAGACAAAAAGAAAGAAGAAGATACAGATCTTCCTCTTCCTCATCCTATTCAGCCCCTACTGAGGCATCACTGCTCTCCTGGGTGGGAGTGGCTGGATTCTGTTCCTTGCATCACTGTCTCCTCACTGGGTAGCTTGAATTGATTACAGCTGGGGCTGCTGGGCTGCACCACTTTGCTCCCCATTAAAAGCAGATTTTTTTCCACTGAGACACCGTGGGAAATACACATCCAGGCCTGTGGGAGTGGAGTCAAACTCCAGAAAAAGAAATGAAAACAACCTTGTAGTTATTTATGGGGAAGATCCAGTGAGTCTGGAGTCATGGATGGGACTGAATCACTTTTTTTTTTTTTTTCACATCTCTGCTTAAGTTCCTGCTGCCTCATGCCTAGTTATCTACATCTGTGACAGATGGTAAAGATGTTTGATTTGTCCTTTTTGCTGTTCAATGTGTGGAGAAAATGCTGGCAGACCAGGAGGTTTCCCTGAAATGTTCCTGCAGAGGCTCCATTTAACCATCCTCATATTCTATAAATTTCCCTCTCATATTCATCCCCTCTTGCCATGGAAGACAGTCACAGCACTGTAAAATTATAACAGTGCCCAGGCTGCCCCAGAACCAACAGGTGGAAAAAATAAGTTTATTCCTCTAAGGTGAGGTTTTATCTTAAAATAATTCACGCGGAAAGGAAAAATCACGAGGACTATCAGGAGCCAGTGTAACTTCCCAAACTCTGATATCACAATCTGTAGTATTACACACTCGTGGGGATCCTGAAATATTTCAGATTATCTGCCATATGCTCCTTGTTGAAGTGGCTGTGCACCACTAAGCTTTCATTAGAAGCAGAATTTCTTTTATCGTGAGTTTTTAACAGTTTCGCTTTGAATTTAGAAATCTTTAAATGCAATCAGCAAAGAAGCCTTTTCTTACCCAGGTTTTCTTATCACCAGTCCTTCTTTGTACTCCTCTCTATTGTAGTGGTTATGTAAATCAAAAGAACAGCATGGTTGGCAGCCACTACCTGTGACTGTGTTCAGGGCGGGACAGGTTAGCAGGAAGAGCTTCTTTCAGTGTGGAAAATAAATAAATTCTCACATGCATTTCAGTGCCTGCCAGAAATCATCTTTCTATTTACAACTGAATGCCCTGAATTACCTTTTTACATATACAGATGAACCAGGGCTCTGAAGGTAATCAAAAGACCACTGCACCATTTTAGATGCTGAGCTCTGAAGCACAATAGCAAGAAGTCCAGAACTGTGTTTAGTGGAAAATTCAGGTTTCAAAATGTATTTTCCAAGCTGATGTAGAACAGAAAGGAAGTTTTCTAAATGCATTTTTGGTGACAAATACAAAACAACCCTTTGCCTTAGAACACATTGAGAGTCTGGTGTCTGGAGCTCTCCTGTGAGGTGTGGGGAGGCTGGATACAAATTCCTCCTCCTTGTTTGTTGAAATTACTTACAAAGAAGCAATCCTGGGCATTCACCTTCTCAGTCTCCTGAACTTTCCTGTCATTACTCTATATTGGGCGTTTTCTTGGGGAAAACTAAGAAAAATTGCATTTGATGGGAGTGTTTTTTCACGAAATAAATGTACTCCTTGGGTAAAGTTTTCATTTGGACAAATGATCTCAGGTCTTGTGCACATCTGTGAGTGAAGGTGCCCCTTTTCCCAACCACTTTGTGCCCACCCTCTGCTCCCTGCTAAGCCAAGGTGTCACTCTGGGCTTGTGCTGGCCCAGTGGCACCTCCCTCTCCAGCCTGAGGCAGTGGCAGGGCTGACCCCTGTCACCCCCCCCAGCCAGGCTCACAAACACCCACCCCCTGTGCTTGCAGAAAATGCATCCCCAAACCTGAGAAAGCCTCATTAAAATTTCAGATTCTCACCACACGTCTGCAAATTCCCCAGCCAGCTCCCTTCCGCCAAGGTTTGATATGGTGTAATGCAAAATGCATATTTATCCTTGTTTTTATAACATTTTGTTATTGCCTCCCATCATCAGGCCATACCCTGGAACTGATGAGATTGCAGCTGGTTGGGGCATGCATCACCTAAATTTTATAGAGTGCCTTCTACTGTTGATTTTCAATTGTCACAACCCACCAAAGATGTGCTGTTTCACAGCTTGGGGCTCTAAGTCACAGGAGATAAAGTGCATATTGGAAGAGTAAATTGAGTTTTTTACTTTAAATGGAAGGAAAGTCATAGTTGGGGTAGAGAAGAAATAATAAATCTATTTTCTGGAACAAATAGCAGCTCTCATGGTTTCCAGCAATAAAAGCAGGAAGAAAGGCCTAAAGACATGAACATTTAAACAAACAAGTTGAAGATCTTAAAGAAATGACAGTGGGAGCTTTGAAAACTGCTGCCAACTTTAAAAAAAAAAATCCATCTTTTATTTGTTTGGGTTGTTTTTGTACAGGAAGGAGGTGGAAAGAAAGAAAACATTTTGAATAAGGGCTTCCTAACCACATGGGTTGAGGTAGGAAACTATGTTTTCATACTTGTTGCATGAAGAGAAATTGTTATTTTAAAAAATTTTAAAGGGGAAGCTGTTAAAAAAATAATGGGGGGCAGAGAGGAATAATAAAATAACATCAGATTCTCTGAACTGTGAGGCTTTGGGGAAGAATAAACAACCAAGCCCCCGTCCCTGGTAGATGTTGCCCTACTGGAGTGGCTTTGCATGGCCAGGTTTTGGTGGTGAGGGGGATACAGGGGTGGCTTCTGTGGGAATCTGCTGTAAGCTTGTGCCACGTCCATGCAGCCAGCTCCAGGAGGAGCAGCCCTGCAGCCCCCAGGCCAGTGCAGAAGTTGAATTTTCTTTCCCTGTGATGGTATTTGGTGAGGGATCTCCCTCTGTGGTTATCTCGACCCACAAACCCTTTGTTAGATTTTCCTCCCCTGTCCAGCTGTGCAGGGCAGTGGCAGAGTGGCTTTGATGGGTGCCTGGTGTCCAGCCAGGGCCAACCACTACATCTGCCATGAGAAAAGTTCAGCTAGAGGATGTTGCCCAAATCCCTTATCGGGATCTTCTGTGCTCACTTTGTGTCCAGGGACTCAAATACAGCAACAGGAATGTTTACATTTTTCCTGGGGCTGCAGGGCCTTTGCTGTGCTTTATAACCCAGTTTATCTCCTTCCTCCCTCCTCCTGTGAGAGCCAGGAACCTACCTGCAGCTTCTGTCTGAGATGGATCACAGAATGGTTTGGGTAGGAAGGACTTCAAAGCCCATCTTGTTCCACCCCCTGCCATGGGCAGGACACATTCCGCTGTCCCAGGTCTCTCCAAGCCCCATCCAACCTGGCCTTGGGCACTTCCAGGGATGGGGCAGATCTCCATTCCTCACTTAAATGCTTGAGGAAGGGAAGTCTAACCATACTGCAGCTTCCTACTTTGCCTCATTTTTCTTTCTTTGTTTAATTTATGACCCTTTGGCAAATTTATGCCAAACCTTCATCCAGCAGAGGTCCAGCAGAGAGATCTCTGCAGAGACAAGGCCTCCAGCAAAACTGAAAGCAAGGCATAAATATGTTACTTATTTTTCACATCTAATGGATTCTCTTAAAATCTCTGCACTTTATTTGGAAGCTGAGCAGCATGGACCAGATTCCAGGGTAATATTTCATTAACTCTGTTGGAGTGACACCACTCCGTTGGTGTGCCGTGTTATTTAATACTTAGCCACAGACTCCACTGAGATGTGGAGTCAGATGCCAGCATTCTTGCCAGAAAAAAACAATATTCATGTTAAGAATTCACATCACCATTTAATAATTAATTGTGCCTTAATTGGCTGTCATAAATTCTTTTGCCCTTTGATCTACAACAATGATTCTTTGGGGTTGTTATGACTGCCTGCAAGCATGAGTAATGACTTTGACTTCAATGCAAAGATGTTAGAATAGTGTTGCTGCTACAGCTGAGGTGACTGAAAGAAATTGAGTTGTGGAGGTAGTGGGAAGGTGGAGAAGTCACAGATTTCCAGCATTTGAAAGTGTGAATATTTCACTCCAGAGAAGAATTAGACCAGGCTGCCAGAGTAGTGACTTCACAAACATCTATTCTTGCAAATGAAAATTAATAGAAAATAATTAATTTGGCCTTTCAGCACCAAAACAGAGTCCAAGAGAGTTGGAGAGGGACCTGGGACAAGGGATGGAGGGGCAGGACAAGGGGGAATGACTTCCAGTTAACAGAGGGCAGAGTTAGGTGGGATATTAGGAAAACATTCTTTCCCTGTGAGGGCAGTGAGGCCCTGGCACAGGGTGCCCAGAGAAGCTGTGGCTGCCCCTGGATCCCTGGAAGTGCCCAAGGCCAGGCTGGACACTTCCAGTTTGGAGCAGCCTGGGCTAGTGGAAGGTGTCCCTGCCCAAGGCAGGGAGTTGGAATGAGATGAGTTTTGTGGCCCCTTCCAATCAAACCATTTTATAATTCCTTAAAATCATATTATCCTATGAAAAAGAAAATAAGCATATAAAAAGTAGATCAAAGTTAGAGAGCTGAAAGGTGCTGCCTGTGAAAGAGAGGGGTCCTGTTACCTGACAGCCCAGATAAAGGTTGCTCTCAGGCTGAGCCACAAATCTGAGCTGCCTTAGTGCCAAGTGATGCCAGCACACAGCACAAATCTGCCAGGCAATGCTTTACCAAAGCTGCCTGTTTCCTGAGTGCATGGCCACAGCACCCTGGAGCTGGGGGAAAGTCTCTCCAGAGGGGAATCCTGGCAGAGGTGACTGTGCCGGGAGCCCAGGTCCCAGCGCGGGTGTCTGGCAGCGCGTTCACCCGCCCAGCAAAGTCTCACATCCCTCCCTGTCACTCCAGCACAGCAGAAGACACAAACTCCTCCACAGAACACCCTGTAACAAGCACAGGCACTTGCACAAAATGCCAAAAGTCACGAAGCTACACGGAGGTGCGTGAAAAGGAGTATTTTTAGCTCTAGTGTATAGCTCTCCATATATAATCTGCAGAAGGATGTTTTTCCTCTGAGTTCTCTGGTAAATTCTCCACTGGAAAATGCATGTTATGAACAGAACATGTCCCAGGCCAGGACAGGAACCAGCTGCTGACTTCTGCACGAGCAAGTTGGCGGCAGATGTGATCCAGGTCAGTAGTTAGAGCAAGAACATCCAACTGCATTACGTAACTTGGCAAACTCCTTCCTTTTCCAGGCTCCTGCATATTCAGTGTCCCTCACTCCCTGCAACTTGCAAGTACAGGCTTTGAGAGAAGAGCCAGCTTTAGGTCTGGATTTCCTACATCCTGCTCTGAAATTACCTCTCCCCCTGTCCCCATGTCCCAACATATAGTTTTACAAAGATGTTTTTGTGCCCTACAGGATTTTGCTTACATGGATCTGACCAGGCTGAGGGCAGGATGATACCTGGCTCCCTTTGCAAGGAGGAAACTTCCTTCAGGCTTGCTGCTGCAAACATTGCTCTCCATCTCCAAGGAAACAGGGAGAGTCACTTTCTTTCCCCAGCTGCTTCCAGAGATTCCCAGGAATGCTGGGGGTCCCTCTCTCTAAGGCAACAAACTGGGATTTTTGCCTTCTTTCACCTCTGTTGCTCCCAAACTGTTGCGTGACCTTGGGGTGAGCCATTTCCCCTCTCACTTTTGGGCATTTTGAATTCCTAACCCATTCAGGAGACCTGCTTTCTGCCTTGTTTTGTTGCAGGTTTTCTCATTATTGTAGTTTTTTTTAATCACTATTTTTCTTATATTACTTTTTAAAAAAAATTCAAACCACTGTGATTTTATGGCATTCTGGACATCTTCTCTACTTCTCCTTGCAATATGAAGAAGAAAAAATAATCAGCTCTTTAATGCCTGTCATGGGCATCTTCAAAAAGCATCCCTGGTGTCCTTAGGGAATGACTAAATCTAACTATCAGAGGAATTAAAGAAAGAATGAAACTCCATCCTGCCATGGGATTTCTCTTTCTTGCAACAAACAGTAGTGGAAAAGTTCTCAATTTTGCTCTGCATCTGTGTGTGTTGGGGGTGGGGAAGGATAGTTTAAAATTTCATCTTTAATCATAGAATCACAGAATGGCTTGTGTGGAATGGACCTTAAATACCATTTTATATCCCTGCCATGGGCTGGGACAGCTTCCACCTTTAACCAAAAGGATCAGCCTGACACAGGTAGGATTCAGAGCTGTTTTCCTCCCAAGAGATCTCACCCTGTGTGTTCAGAAGCTTCTGGCTCCAGCCAAACACCCACCTGCCTGGCCCCCTGCCGTTCAAATAAACTGCACTCACCATTTCCACACCTCCAGGTGTCCAGAGCTCCTCTCTTGGCAGCGGCAGAGGGAGGGATTTGTGCCTGAGCACTGCTGAATGACAGGGAGACAGAAGGAAAACCTCTGCAGAAGCACAAATAAAGCAGCAGCAAGGAATCCCTGCCTGGTGCTAATCTCTTATTCCAGTCCCACGAGGATGGCAGATGTCAGACAGCCCAAATCTATTTCTGGCTCACAGTCTCACCTTTTAAAACCTTGATTCTCCATGCAGAAGGTGAAGATGATCCTCCAGAGGATGCAAAGAGAATTAAAAATGCTCGAAAGGAGCTTGCCAGAGTGCCAAATATTTGCAGTAATGAAAAGATACTTACAATACTGATGACATTTTGGGTGGACACTGAATTAAACATCTGTTGGGACACCTCTTCCAATTCAGCCCTTTCCCCTCTGCAGAATCACAGAATCATTTAGGTTGGAAAAACCCTTAAGGATCATCCAGTTCAACCATTCCCCAGCACTAAGGCCACCCCTAACCCTGTCCCCAGGTGCCACATCCACACACCTTTAAATCCCTCCAGGGATGGGAACTCCACCATGCCCTTGGGCACTCTGGGCCAGGGCTTAAAAACTCTTTCTGTGAATAAATGTTCCCCAGTACCCAATCTAAACCTCTCCTGGTTCACTTCTACTCTAGGGTGCATTGCATGTGTAGGAATCCATTTTCACATGTCCCTGCTATCTGTGGCTGCCTCAGGTTTTGGGCACACATTGTCTTTCCTGGGTTATGAATATCTTCAGGCTTTACTGATTTCAATCAGTTTGTTGGCATTGAGCACCTTTGGAAACTGGCAGACTTGTCAGTGTTTCATGGCATCCAGTGCCAGGAGGTTTTTTCTAGATTTTTACAGATTTAACGATTCAGTCAAGGAAACATAGAAGTGTTTTTAGTATAAGGCAAGAAAAAGAATCCAGAGTCCAAGTTCCCTGATTTAAACTCAGAACAGTAGAATCAGAGAATGGCCAGGCTTGACAGGGAAAAATGTGTGTGGGGGGGGGTTTGCTAAGGCTTTCCAGGGAAATGGCATGTTTTTTATTTTATTTAATGAAGAGACAGCATATTTACATTACCAGTAGTAATACTTTTCAAATGAAAATGAAGCCATGAATGCACATCCTTCTCTCCCCGAAATTCCCTCCATTCAGTGCAAGCTTTACATAACCTAACATTTCTATACCACTGATATCAGACTTTATTCTTTAGTAATTACTGGAAGTGCACACAGCCACTCAGCATTAGTGCTTTTTCATCTCTCTGAAGGATTGAGATCTCCATGTCTGGGATAAGCTGAATTCTTTGCCTTTGATTCATTGAAACTCCAAGCGTTTTATGCTCAGAGCAATAATTTAAACAAAGTGCTTTTTTCTCACCAAAGCTTTGGAGCCAGGGGTGAGGACAGCCCCAGGAACGGGCAGTGTGGAGCACTCACCATGGCAGCAGCTCACATTAGCATCCTGTGGTCAGTCCCTTTTGCTCCATTATCCTCTCCTTGGTTTATCCTCACATCACCTCCCCGTGGGAGGCTCTGGGCTGCAGCTCGCCCACCAGCAGCTGAAAGCTGTTCATCTCCACCAAATCCTCCATGCTTTAACCTTGCAGTGTTTGGAGAGCTGGGGGATGAGAAGTCATCACGAAAAATGGGGTTTTGTGTGGTTGTACAAACGAATTTGAGTTGACACTGATTTGTTCGCGGTTTGTCTTTATGACCTCGGGTGCGATCTGTAATTTTTGCTGCTTTTCTTCAGGCCCTCATTGCCATGTCTCCACATGTGATGGGGCTGATTTTAGGGGTTGATTTCCAGGCTAAAGCACAGTGAGGGAGAGGGGCTGAGTGACACCTGGATGTGCTCCCTTGGTCCCAGCATTGCTCCATCTGTAGATGCTGAACCTCGGGGGCAGCCCTGGGAGCTGCCTCTGCCAGCTGCAGATTTTCCAGCCTTACACAGATTTGTAGCAATCAGCAGTTCCCAGTTTCCAGAGGGACACAGCTACATGTTTCTGAATTGCTGCTGGTTTTTCTCATCTGAAAGCTCTTCTCTACAGAACAAAAAAAAAAAAAAAAAAGCCAGGGCAAAACCTCACACACTTCAAGAACTTCCTTTTTTCCCAGTTTCCCCTGAGCCTGTCCAACGTTCATCAGCCTGTTATCACTTCTGCCCAGCATGATGAGCCCTCTCTGAAAAATAAGACCAAAACCAGCTGAAATAAAGCATAGGGAAAAAAAGAAAAACAGCAAAAAAACCCAGACTGACTCTCCTTCCTAAAAAACGATGTTACAAAATGTTAAGAGAAGCTTAGATATCCCAAAAGCTTTAAACCAGGCTGGGTTTGTGTCCTTTTATATTTCCTTGTGGATATAACATCTTTGTTGAAAAATGGTTGGTTTAAAACAAACCCACAAACTCTTCTGAGGGGAAAAAAAAATACACTTTGAAATTATTGACTTTTGCAATGTGCCCTATATTTTTAATGCAAATATTTTCAGTGCAAATACAAGGCTATTTTATTACATCAAAACTCATGGCACTGCAAACGCATGAGGAGGTGAGAAGCCAAAAAAAAGGGTGTATTTATTCCACATAGCACAATGGAAACCATTTCCATTTTCAGCAGAATAGTTTTCCTGTGGTTTCACCTGTTACACTTAGATATGTCAAATGATGGTAACATATATGTTCTGACACATTCGAGGAATTACAAAGCCTAATCAGAAGTCTGAGCTGCCAGGTTATGTAATGCAGGAAGGAGAGGAATTGAGGTCAGACAAAATCTGATGCTTGTACGATATTAAGATCACCCAAATAAAAACAACACTTCTGATATGCTAATTTTTAACAGTCCTGGGGTATACAAGGTAAAAGAACAAGTGTATTCAAGAAGAAATAATACACCCCCTATGGCGGCTGTCAGAACACAAAAGGGAAAATAAAATGTTTTTTTTTACAGGTATTTAAAGCCAGAAGCATCAGTTGGGGCTTGATGTGACTTGCAGATGAAAAGAAAATCCGTGAGTCTTAAATATGCACAGGAGGAGGAAAATCACAGACACGCCACAGGGATGGCATTGAAGCCCTCTCCACTCCAGGCATTGCAGCTAATTGCTCACTGTGGCAAAGCCCACATCCAATATTCAGTGGCTGGCACAGGAGCTGAGGTGCTGCTGCTGCTGATTCCTGAGGCAGATGATGGAGAGAAGGTCCTCAAAAAGGAGAGAAGCTCAGAATCTGTGTGAAATTAAAGAACACAGCTCATAAATCATGATTCGTACCATGCATACAGTTATCAGCTGCCTAAAAGCATCTCAAAAATGCTTGTCCTGGTACAGATCCACCTGTCTTGGAACAAGAACTTTAACACCTGGCTTTGATTTAAGCTGGAATAAAGTGAAGGGATGTGAAGGAGTCCCAAATAACAAACACCTTCACAGGACACCCAAGGATAGACACAACTGTGATCTCTGCCCTAAAATACACTTAGGGACTGGTCCATCCATCCATGAGGTGTGAGTGCTGCTCTGAAATCCATCCTCAGCCTGAGAGCCTTCATCTCTTTCAAGAGAACAAGAAAATATTCAGCCCCTGACACACAGGGACCATTTATGGGCTCGTGAAGGAATAGTTTAGGTGAGGTATTTGCCATTGGGCTGTTTGGAAGCTGCTGCTCATTCCAGCCAAAGAACAAATCAGGGGACCAAGAAACCCCATAATATTAGAAAAACCAGGTTACTGCCAATTTTTGCTGACAGATAAGAGAAAAAGGTAATTCTGCATTCTCTCCATCTTACCTGGACAGCTTAAGTACATTCTATGACTGCTAAATTACAGGAACTGTCCCAGGAAGCAACTGAAAACCAGAGATCTCCCCATGCTGAAGCACCAGGCTACAGAGAGACATATTTATGCCATTTTTCTCCCCTGTACACATGCATCAAATAGTAGCATTAAGAAGTGAAGTACAAAGTACCCAGAATAGCCCAAAGTGGAAAAAGATTAAATTTCTCTTCTGCAAGGTGAAATAAGTGAGCTGACACCCTCTCAGAATGAAAAAGGTGGGGAGCTGAGCCTCCTGCTTTCATGCTGAGCTCTCCAGCCACCACCAAGTGACATGAAAGGTGCTGAGTGTCACTTTGAAAAGACAGCAGTGAACTTCAATCCTAGTTTTCAAAGAGAAGGGAGCAGTTTCAGAGGCTCCTTTTATGCAAGGCCAGGTTAAATGTTTGTACACTCTCCATGCAAGAACTGGGTGTGCTGCATAGATTGTTCTGGCTTTCTATGAATCGTCCTGAGGTCCTGAGGATGAACTGGCCAGAAAAGCCAGAAGATGACAGTGAGATAACCAGTGGAATGGGGTTTAGAGAGAACCAAACTGCCATTTAAAATGGGTAAAACAGGCTCCAGAACAACCCCCACCCTGTGGAATAACCCCCAAATGGTTTTCAATGGGCAAGTCTCTTTTTAAAATCTTGTGTTTTACCTCCTCTCCTGTGCAGTGAGTGGAGCACAATCACTTTGCCCATGTGCCATGCTCAAGGGATTGGCAGATTTTGCTGTCCATTTGTTTAACATTTCCTCTGCTGAGGGAAACTCACACTGCATTAGACACTGCTCTGTGTCAGGTTCACCAGGGCAGTGCTGGCATATCATTATATCAGATTGCCATGTAACACCAAACTGCTTTGGATTAATCATGTTCTATCTTTCAAAGGGCAAAGGTTCCCATTTTCTCTTTTTTTTCCAACTATAGGAACCTCAAAAAATATCAATTTAACAGTGCTCTGAAAATACAAGTCAACATAATGCCTTGTTTCAGAAATATAAGGTAAGAAATCAGATTTTTGCCTCAGAAAAATGGTTCCAAGAAGTGCACAGAGTAAACAATGACCTTATACACTTATTCCTAAAGTGGTTCCATTGGAGCCCTTTGATATGAGCAGAACTAATTGCAGGATTGTGCAGCAGAGTTGGACAAACTGGGGAGAAATATCTGGGACATTCACTCAGATGGAAGGCCGAGCAGTTTGTTGCTGAAATCCCTGTGTTTTGTTCAAGAACGTTCAGGTGGATGTGCTGATATTTATCACAGTGTGGGCACCAAACAAAAGCTGCCCAGGGGTGCTGTAAGCCTGCCAGAACAGTCTCAATGGGACTGCTCTCACAGACGTTTTGGAAAGCTCTCTTTTCAAAAAAACCACTTTGCTAGGGGATTGTGTCATGTTGTGGCCGTGCCTCACCCTTGCATGTGATTTGATTTAGTGGGTCAGTGAAAGTGATTTGGGGACACGTGGGAGTTGTCCCCTGTCTGCATCACAGGGTGGTCAGAGTGGGGGCAGAGGGAAATATCCTTGAATTTTGAGAAGGATTCCACAGGATTGCTCATTTGTGCTCCTCATGCTGGAGGCTGGGTACATTTAGAGCCTGGAGGGTGGCTCAGTTTGCAAATAATGGCTGAATCACCACTTATGTGGAAATAGAGGGGGGAAAGGATTTTTTATTTTAGAAATATGTCACATGGGGATGGTGACACATCCTACACAGATAGGCCATGGATAGAATCACAGAATCATAGCTTGGCTTGGGTTGGAAGGGACCTTAAAGATCACCTAGTTCCAGCTAATAATAATCATCAGCTCTGTTCTCTTCAAGAAAATAGGTCTAGAAGTAGAAAAATCTGCCAACTAAAGATAGCTTGGTATTAGAGCAGGGAGGAAGAGGCCACTCCATCACTATATCCTCTAAGGACACGGTTAAATCAGTCATTTTCAGAGACAGTTAAAACACACTCAGTTTGTCCTCAAATTTTCCTCAAATTGTCCTCAAATCAAATTTGTCCTCTACCTCTGTGACTGGATCCTACAACAAGAGCCAGGTAGGGTTTGCCAGGTGGGATTTCAGGAGATGGGAGGTGCAGGTGGGAGGTTCTGCCTTCAAGCTGAACCAAGGCAGGCAGTGAAGGACAATTCCCTTTGGATCAGGCAGCTCTGGTGCCAGCTCTGGATGCCTCCTGGAGCAGGGAATGCTTTCCCTAATCCCTCCATGGCTGTGTGGCAGCTCAGTGGATGCCACATCTCAAGAGCAAGAACTGAGCCATGCACAAATGGATGCCCAAGTTTGTCATCTTGAAATTAAAGCCAAAGGTGTGGAGATTGTTTTCAAAAGCAATGTGATTTATCTGGATCACTTGAAGAGTTTAAGGAACATGTTTACTCTTACTATAACTGTTTTTTGGCAACACAAGAAAGCAACAGGACTAAGTTATAGTGATTCATGAACAAAAGTAAATAATTTTCTCCCCCCACAAACATTACAGCTGGATAGGACAATACATAAGGATGTCATTCAGACTTACTGTTTCCTTTATTTATGTACTTACAGTAGCAATCAGGATTCCAAGGGTTTAGGGAAAAAAAAAAGTGATTACAATCAAGAAATCTCCAGCCATAAACTGATTTGCAGCCTCTTTTATTTCCTTCCTTCTTTCTTCCCTCTCCCTTCTGCGTGGCAAAATGCAATGGGAAATGAGTCCCACTAAGCCAGCATTAAGGGATTTTATGTGCATAATTAATGGCAGTTTTCTGCTTTGCCACATTGATAAACCAGAGGGCAGAGGAGCATCTCCAGGATATCAGAGACCAGCAGGAGAAAGGGTGCAAAGGTTAAAATACAGTCCATATCGTTTTTGGCTCATATATTATCAAAATAGGAGAAGGAGGGCAGTTTTCCAGCCGTATAATTTTGAAAATATCCTTACAGAGCAAACCCCTGACTCTCTGTGTCCTGGTGCTCTTTAATTCATTATTGATACCCTCTCAAGGACTCGCTGTGTGTAGGGATGAGGAGTGCAGGATTCTGCTGGTGACTGCTTCACTCATACTTGAGCTCAAAGATACCACACAGGATGGAGGGATGGAAGTTAGGCAAAAGAAATACGCAAAATTACAGAGGAAAAAATCAGAAAAATTATTTTAAAAATAATTTTCAGATACCACCAGCTGCCAAATGTTTTTTTTTTACACTGACAAGTGATCAGCAAACCCAGGCCCACAGGGAAAGCTGTGCCTTCCTAAGCCTCTTGGAAAGTAATGTTTGGCTGTCATGCAATTAAGTTTATTTGAATTAATCAGCTTCTTGAACTGTCTGGGCAAACGTTCACCCTTGAGACAGTTGATTTGTGGCAGTTTTCAGTGATGCATAACAGAATTACCCTAAAAATCGAGCTGGAGTTCTGGGTAAACAGCCACCTGTAGGTGATTTCCCACCAGTTATGGAAATTTCTCTCAGCAGCAGTCACTGCCCGTAAAATCACCCTGGCTGGGAGAGACCTCAGGAGATTCTCAGCCAGATTTTCTGCTCAGAGCAAGGGCAGCTGAGAGGGCAGCCCAGAGGGCTCAAGGCTTTACCCCTTCAGCTTTCCAAGGATGATATTCACCCATAGCCAGGCTCTGTCTCTGTTGCATGCACAAAATAAAATGTCTTCATATAAATTGTTTTCAGTTTCCCTGTTTTAGCTTGTATTTGCAATAAGAGCATGCAAAAGACCAGTGAGTGCAGTTTAGCTGATAAATGGCTCAGCTTTAACCACAGCAGTGTCAGTGCTTGCAGTATTTCCACAGGGACCTACCTGTACAAACAATATTTAAATGGAGAGGCTGCTGACCCAGATTACAGCCTCTAGGAAATAGAGGAAAAATAAGAAATGAACACCACAATAATTGAAGTAAATAATCGAGTGTCCTACAGGCTAGAACGAGGTTCTTACAGTGTTCTTATCCTCTGCAAATTAATTTTGTCCTGTTTTAAGTAGGATTGCAGAGTAGCTTTAATTTTTATCACCACATAAAGAGTATAAAATAGGTTTTATTGTGCCACAGTCCCTTTTTGCAGGGAGATGGTCTTGTAACCATTGAATGCACCAAAAGAAAACTCTACTGCTTAGCTACATGTGCAGGAGTAGCTTCCATGGGGACATGGAGGGATTAAGTTTCTGCAAGCAGAGCTGCCAGCAGTGTATTTCTGTAGTGTGCACATTTTCAAGGCAAGGTAGGTCTCTCTGAAGAAAGAAAACAAAGTATTACCCAGGGGTGTTTGGGACATTTCTAAGAAATTGCCTTTTTTTTGATGAAATGCAGTTTCATCAAAACATTTCTTTTTTTTTTTTTTTTATTATTTTTCTTGAAGCAAACTAGATATCAATTTTCTCAGAAAAGGCATTTGGGTGCAGGCAGAGTTTCTTGTAGAATTGAAAAGAGATGGGGATAAGGGACACAGAGCCAGCATGCCCTATTTCAAAGAGCTATTACCTCAGTGGGAAAGAGACACGAGGCACTGAATCTTGTATTGCTGACACAGATAGCTAAATCTGAGTGCTCTAGGTGCCAGAAGGAAGAAACAAGTGGCACCACTTGCTTTCCTTGCTCTACAGTTTTTGTTGGTACCAGTTTGCAAAGGGAGCTCAAGAGGCACCTGAGCTCCAACCATGTCCCCCTGAGAAAGTGTCTGAACCTCTCAGGGGCTGAGATCCTGAAATGTTTTGGAAATTTCTTGGATTTTTTTGTCAGAACATGTTAGAACTTTTCCTTCCTTCCTTCCTTCCTTCCTCTCTTTCTCACTTTTTTCCACAATTAATGTTGTTTTGGACTTTTTCTCCATACACACACGTGTTATTTTTCAAATTCCACCTATTTTTGCCAGGACAGAAGAACTGCTTCCTGCCCTGCCCTGATATTAACTGCTTGGTTCCTGGGGTTTGATCCCACTGTTGCTCCCTGCACATAAATCTTGTTTAGTCAGTAGGATTTGCCTGCCTGAAGGAATGCATGATCAACTGCATAGAGAAGCATAAAATAGATTTTTCTGTTCCATATCCTTAAAATGTTTTTTGTTGGGAAATAATTCCCAAGGCTGTTTTTGGCTAATATTTCTTTTCTTTCACTGAACTATTTTCTTGCACTTTTGGCTTGCTGAAGGATATGAACTGGAGTCTCATTTATCAAGTCTTTTGGTCTAAATTTTACTTTTCTTTCTATTTTCTGAGTTTGCTGTACTTTAACATTTATTTCAATATTTTGTTTCAACACTTTGGCTCGATGCTTTCTCTCTCAAGAAGTTTCAGTCCTTGATTCAGACAGGTTAAGCAGTCCAGCACACATTGAAGAACTCTGGCAATATTCCAGAAATCCTTAAGAGTATTGTAACATGAGATGGAATATTTCAGGCAAACTGGAGAACCCACAGTGTAAAACCCTCAGAAGTCTTTAATGACTATGAAATATATTCCATAACCTGGCCAGAGGGGATGTGATGTTTCCTCCAAATGTCTTTTTGTGTCACTGGGTTGGTTATGTAATTTTTAGGGTACATATCTCTAAGTTTGAATGGTGACAGTTATTTTAAAATGTTTAAGCTTTTGAGCTGAGAGTTTGTAGAAACGTTGCATATGTTAATTATAAAAAAAAAAAAAATTCAAAATTTGACTTCTATCAGTTTGTCTTTTGGACAGTGGCCAACACCACAACTTGTGCAGCAGGAGAGGGGAAAATGAGATTTTCTATTTATCTACAGTCTGTTGCTTATTTCAATGTTACCCTCACGATTATTTTTCTTTCCTGAATCCTTTCTCTTCACAATAAATTAATTCTGAATCACATTTGATGACGGTGTCCAAGATGTCTGCACACCTCTGACTTAGGCCATGGCTTTTTCATATTCCCAGCCTCAAAACCTTTACCCTCTCTGAATATATCTTGGCATTTTGTTTGCTTCTTGTTGCCTGCTGTGCACTGAGCAGATGTTTTCATGGAGTGGTCTTCAGAGACAGCGAGAATTTTTTCTTGAATAATTACAGCTAATTTATAACTCAGCTATGCATATTTACAGCTGAATTGTCCTTTCCAGCATGTGTCTCCTCAAATTTGTCTGCAGTGAATTTCATCTGTCATGAATGCTGTGCAGAGAGTTCAGTCTGGCCATCCAGAATTCTCCAAAGTTTTATTTAGTCTTGGCCAATCTAAATTACGTCACATGAACCACATATTTCCTGGAACCAAAAAAAAAAACCAAAAAAAACCAAACTGCTGATGGCCTTGTTCCAGATTATTTACAATATTTGTTAATATTTGTCTCAGCTGCTACCTGGACTTTGCAAGATATTTTTCATGTCCAAAAAAAAAAAAAAGTAGAAGAAGGGATCTACAATATAACTGAAATATTCAGGGTGATCATTAACTGCACCTTGCTAAAATAAAATAGTTTTTTAAAGCCTAACTATATAATTTTTAATGACTTTTGGTTAGAAAAGCCCAATGGTTCGTTGTTACACTTCAGGTTACTCAGTGTCCCTGTAGGAACATTACAGGGTTTCATTCTTTTGTGGATTCCTTTGACAATTATCCATGAAATGTGACTATCAAGTCTTGCCCTTTTTTATCTTTTCACCAGTTTTTAACCCCAGGCAGAACCTTACCCCATGATAGATGACTTCCTTAAGCAGCTTTTTGTAAGGAATGCTGTTAAAAACTTTTTAATAAATAATGTTAACTGCTTCTGCTCTCACCACTACTTTAACAATATCCTCAGGCTCAGACCCAGCAGTCAATCCACATTTAGCAGAACATTTTGTCACGAGCTAAAAGCTAAACACATGTGCCAGGGTTTGGTGGAGGAGAGCTGGGTTTAACCATGTTTCCAGCTTGGCTGAACAGGTGATTTGCAGAGCAGATTAAGCTGAGCAAGGACTTGGACATCCAAAGCATTCTTTATAGTGTTATCTTAATCCCTCTGCCTTCTGCCTTCATCTCTTTTTTTTCACCCCAGCCACCTGCTGTGTGTGTAACCCACAGACTGGAGTTCTCCTGGGATGCTGACCACTCTGCTTTGCTGCCTGCCTGCCTGCCCCCTTGTACAAGGAAACACCCACCCCAGCTGGTTTCCCAAAGAAACGTTGCAGATGTGTGTAGTAAAGTAGTAGTAGTAGCCTCTCAAGTAATTTGGAATGTCAGAGAACTTACCTGAGTGCTTGAGGGCTGTTTGTGAGTGTGATGTGGGCAGCTGAGAGAGATGGGGCTGCTCAGCCTGGAGAGGAGATCATGCCAGGGAGACCTTCCAGGACCTTGCAGTACATAGAAAGCTTCCAAGAGAGCTGGAGAGGGAATTTGGACAAGAGATAGAGTGACAGGACACAGGGAATGGCTTCCCTCTGCCAGAGGGCAGGGATGGATGGGATATTGGGAAGGAATTGTTCCCTGTGAGGGTGGGCAGGCCCTGGCACAGGGTGCCCAGAGAAGCTGTGGCTGCCCCTGGATCCCTGGCAGTGTCCAAGGCCAGGCTGGACAGGGCTTGGAGCAACCTTGGGACAGTGGGAGGTGTCCCTGACCATGGCAGGGGGTTGGAATGAGATGAGCTTTGTGGCCCCTTTCAATTCAAACCATTTTAGCTTCTCTTACTGATTTCCTTGGGTAAGATTTAAAGAGTAAAATCAGAATATATAAAAGCTGTTGGTTTTTGGTTTTTTTTTCAATTTTCACCATTAAAAATACCGCATGTTCTATCTTTTTAAAATGAATTCTCCTTTTTTTNGGGCTGCTCAGCCTGGAGAGGAGATCATGCCAGGGAGACCTTCCAGGACCTTGCAGTACATAGAAAGCTTCCAAGAGAGCTGGAGAGGGAATTTGGACAAGAGATAGAGTGACAGGACACAGGGAATGGCTTCCCTCTGCCAGAGGGCAGGGATGGATGGGACATTGGGAAGGAATTGTTCCCTGTGAGGGTGGGCAGGCCCTGGCACAGGGTGCCCAGAGAAGCTGTGGCTGCCCCTGGATCCCTGGCAGTGTCCAAGGCCAGGCTGGACAGGGCTTGGAGCAACCTTGGGACAGTGGGAGGTGTCCCTGACCATGGCAGGGGGTTGGAATGAGATGAGCTTTGTGGCCCCTTTCAATTCAAACCATTTTAGCTTCTCTTACTGATTTCCTTGGGTAAGATTTAAAGAGTAAAATCAGAATATATAAAAGCTGTTGGTTTTTGTTTTTTTTTCAATTTTCACCATTAAAAATACCGCATGTTCTATCTTTTTAAAATGAATTCTCCTTTTTTTACCTTCCAGTACCTGAAAGGAGCCTACAAGAAAGCTGGAGAAAGACTTTCTATAAGGACATGGGGTGAGAGGACAACAGGGAATGACTGCAAACTGAAAGAATAGATTTAGATGAGATGTTGGGCAGAAATTCTCCCCTGTGAGGGTGGGCAGGCCCTGGCACAGGGTGCCCAGAGAAGCTGTGGCTGCCCTGGATCCCTGGAAGTGTCCAAGGCCAGGCTGGACAGGGCTGGGAGCAACCTGGGCTAGTGGAAGGTGTCCCTGCTCAGGGCAGGAGTTGTGAGTGGATGATCTCTGATGTCTCCTCCACCCTGAACCATTCTGGGATCTGTGAATATCCTCATGGAACCAAGATTACCACATTGCAGCCCCTCTGGAGAAGTGACCATCCATTATGCCTGGAAGCAAGATGGAAAATGTTCATTTTTCTGTAGCTAATTCCCAGTGAGAGAAGGTTCCAATGTGTCACTTGTGCAAGTCTAACATTCATGGCAGCCCACAGAGCACCCAAACAGCTTTTAGCTGCAGTTCTGTTTTCTTCCTTCTTTGCTCAATTTATGCCAGACCAATATTCTGCAAAGTATTTCAGTATCTGGCAGCACAGAAGATTGATGTAGATCAGGCTTCTCAGTTTCCCCCATCACCAACTTGGCAATGACAGCCAAAGAGAAGAGCCTTTCACAGCACTGAATGAAGAATAAATCTATACAAATTTAATTAACCTCTGCAGAGCTTATTGAATCCTAACCAAGTTTAGTCACAGTTCTGTAAGCTTGGAAGTGCTTGGCATATTTTTGACTCTTGTAGAATAGTTTGAACTGGCTATATAGACAAACCAAATTTGTAAAATGAAATTAATAGTCACTCTTATTGGGGCTTACTGGTGTAGGAATTGCCACCTACATATACAAGCAAAAAACCACTTCTGCTATAAATACAGCTTTTATTTATATTTGTGGAGTGCAGATAACTAAAAAAAGAAGAAAGCCAAAACCAACAAAGGTGACATGAATCAATGGCTGGAAACAAAATAACAACATTCTTCTTTTGGTTTTTCTTTTCAGACTGGGCTCAACATGGCTGGTGCTTTTAGGTCCCAAAGATGTCAATGTGAATTATGTCAGCTCATGCTGAAAGAGTGGATTGAAAATGAGTTGTCTGGACTAATCCACCCCACCTCCTCTGCTTCATGAGGATTGGGTTAAAAACTTTATTCCAGCACTTAAAGACCCCTCAGTGCTAGCTTTGTTATTTATTGTTGTTCAAGGCTGTCACTCCTCCACCTCGGGGTCACTGTTTTGGCATTGAAAGATTGGCTCTGAGAAGTGAAGGAAGGAATTTTGTTGGGGGGAAATCTGAGGAGGGAATGAAACTGTTCTGGAATAGGCAGCAAGACTTTGCTGAGCTGCTGGAGGGAAGTCAGGAGGCAGCTCCTTGCAGACAGATAGGCACAAATAGCCAAAATCTTATTTTCCACACACACTCTGTCCCCCTTGCCCAAGCTCTAAGTGAAATAAAACTACTTCTGCTGTGTTGGTGACTCTTTCTAGCAAAGTGGAAAGGAGTTCTTGGACCTGCTTTTCTTCCAGGTGTTTTTGTCCTTTCCTAGAAGCCCACAGGAAGATTCTTCAGCTGTCCTGCCATGCTGACTTAATTTCTTAGAGTCAGACAGCAAAATAGAATGCTGTAAAGAAGTCTCGTGAGGAAGTCAGGTGTGACAAAGAGCCAGAGCTTTAAACTGGATCTCAGGTAAATGCCTGGTGTCCTCCCTCGGTGCCAGATTCTGGCTTCATGCCAAGAGGAGGGATTTCCATGGAATAACAGAGCAGGAACCACAGAGGGGATCCATCAGTCATTGCCCATCCAGTGCTGTCATCCCAGGGGGGAAAACAAGGTTCTTTCCCGTTAAAAAACTGGGTAACACCATTGTCACCTCCCTCCTCATGAGTTTTAGGGAACAAAGTATTTATATTTGTGCAGGTGGTCTGAGTGGACAAAGCCCTGAATGAAAATCCAGCCTCGAGGTTGTCACACCCAGTTTTGGGTCTGCCACCACCTTCCTCTTCTGCCTCTCCACTCTTCTTGTGGAGCTCTCTCTCAAACAATGTATTTATCACTTTAGCATTTGGCTTTTCTGCAGACATTTTAGCTTCTTTTACTGATTTCTTTGAGCAAGATTTAAAAAGTAAAATAAGAACATATTAAAGCTGTAGGGGTTTTTTCCCCCAATTTTCACCATTAAAAATACCATGTTCTATCTTTTTAAACAAGTTCTCCTTTTTTTACCTTCCAGTGCCTGAAAGAAGACTACAAAAAAGGTGGAGAAAGACTTTCTATAAGGACATGGGGTGAGAGGACAACAGGGAATGACTGCAAACTGAAAGAGTAGATTTAGATGGGATGTTGGGCAGAAATTCTCCCCTGTGAGGGTGGGCAGGCCCTGGCACAGGGTGCCCAGAGAAGCTGTGGCTGCCTCTGGATCCCTGGAAGTGCCCAAGGTCACTTGGACAGGGCTTGGAGCAACCTGGGCTAGTGGAAAGTGTCCCTGCCCACGGCAGGGGGTGAAACAAGATGATCTCTAAGGTCCTTTCCAACAGAAACCATTCTATGGTTCTGTGTTCCCATGCTTTTTACAAAAATGCATCATAAATTTACTATTTTTAAAAATCAAATATAAACCATATTATTTTGCCATTCATGAACTCACTTGTTTTCTCCCAGATGTGGGATGTAAGCTCAGAATATCTAAAAGTCCTTGTAAATCTACAGAGTAAATATCATGGTCAAAAAGTTCATTTCTTTGCCATGCTGTGACTTTCTTCTATATAGTGAAAGGTCAAATGTGCAGCAGATTTACTGAGGCCAGGACAATATCCTCATAAATTTTGCCTCTCTCTATAAAGGGCCAGATATTTGCCTTATTTTTCTATTTTTCACGCCTCCATAAAAATATATAAATGTACTAAAAGACAGCCAGACTTTATGTGCCCTAATTAATAATATCCTTAAAAATAGAAACAAAACAACCCCACAACCCTTTGAAGGGAAAGCACTTCACTGCACATGTTTGTCTCGCTGCAGAGACAGGAGAAGAAGAAATGTGATAAATAATGATGATATGATGCTCCGTGTGGAAAGTGTTCAGATGTTGTGGAGATGATCTTGACATTGGTGGAAAAGAATCCAAAGCAGAAGAGAAGTGATCTTGGACTAGCCCCAAAATTTCAAGTCTACTTGTGAAGCACAGATAACACTTTCTCCCCCTTCTAACTTTAAAATACTGATTTCTGGAGCTGCTGCTCACACCACACAGAGCTCCTCTTCTCTGTCTGATCAGAAATGGAAGGCTTTCAGTGCTGAAATATCTTCTTTCAGATCAGCAGCTGGCAGAAGCCATCCACTGTCCATTACACACCTCTTTGCACCAGCTGAGCTTCTGACCACAGATGTTTTCTTGGCAGTGAGGAGGAAATGAGCATTAAAGCAGAGCAGTAAGAGCTTTCTATTAATTATTCATGAGAAGAAGATGAAGAAGGGGAAAAAAGCTACATTGTCCTATTCATAGAATGTCTTAACTTGTGGATATCTGCGTGGCACAGGGAGGCAGGACTGTCCACACCTGCAGTGCTGCATTACTCCTGGTTAGGGGAAGCAGCTTCAGCATGGCTCAGAGCCTTTGGTGGATCATTTTTCATTCCATATGTGCACTCACGTGCTTCACTCACCCCCAGTCCAGCTGGAAAGGCCGTGGAGAGAGGAGAAATCCAAGCTAATGTTTGAAAACCCTTTAATGTAGAATAAGCTAACCCACATTTCTGCAGTTGGAGGACAACACAGGTTATATTGTCATTGTTTGTGACTGAGAAGCAAATGCTGGGCTGTAAAGGAGCAGGAGATCTTTGTTTTGCAGTGACAAAATTCCTCCACTTGCTAAAAAACTCTGTGTATTATTAGATACTTGATTTTCAGCTTGCATGGAAACGCTACTGCTCATGCCACTTCCAAATGAAACAAGATCTCAGGCAAGAAAAATTCCTTCTTTAGGCCAAATGGGGAAAAAGCCTCAAAAAATTTACATCATTTTGTGTAAAATAATACAGTGGCTGCTTGCAGCCAGTCAGAGATTTAAAAAGTCAGAAGGAACTGGGAGGGAAAACCACTAAAGGTTAAAGTGCAGGTGAGGAGGGCACGAAAATGCAATTTATCACCTGCTTATATGGTTTGTTACACAAATATCAGCACCAGGTGGGTTTTTTTGCATATATTCCTCATGTTTTCCAGCAAAACATCATCAGTCTCCACAGCAGCTCAACGCACCAGGATACAGGATACTGGCACTTCCCAATATATCAAATATAGACATTCACATTTTGCAGTAATGGTCATTACCCTGGGCTATTGTGCAAATAGGTTTGAATGGATCTTTTAAAATTCCACTTTAAACACTGCCAGGAAATGAGGAATGTGTGATCTAGTTGCAGGAAGAGCTGGGGAAAGGAAAATGTATTATCCAAATGTGCATTTAGCTCAGAAGGGGCACTAAATACTCCCAATCCTTGTGAGCAATACCATGAGATTAACTCACTGCAGGCTGTCAAGGGCTTGTCAATGTATAATGTTTAATTATATATATCTTATGTTATAATTACACCTCGCTAGAAGCTTGGCTTGTTCCATTGTCAAGGCATGCTAATAATTGCCATTTCTAGATAAACCATAACCAAACACAAAATACCTATTAGGATTATTATCTTCGTAAGTAGAAAAGAATTAAGCTCAAATTAGGTTTGTTTTCTTTTTTAGGGAGCTAATTATTTAATTTTCTTCTGCTTACTTTACCAGGGTTTTGCTGAGGATAAACATATTTTCTATCCTGGCTCTTAGCCAACGAAAGGAAGAAGATGGAGGATAAAAGGAGAGATAACTTTGGTCATTGATTTGTAGCCTTCATTGCATAAAGGCATAATAATTATCTATCCCTTTGTTCTGCATTCCTAAGAAACAGGATTGCCATACCTGGTGACACAGCTCCAGTACAACCACTGCTGGTAGCTGCCTCTCATTAATAACTACACAATTCCTGTCCAAGCCTAATTTAATTTAATTTTCCATATGTTGGAACTTTTCCCAATTTCCTTTTGCTACTCAAAGAGCCATAACTTGGGATTCATAGGTTGTTTTCTAGTGCTTCTTAGTCACTTCTTAAAGAAGAAAGGCACTTTTACTCCTAGATCCTTTATTTAGAAATGTAGTGTTCAGCTTCTATTCCACATGTAAGTGATGCAGAGAGGCTGATCCTTAGCTGGGGTGCTCTGCCCTCCTGCTCTGTGACCTCTGGAAACAGTCTTGGTAGAAAACGAAAATGAAATTTCCATTTAAAAATTGGAATATTATTATTCTGTACTCTTTTTTTTATAGTGTGGAGGCTCTTCAGGTATATTAGGTCATATGTAAAGGCACAGAGACTCATCAGGTCCTCAGTGGAAATTATTAAAATATTCCATTTTTCTTGGGTTTTTGCTTCATTGGAATTGCACTGTTTGGCATCAGATGTAGACCTGGTCCTTTTTCTAGCTGGAATTCTCATCAGAAAGTCTTTCATACCTGTTCAAATGCTACTGAGGGCCAAAAATAGAAGCAGCAAGGTCACATCTGTTCTGCACGCCGAGAGGAATGGGTGGGAACTTCAAGGGAATGGGAATGAAAAGGAATTTGTCAGTATTGTGGTGGCTATCAGTGGGAACTCTGCCTGTCAGCAGGGCATCACAATCAAAACAAAACCCTCAAAATCCCCCTCACCATATGTGGGTTTATCCAAGCCATGTCCTTACAGAAGAGTCATGGACGAAGAAGTGGGAATGAGCAATGGCAACATTTTGGCTTCAGCACTGGAGTTTTTGGAAGGCTTTTCTGCATAATTTTTAAAAGGTAGCAACGTGCAGCTCCTCTACTTGTCTGGAGCTTTTCCACTGGTGCCTGGAAACCAGCAGAGCTGAGTGACTGGGAGCCAGCAGCTCAACACTCTGATGGGGACAAGGGAGAGCTTCAAGTGAAGCCCCAGGTGGGGTCATTGCATGGCTCTTGTGTGGGGTTTAAACCTATGGAATATAAATGGAAGCTAGGCCACAGCAGGTGTAAGGTGGGACAGAAGAAGAAGGAATAGTGCCTGAGGTTTATTTTAATTGGATCCTCCCTGTTTGGTTATTTAGCAGAATTTTGGACATGAAGAAATAAGCTCAGTCCCTGTAGAGATGTTGGGAAACCCACGTGAGTGGGGATGGTAGAAGAGAGAGAGATCTCAGACTTGGTCAAACCCATCCCTGTTGTATTTCTCCCCTCCTTTGCACTCTGTAAGAGCACACTCAGGTTTTCCTCAGGAAAAATTCCCTAAATTTAGGCCCCAAATTCATAGAAATGAAGATGTAACCGCAATTTTCAGAGCTTCTTGTCCTTTAGAAATCAGATTTGTTGACCTTAAAGGTCTTTTCCGACCTTAATCCGTGGATCCATGATGCTGCAGCCACATTACAACAGGGCAGCTCTTGTGTCTCAGGTCTTGGAGTGCCTTTGCTGTCCTTCCCTGAGTTCCTGCAACATCAAAACCTTGTTTACCAGGAGGCAAAATATCAGGAAGCGATAGAGCAGGACAAACCCCCAGGAGGCTGGAGAGCAGCAGGATAAATTTGGGGGCAGCATGGGCCTGCTTTGCCAACGAACAGCCACTTTTTATGATCCAGTCCTATTAAATAATGATGACTCACTCTCCAGACAGTAATTTATTTATATGCCTTCTTTAATGTTTTGCAAATCACTGCTTTAAAAAATGTCCAGCTGGAAGACAGGGAGGCTTGGGAGACAGGGAATCAGCTTGATAGAGAATCAGATTAAATAAAAATGACATGGAATTTGACAGTGAGGACACGTGGTTGGAAATAAAAAAACATAACCATCCCCCAAGCAGAAATGCAGCCTCATTGCTGGGACTGGTTGCTGTAGCTTGAGAGTCCAGGTTTTTACTGGATCCAGCAAGACAAAAACATTGAAGAAAATAGGAGGAGAAAAGGAAATGTTGGCTGATATTTAGTGACAGCATTTCTTCCAGTCTGAAACATTGATGAGCTTACATTTTTTCAAGCCAGAAGGGACTACTTTGATATCACAGTCTGAATTAAAAAAAAAAATAAAAAAAAATGCTATGCCTTGTAAGAACAGACCAGTAGAACCAGTAAGAGATAGAAGATATTTTTAAATTGTTATTAATATTGGAGAAATGGGTATAGTTCACACACAGAAAATTAGCATATCGACCACAGGGGAGGTTTCAGTGCAGGTTGTAGCAGGTGTGGCAGCCTGGGCTTGGTATCTGGACTGGCAGGAAGGTAAGGACAAGTGGCACAGACAAGGCTAAAATTCCTGTTTGATTTCTAATCCTGCCACCAAGGTTCTCCCATGCCTGTGTGCCTCGAGTCCCCCAAGAGTGTGTGGAGGGTAATGCCCTCCTCGTAAGGTCCATTCAGTGCCATGGGTACTGATGCCTTGAGCTTTAGCTTTCCTATTTTTCAGATTCTCTGCTGCCTTGTTGTGGAGCTCTGAGCTTCCTGTTAAGTGTCAGCAAGTTCTCTTCACAGGGCCATTAGACAAAACAATCCTTTTCCAACTTGAGAACCAAGGACAACCAAACTCCAGGCCCAAAAAGCATACACAATGGAGAATTGAAGAGGGCAGACAGGGAGGATGGGAGTGCATAACCTGAAGCTGTAATTGGACAATTAACCCCAATATGTAAATGGATCAGAACTTATAAAAGTGTGAAACCTCATAACTGGTTGTCCATTTTGTGACCATTCTGGGTCCATCTTGGGTGTAGCCCTGTCTGGGATCTTCTACTGCCCAAGGTTTATCAGTTGAGGCCTTTTAACAAATATCTGCTTTATTCTTTTCTCTCTGTCTAATCTCTGTTACAGTTCAGCCTCTCAAGGCATCACTACAAACTGCTTTATAGAGGGCCAAAGTGGGGATTACCAAGGGTCTGACTCAGTTTTAAAGATGATGGAACTGAGTTTTAAACAGTTCATTGTGCCTTTAAAAATCCCCCCTTAACTGCAATTAATGTCTAAGCATTTTAGGTGGTGCTCTCTGCCACTGTCCCAGGCAGCTCCCCCATTCCCCTCATGCCTGTGACTTCCTGGACATTTCTGCAGCAGCTGTGCAGCCTGGAACAGCTCAGCTCCTCTTGGCATTTTGATTTGAGATGATTATTAACTGTAATAGAACTTGGGTTTTCTGACACTACTTCCATATCTGAGCACCTGCCTTAATCTGTGCCTGAGTGCACAACCTGCATTCTGAGCGGCTCTCCCTGTCTGGAGCTGGAGCTTAAAGCCCACACAGGAATTTTATTGTTTTCTGGACAGCAGGAACTTGGCCAACTCCCTTAGAATCATAGACTCACTTAGATTGGAAAATACTTTTAAGAACACAGAATCCAATTTTTCACCCACCACTAACCCATATCCCAAATGCCACATGTGCATGGCTTTTAAATACTTCCAAGGATAGGAACTCCACCACTGCCCTGGGCAGCCTGTGCTGGGGCTGGACAACCCTTTCTGTGAAGAAATTTTCCCTAATATCCAATCTAAATCTCCCCTGGCACAATTTGAGGCCATGTCCTCTTGTCCTGTTGCTTGCTATTTGGGAGAAGAGATTCCTTGTTATGATCTCGTGTCAGGGAGTTGTGCAGAGCCACGAGGTCCCTTTTTTCCAGGCTGAGCCCCTTTCCCAGCTCCCTCAGCTGCTCCCCACTCTCTTTAGAGGATACATTACAGCTGTTCTGACAACATGGGCAAACACCAGGACTGTCTTTAGAGGGGGCAGATGCTTCACTGCAGATTTAGCAGAGCCAAGGCCCTGCCTGGGGGTGGGTGCAGCCAGCCCCAGCCTCTCCTGCCCAAGCTCTCAGCTGGCTGAACACCAGCCAGCCCCTGTCAGGAAACCACAGAGCTCCCAGGCCATGCATGGCTGTTCTCCTGCAGCACCACTGATGCACTAATGTGGTTATGCAACTTCTGGTGGGGAGCACTGGGAGGAGCTCAGGTCCTGCTGCGCGTCGACATCGCCACAATTTCTCCTCCAATATTGATGTTTCCCTTGGTCTGGGGTTTCCAGAAAGCTCCTGAGGTGCTTCAGTCTGAGAAATCTGAACCCCTGTGTTTTATCCCCCTCTCAGCCACCGACATTGAAATCCCCCTTGCCTTGGTTCACGTTCTCTGTGTGTTCATTTTTTAGGGGTGTCCTGAGCTCCTCTGAAGACTCAGAGGTCCTTTCATGGGAAGCCAAATGGAAATAGAAAGAATGACTCATGATGAACAGAATTCTCCTAATTCCAGGATAGTAAAGGAGCACAGACTGCTGTAATTTCCACAAATTACATTTTATCTTGTTCTTTCAGTTGTCAGGAGGACAGGGTAACACATCAGATAAAAACCTTTTTTTTTGGATAAATCCAGGGGCACAAAATCAATTGATGCTCTGGATGTAGGCCACAACCTACTTCCAGGTGACCACCTTGTCCATGGGTAAGAGGTTGTCCTTGATGGAAATCATTGCCTGTCTTTGCCTTTGCAAAACTTGCCACCTTATCTTAGGAAGCTGTGGGCTTTTAAGTGCAAAAAGAATGCACCTCTGGAGTTAGCTAATGCTCTCCATTGGCTATAGAAGGGGCACAGGTACTTGGTTTTCGCTAAACACCTGCCCTAAATGTCTGTGAAATGACTTTGAGCTTTAGATTTTGGCAGGCATTGGTGACTTTTTCTGCTGGACACAGATGCTACACGAGGCTCTGATGTGCCACTGGATTCAGGCTTTTTGTTTATTACCATTAACATTTGATTAAATACTGATGCTTCCAAAAATAATTACCTCAAAATCAGGAGGAAATGAGTAGTCAATGATCTTCTCACATCAGTTCTTTGCTCCTGTGACTCTAAACCTGTGGTTATTTGTGCTGAGTTTTTCCTGTGAATTTCAGGGACAGAGGAGCATCCACTGTGGAAAATGCTGTGTAAAACCTGTTTTGCACATTGGCTAAGTCAGATCTCTGCCAGGTCTGTGTTTCTTCCACACAGTGATGTATCCCAGACCTCAGCATAACTCGATTAATGCTGCATTTCTTCTTAACATTTCCATCAGCAATTCACATCAGCTGGCTGCAAAGTGTTCCATCAATAAATCCTCACCCAATTCCTGCTTTATTAAGTAGAGGAACATCTGGATTTGGGGCTCAGGTGTGTGTTTCAGCCTCCAGCCATGAAGGCAGGGCAGTATGTACATGGAGGCACAGCACCATCAGGAAGGGCTGCATGCCCTGCAGCTGGGGGGTGGGATTCCCCTGGGAGATCTGCAATAACAGCACCCTTGGAAGTGCCTGGATGGAGACGGGGCTGTGTGGAGGGGCTGGCTCCTGCCAGCTGCCTTTTTGTGCAAATCCACACACCCAGGACCCGAAAATCTGTGACATTTCAAGGTGCAATCCAGTCACCCTCATTACGATTATTGCGCCGCGTGCTGTTATCCTCAATTTGTCTGCTTTTCTGCCTGTCCCTGTCTTTTTATTTTCTCCCTGCTGTTCTTCTCTGTGCCTGGATGGTTGTGGAGAGCATTCAGTTCCACTTAGCTGTGATTTCAGGGAAATCCTTCCTGACGTGCAGAAGCAGCGTGGTTGGGGATTTTGTTCCCTGTCCTTTTTCTGAAGCGTGTGCATTTCCTTGCATGCTGCTCTGTTTACTCTCCGCAGGCTTTGCTCCTCAAGAGACAGGAAGGAATATTGTTTTGGTCTCCAGACACTTTGCAAAGTCACAAGCTCTTTGTGCAACACATTTAAAATTTAGCAGTAAGAAAAATGAGGATATGTGGACTACGCAACGCAGCAATGAGTTCTGGTGATTTTCCATCTTAAATGTGAACTTCAGTGTAACTTAATTATTATTTTTCTAATAATAATAGATCTTCCCTTAGCTCCAAGTTTCATATCAACATCACAGCAGCATTCAATTCCTGCTTGCTGAGACAGCTTTCAGTTGGGGTCAGAATCAGGAACTCAATGGATTTACTCCTGTGTAAAACCACAGTGAAGAGGGAATTTCAGTTCTTTAGCCTTGGCTCTTTTTCCCAGGCTCTCTTCTACATTTTTTCTCAAGAGATCTACACTCGAGGAGTCTGATGGATATCTGTTAATACATTGGTATATGTCTTAAAATTTAAACAAAATATGTAGATTAAAAAATGGCTTATTGATAAATTAAATTATCTCTTCCATTGGAATGAGCTGTTTTTTAAAAAGTAGACATTAGTCTGTGGAACCTGATGTGGTGGAAAATGGTCAAGGAAAGACCTGAGTTATAAAAATCACAGAGTATCAGCACAGACTACTGCTGTTGAGAAGGTATTCTTGACCTCATATTGCTGCAACATTCAGTAGAAATTTATCTTCCCTTCTCCCCCTCCAAGCAAATTAAAGTTTTATTTTCATCTACATCCATGGAACTGGTTAGTTTTTTTATTTTGATAGATATTTTTTCACTGCTCTTGGGCCTGTTTAAACAAAGCCTAACAAAACCCTGAATAGCTGTAAATTCTTTAATTTATCAGGTTACTTACTTGCTTTCAGTCCCTGCCTTCATCTTCAGCTTCCCCATTATCTGCCTGGAGTCTTCTGTGTGCAAAACTTGGTTTAAAAATGTGCAGTTCCAGATGGAAGGATTTCACTTTCATCCCTCATTCCAGCAGTCCAGCCCTCATCTTGAGCACAGTGACATCTCCAGCATTTAGAAAAGGTCTTTTCCTGAATATTTTTTTTGTAGTCTCAATTATCATTTAACTGAGAGGACAGAAAGGACACAAAACTCTGTGGAAAAACAGAAAAGAAGCTAATTTCCAAGATTTCACAAACCATTTCATCTTGTTAGGAAAAAACTGTAAATTGGTTTGACTGGGAAGTAAGACAGAAGTCTCAGCAGGTGTATGTTGCTGTGATAATCTGAAGATTTTCAGCATTGTGAGATGTGTCTCCACAGCCAACCAACATGTTTTTGGCAAATCCCAGAATCCTTAAGGTTGGAAAAGACCCTCAAGGTCATCAAGTCCAACCTTTAATCAAGTACCAAACCTCCCACTGAACCATATTGTGAAGTGCCACACCTACTTATTTTAACCACCCCAGGGATGGGGACTCCACCACTGCCCTGGGCAGCCTGTGCCCCTGCTTGGCCACTCTTTTAGTGAAGAAATTTTTTCTAATTTCCAGCCTGAACCTCCCCTGGCAGAACTTGAGAACATTTCACCTTGCCCTATGAAACAGCTCATCAGGTGACATCCTGTTAGGGGAAATTATTTTCTGTTCCCTGTTTGACCCACACTGGCTCTTTCTTATATCACGAATCAAGGCAGAATCTCTCTTTCCTCTCTCACATCTCATTTTATTTTCTTTCTTCTAGCAAACAAGAATGTAATATTTCCTATTTAATATCTTTGTTGAACAGGGCTGGCTAGAAGTGTGTGCACAGCTCCAGATGAGAAAACAGCTGCTTTGGAAGGCACAATTAACATTTCCTGATGGCTCCTTGAAGCATTCAGACTGAAGCCTCCAGAATCACATTTGTCTTTTTGATGGCCTTGCCATGTCAGTGCCTCACAGCCATCCCCTGACTGACCAACACATCCTGTCATGTTTTCCTCTCAGCTGTTTGCACTGGAAAACTTGAAGCTTTACTAGATTAATAGTTTCTAATCTCCAAATGTGTGACCTTATCACTTCAAAGTGCTAAATCTCATTCCATTTCTGTTATCCCAGTCCCCATTCAATTATTTCAGTAGACTGAATGCCTCTGTGTCAGTGATGCCTCTTGTCATCAGTTTAATTAGTATACTCCCAGTTTTGCCAAGTTTATTAGTGAAAGCATTATCAAGACCATTGTCAGCACCCAATACTTGTAATTATCCTCAGAAAATCACTTTTCTTCTTCAGCCCAGTCCACTGACACCCTCTTACTGCCTCTCATCCTCTTACTTACCTTGCAGCTACAGTTCCTCCCTTGTTCTTCCACTGAACTTTCTCTGGAACAACTTATTAAAAATTTCACTTATATTTAAATGAGCTAATCTAACATCTGAACCAGCAGTCTCCAGGAGATGAGTGTCTGTGACAACAAAGAACTCGTTTCCATATCAGTGACAAAGAAGGAAATGCTTTTCCCTTTATGATATCAAGATTCCTAACTGGTGACGTGTGCCATGCAGAGTTCTATCCCCTTGGAAAGGCAGCTCTGAGGACGAGGTTGGATGACACATGTCTTTGAGGTTCTTCAAAAGGAACTTCTTCCATAATAAAAAGAATCAGACTTGAGAGACAAGGAAAGGAAGAGAGCTCCAATTCCTGGCTATGAGAACAGGTTTCCAGACGGGCTGCACAGCCTCCAGCCTTTTTTGAGGCTGGACAAAGGCTTGTGTGACTTGGTCTGACCTCAGAGTTGATCCTGCTTCGAGCAGAGACTCCTGATATCCTTCCAACCTGAGTTTTCCTAGCACCCTAGGATCCCACATATTATTTTACACCATCTTTCTAAAAATGTTATCTGACCTCCAGGGTATCCACATCACTGGCAGAGAGAAAGACAGGTCTCCAAAGGCAAAGCTTCCTCCATAGAGACTCTCAGTTAAAATTAATTGACCTCCACTGAGGTGTTTTGGATGGATATGTTTTCTTATTTGCAGAGCAGAGAATGTGATAAAAAAGAAAGATGTCTGAATACCTGCTGTTGTTTTTATAGGAGGTTTGTTTGTCGGTTTGTTGGTGGTTTTTTTTCTATTTTCCCCACTATAATTTGACATGAAAAACTCCTTTCACTACTCTGCCTGGAATTGTTACGAAAAAGCTTTCTGCATGTACATGTTCAGAGAGCATAAAATAAAGTGGCCTGAATTTCTGGGAACAAACCTCAAGCTCCTCACAGACACCCAGAACAAACCACTGTGTGCACATAACACACCACAGTGTCTGCACTCTTTCCCAGCCTATAAACTCTGACTGTGGAGGGGAAACATGGAAAAATATCACCATGGGATAGAGGGGTGCTGAGGCTGTGATTGCCTGGAGCTAAGGGCTGAAATTTCTTCATGTAACACTGAGACAACTTTTTTTCCTTCTGTCCTGAGGGCAATATTTCACTCAGCAGTTCCTCAAAACAAAAGGCCAAGGAAATATTACGACAAGTCCTCCAGTGATTTTTTTGCCACACAAACCCATATAGCCCCCATGGTTTTATTCCATTTCCTTTTAAACACCAGCAACTAATGAATAACGGGCATGTTGAATGTGTTTCATATATGGAATAGAAAATAACTAGAAGAACAAAATGCTTAGGCTGTAAAGCCAAAGAAGTAAAACTCAGGAAATGCCACAGTTTAAGCCGTTCATGCAACTTGACCTTGACTTTGTTGTGGCTGGGCTCTGGGCTGCAGTTATTGCATGTTATTTTCCAAAGGCACATGTTGCAATTAGGCTGTTTCATTCTGCTTCTTTCTGCCCCCGCTAAGAAGTGTCACATTTCCAAAAAAGCTCTGCTTATTTTCACTTGGAGTCCTCAAGCCTTCTTGTCCCTCTTGTCCTCTATTTCTGTCTTTCCCCAAAAAATGAAATAAAATTAAATAAATCAATAAGCCAACCAATGAAGGTAGGGATAAAGTACCCCTTGAACTTTTTTTTTGCTGTGAAATTAGGAGAGCCAGAGGTGTTGTTTATTTCAATGTGGCCCTCGTGTGAGAAAGCTGTGTTTGGAATTAAGTGGAAGATGGCAGTAGAAATCTTTGCATCGGTCCACAGGTTCTCCGGAAAAAAGCAGTGTTCTCCACTGGAAAAAAGCAGTGTTCTCCATTGGAAAGACCAGTGTTCTCCATTGGAAAAAAGCAGTGTTCTCCATTGGAAAAAAGCAGTGTTCTCCATTGGAAAAAAGCAGTGTTCTCCATTGGATTACTGGGGTCTGGTGCTGCTGGGAGGGATTCAAAACTCCAGCAATGAGTGCTGCTCTGGAGGCTGTGGTAAAATAACTCGAGGTTACAAATGGTTTCTGACACTGGAGAGAGAGGAATGGAACAAGCCACTGAATCACAGCCCAGCTCCTTAACTGGAAAACCATTCTGCCAATTTTCCCACATTCTTTCCCTTCTTCATTCCTACACAGAATGACAGAAACACAAAGTCCAAGCATAAATGGTTTGGATTGGATGGGATTTGAAAGACAATCCACTTCCAACCCCAGCCAGAGGCCGCAACAGCTTCCACTAGAGCAGGTTGCTCAGAGCTCTGTCCAGCCTGGCCTTGGACAATTCCAGAGATGGGGCATCCACAAACATCAAACACTGGGATTACCCCAGGGATGGGCATGAGACAAATGCACTGACAAATCATCTTACCCTTCTCATGAGACAGTTGATGAACGTCTTGTGAAACCACCTCTCACAGATTTTTGAAAACGACATTTCTCTCTCCATTAGTTTTCTTTCTTGGCCTTGTAAACACATATGAGGGGAATTAATTTTGCACAGTTATTGTCTGTCAGTTACTACTTTATGCGTCATGAGGTTTATTTGGAAAATGAGGGTGCTGCTCCTTCAAGCATTCAGCAGATGTTCCCTGCTCCCAGTGAAGGCAGCCCCTGAAATCCATTAAATTATTTGTGTGTAGGAGGCTAAACAAACCTGCCAGCATTTGCAGGAGCAGGGACCTCTTAGCTAAAAATAATGCATGTTTTGGATAAAAGTCCAAGATTTCCAGTTAAGACAGCTGGTCCAGAACTTGTCATAGAGATATTGTTTACTTTTTTTTTTCCCTGTGATCTCCTATTAACCCTATAATGGAAAAAGGGCAGCAGATAGACCTAGGCACAAAAATAGCAATGCTAATTTGTCTGTTTATGTTCTTATAACCCCAGCATATGTTGGCTCACCCTCCACAATGTTCTCCTCCCCCAGTCTGATTAAAATTGACTGAGAAGGGAGCTATGAATCTATTTTTTTGCCTGTTGGCATCCCATATTAAAAGGTGACAGCTCTATCATATCATAGCAGGAAACCTTTCCCTGATGCCTGAGTCACACATTTCTCCAGGCTGACAGAACTGTTATTATTCTTACACTTTGGGACACATGTGACCACATTGTAGAGCACATTGTTGATGCTGCAATATGTTTAGGAATTTGTACTACCTGCACTTTGTTTATGTCATTTTGGAGCTATTTCCATGCTGAGTTTCTTAGGATGGAGTGTAGACCTATTTCAACTGTTCCTACCAGTCATTCACGCTTGAATGCATGAATATTTGCTTTTTTCAATTAATTTTTTGAAATAAGCAAAGAAAGAAAGTTTGTGCTTTTTTTTTTTTTCCAATAGGATCACAATCACAGAGTAGATTGGGCTGGAAAGGACCTTAAATACCATCTAGCCCAAACTCCCCTTTCACTAGAAATTTCAAATTTTAAATAACATTTAATATAGCCTTTATTTTTTTTCTGATGGAAACAGGGTGGAACTGGAGCAGATCCCAAGTGATATCCCATGAGTAGAATCAGACTGTGTCACTTAAGTGCTTTGTGCCTCAGTTTCCTCATTTGCAGAGTAGAAATACTAAAGGCAGGGGTTTGGAGACATCCAAACAAATTTATATTTATGCAGGAGAGGAGACTCATTTGAGCCCAGCTGTGACTCAGTATCCTTTGGAGAAGGGTGAGGAGAGCACAGAGCCTTCCCTCCCCACTCAGGAGGGGCACAGCACCCTGAGCCAAGTGCTCTCCTCCTGCACTGCCACGTCTGGTTTTGATTTCACCCAGAGAATTTCGAATTTCCTTGATTAGTGCAGCTGAAATCCAGCTGGGAGCCCCTTCTCCTCCCCTGATGCCAGGGCAGGACTGAAATCTCTGCTGGTCAGGTTTTTCCAGCCTAATGGTCCCTGCTGAAATCACCTCTTGAATTCTGGCAGAGACAATGGCTTTGCAAATCCTTTGTCCTAGGGATCCAAACAGAACACACTTCCCTAAACCTTTATATTTATAACAAAATATTTCACATCTCCGCAAAATTCAGCTCCTTCCACAGCAAGATGCATATTCTAATTTTTCATGAACGTCAAGTTTCTGGCCCTGGATGGCAATTGCAGATGTAGAAACAATTGTAACAACAAAGAAAACCCCAAAACTAAACCAGGAAAAAAAGAAAAAGAAAGACCATTGTGTCTTCCATGCTGGCTTATTAGACATCTACCCATGCTAAATGATTGCAGAGTAAGTGAATCCTCTTAAATCAAGCAGAATTTTTCTCAGGTATTCATTTGTAGGAGACTACAGTAAGAAACTGATGGCATAATTTGACTATTTGGGCCTGAATGTTGTTTAATGCCTTTGAAATGAATGAGGTAGTGAAAGAAGGATTTTGAGAGGGGAAAAAATAAGAAAACAATGGGAAAAACTGATTAATATTGTCATGACAAAATAGCTTCCTTCAGGGGACAACAAACTGGGTTGATGTACTGTGTGTACCAGAAGCTGAAAAGATTTGTGGAGCTTGGGAATTCAATTGCTGCTTTTTCTGGAGTAATTTTCATATCCTTCTTCTTCCCCACCCCTAGTCAGGAAACCAAGTTCATCCAGGGGTTTGGAAACTGAGGTGCTGCCTGCTGAAGGTAAGCAGTAATATTGTAGTAATATTTGTAAAACCCAGGTTGGATGGGGCTTGGAAAAACCTGGGATAGTGGAAGGTGTCCCTGGCCATGGCAGGGGTGGGACTGGATGGTCTTTAAGACCAACCCAAACCATTCTGTCATTCTATGATTAAACTTTTGATGTGAAGAAGAAAATCTTGCCTGGACTGCCAAGCACATTTCCATTTATCTTAATCTGCTTCTTCACAGTCAGTCGACCAAAACTCAGGGGTTTGATTCTGCACAACAGACAAAAAAAGTAACACTCAATTAGGCAAAGCACTGCAAATGAGGTGGCAAGGACCAAGGGTGAGGCTCAGGCAGTAGATGGTCCCACTTTGGAGAGATCTGAACTCCTTTGAGTTCTCCTGGAGAACTTCAGAGGCATCTGGACTCAGAGGCCTCAGTCTGTAACCTGGCACAGCATCAGGCACAGAAAATGGAATTGAGGTGTTAAGGATGGGAGATCACCTTGAGATTCTTTGACTTGGTTTGTTGTCTCTTTTCTTGTTGTCTCTTCTTTTCTTCTACTTCTCTTGACACAATGTTGCTGGCTTTGCTGAGGGGTTCAGGCAATACCAGACTTCTTCCTCTGCAATGACAAAACTCATAGAAGTGAAAAATGAAATATTTTCCTGCTTATGCTTTATTTTTATGTCTCTTTTTGGTTTTCCCTCTAAAAGAAGGGTAAAGCTTTGAAAGGAAAAAACTCCCTCCAAGCCAGGACACTGAGAAGATGATACATATCCTTAAGCAGATTAATGAACCCTTGGATCAAATTTTAAACCTTCCCTGTAGCTGGTGACCATTTCCAGAGCCTCCACCTTGCCATTTCATCCTCTTACAACCAGCTCTTCCCCATTGCACCTAAAATTTTGATTTCAAACCTTTACCCATTAAAGATAAAAATGAAAAGGCAAAATCAAAGTGAGTTATCCTTGTGAAATGACTAATGTGATTAGTGTTATTGTAAAGAAGAGGTGGTGGAGCTGCAGTTTTGATCTCTCCCTGCTTTGGGAGCCATAGTGAACAACAGACTTTAAGATCTCATGCTCTTGGGCAATGGGTTTTTCCTTTTGAAGTGCTTCTTTTTCTCCCCCTCTTCCCACTTCTCTCTCTCTTTTTTTTTCTTTTTTTCTTTTTTTTTTTTTCCATTGGGTGGACAGGAATACCAGAGAAAACCAGCCTAGGCTTTTCCACAGTCTCTAACTGATCTCTGAGCAGGGATGGTTCTCACAGTTTGCAACGTGGCCACCAGGATCAGGACTGTGTGTTTTGAGCTGTTGGTTTCGTGTTGGACACTGTGATAACTCTTCCCTAAGTCCCCAGGTGCTTTATGGACATAAAAATCCCTGTTTCACAACTGGGCTGTCTGAGGTGCAGGGAGGTTAAGAAACCACTTCATTTAGGGCAGTAAGTGATGGAGCTAGGAATGAATATTCACCACATCTCCAGGCTCCCAGGCACTTATTTTGGAAATGAAGTAAAAAAATATAAAATGCACAAGAAAACAATAGAATCGTAAAATATCCCAGCCACCACCAGCACCATCTCCATCTGCCAACCCTGCTCAGTGCAGAATAAAACCACTTTTTTCTGATTGCTCCCTGGAGTGCTGTTTGTCATCAGCCTTGCTGAACTTTTCCCCTGTTTTTCTCAGTGTTAATCACAATGGAGGTGGCTCTAAATTGTATTTGAGGGGCTAAAATCTGTGCTTTGCCAGGAGGTTTGTGCTCACAGCACTTGCTTGAACTCTGTGAAATTCTCACAAAGAAAGCTGATCAATGCAAGTGCTTCTTGACTAATCAGTAAAGACTTCAGTTGTTAATTTAGAAATCTGCCTGAATCGAGGTCAGTGCAGGATGGAGCCACAGCATCATGTCCTGTCCTTGTAGGGAGACAAATGAGAAGATCTCCCCTGAATTGAGGTGTTTACAGGACAGGGAGTTCACTCTGAGTTAGTTCTTGAGCATCCCTTTAGAGTTAGCTGAGAGAAAGGAATGCTCCTACAGCAAATCATTCATCTCACCACACTTAGACACCTAAAATCCACACTGGGATGGTCTGTGTTGTAAATTCCTGTCAGAGCCATTTAAATTGCCAACTCACATGTGGACACTGGCACAACCTAAAGTCAAAATTTAGAAAGAAAGTGAATTCCAATTATTTTATCTACACAGCTGGGTGTGGCAATCAGTGCTGTGGTTTAATTTTTATGGTGGTGTTGGGTCAAAGGTTGGAGTCGATGCTCTTGGAGGTCTTTTCCAACCTTAAGGATTCTGTGATTCTCTGATTTATTTCTTGGTTTATTAAAAATATTTTCTTTTCCCTGAGTTTATGTAATTTCTATACATGTCTTTACACTTGGATGGAGAAATGATTACAAGATATAAAGGCTGAGGAGAGAAAAGGGTTGGAAGGAACATACAAGGATCATCTAGTCCAAGTCCTGACCCTTAACAGGACAGTCCCAAAAATCCCACCTCGTGTCTGATAGCATTGTCCAAACACTCATTGGGCTCTGACAGCCTCGGGGCCATGATCACTGTCTTGGGCTGTGAGATAAAGGACCTTGGTTTATTTCAAATTTCATTTTGGTGCAAAGGGGCCAAAGCAAATGAAACGTCAACAAGGAAATCAATAAGGCAGCACTGCACAGGAGCCCTGATGATGGCAAAATCGTGTAGTTACCAACTCTCAAGATAAAAAAAGACTGATGAGCTTAGTAATTTCCAATTATCTGCATGACAGTTATCTCCTAGAGATCCCACACTGCACTCACAGGGCAGATCCTGTCCCTGTTGACAGAAAGAAGGTCTGTACCTTGAAGACTTCAATCAGCCTTATACCAGAATGGGAAATGGATGCAGAAACCACTTTTTCAGCACAGCACTGGAAGCTGACCTTCCACACAGGCAGCTTTGTGGCCTTTTTGCTGTTTATTGCTGTGAGTGAGGGTCCCCTGTTGAAGGTAAGAGCTTGGTGGTACATGTTTCCCTCTGGATGTTTTATTTTGCTAATGTGGTTTTCCCCTTGATTCCAACAAAGTGGAACAGATCAAGCTCACAGTTTTATAAGGACAGAATTTCAGCAGTGGGATAGAAGTTAAGTACACCTTACAGAGCCCCTCTTTAGATTAAAAGCTAAAAATAAGGCAGCAAAAGGACTGGTGTCCAGAGCTCACTGTTTCCACCATCAACCTCCCTGTTTTATAGGATTTATAAATCAGCTTTGAAAAGTTTCTCCAGGCTAAATTTTGGCATGGAAGGTCGCAGGCAAGACTTGGTTTACTAAAACTCATTAAAAATGGTTTGATGTTTTAAATTACATTGAAGCAAGAGAGGAAAAATTCTATTTCTGTGGCTTTCAGCATTTCCTCCCCCACCATCCCATCCAATTTGAATTAAAATGTGTCTGAATAACTATGCTATGGTACCACTTTCTTTTCTTGTGGTGTTGCCATCAAGTCTTTCTGTGGGTAAAGCAGTCCCTTTCTAATCTCCAGAATGTGCAGCTCAGCTGCTGAACACTGTTGGAAAATGTTTCCATTTCAGAAGTGGTTTTTTTTGCTTTGAAAACTTTGTCAAGTCTGTGGCAACTTAATTCTTCTGAGATCAGCTGAGCACCCATCTACTCCTCTCTGCTGACCTCAGTGGGCACTGGAGAAGCAGTGTAGGAAACAAAAGTGACTCCTTTGGACAGTTTTTCATTGCAGTTATGACATGGGTGGCTGGAAATGGGAGAGGCAGATGGAATTAAGCATTGCTAAACACAAAGGGATCCAAGTGGAAAGAATCCACCATAAATATCCAATATCCATTCCCAGTGAAAGGCTCTACATTAATTATTGCCACTCAGAGCAGGGATCTTGCAGACCCTGCAGGCTGGGGCAGCAATTAGGAAGTGCTTGGAGCCAGAAGGGGTCTTAGGGATCATTAGGATGGGAATGGAGATCCAAACCACCATTCTCATCTCTTGTGTCTCCTGAGACTTATGTTATCTCAGAATGGATAATTCACCTCAAAAGGAAGGGGAAAAACCACACAAAGTTGGCAAAGATGGCCAGAGGTGTGCAACAACTTCTGCAATAAGGAAAAATCCTATAAAATAGCTCCTTTAACTTAGCAACAACCAGGATGGACATGATCAGACACACAGAAAACCATGGGAGACATTGAAAAAGTGAGCAGGGAATCATTACTCTTCCTTTCTTGAAATACAGAGAATAGGGGACATCCAATTCAATTATCAGGCAAGCAGCTCAAAACAAACAAAGTGAAGCAGTATTTCATATGGAGAGTAATTAAATTACCCCAGAAAGCTGTGGAAATTTAAATGATTGTGCTCAAAACCTGGCAAGACCTTTTCAAGGAGTACATATAAGTTTGGAACCATTGACTGCAGTGGCAAGTCCTTATGCCTCTGTCTGCCTGAATGATTTACCAGGGAAAAGATTTCACTATAAATGTCTTCTTAGTTATCCACTTTCCTTAAAGATCTGCCACTGGATAGTATCAGAGGTAAGGAATTAGCTTTGATGAATTTTCTATCTTGCTCTACACAGTTGTTCATAAATTCTTTCCTTACTTTATTTTTTGCGTTTATAAATTCCAGCCCTGGAAAAATGTTTGATTAATTAAGTTTTATAGCCTGTGGGAGGGGAAGTCTGTTCTGAAAAGCTTAAGAAAGCACATAAATCTACAAAAGAATGTCCAGCTGACCCTCCCTACTCTAGAGATGCGGAGGGTCGATTTTCAGCAATAATTGTAGCTGGATGCATCCAGTTATTGATCCACTTCACCCTCATCCTGCATCTTTTCAGGGAGATTCTACATCCACACCTAAATCTGCAACTTCCCTTGCTGCTGTATGGTTGGGATCATGAATGTGAGCAGCTGGTGCATTCCTGCCCCAAAATAAAGCAACACATCCCTTTATGTTGGCTTTGGGAGCAGGATGGAGCCCAGGGCCACACATTTCACAACTGATTATTGCTCCTGAAAAACAGAAGCACTTTATCCATCAGGTGTGACAAGGTACTAAATGGCTTTTGCCAGCTCTTGAGGGGGGAGCGTTGTTAATGCCACAACTTCAGGATTTTTGAGGAATCTATCAAGGAATCTCAGTTTTCACCTAAGAGAAAGAAATTTAAGGATGAGATTCATCCTGCTGAACAGATGGAAATCGTGGTATCATAGGATGGTTTGGGTTGGAAGGGACCTTCAAGACCATCCAGTTCCACCCCCTGCCGTGGGCAGGGACACCTTCCACTAGCCCAGGTTGCTCCAAGCCCAATCCAACCTGGCCTTGGACACTTCCAGGCATGCAGAGGCAGCCACAGCTTCTCCTTATCCCAAGTCCCTCTCCAGCTCTCCTGAGACCCTTTAGGCCCTGCAAGGGGCTCTGAGCTCTCCCTGGAGCCTTCTCCTCTTCAAGTGAGCATCCCCAGCTCTCCCAGCCTGGCTCCAGAGCAGAGGGGCTCCAGCCCTTGGGGCATCTCTGTGGCCTCCTCTGGTCTCACTCCAGCAGCTCCATATTATGGGATGCTTAGTCTGGGATTCCTCACAGTTAATGAAATCATGAAATCAGTGAGTCCTTACAGATTCTACCTCGTGAGGCTGCTGGAGTTGTTTCCTCTCTACGCAGTGACTAAGTGAGATCTCAGCTAGACCTTGAAATTGCAGAAAGTTGAAGATAGCAGAGAAAAAAACCTACCTTAAAGTGTATTTATTTCCAATAAAAGGCTGCTAAAAGTTAGCCAGAATGACAAAATACAATTGAAATCACCAGGTAAAATAGCAAGACATAGAACTAACCATAAACCTTCTGAGTTTTTATAAATTTTGAAGCCATTCAGCTTTGTCCAACACACCTGACTACCTTTGGGAAGGCATATCAGGAAAAAAAAAAAGAAAGTCCCTATAAAAAGAGAAGCTCAGAAGTGCTGGGAATTAATTATTTGTGGCAGTTTGCCTGTTTTTCACACTGTGTTAACAAGAGACTCTTGTTCCAGAGCACAAGTACCTTGGGAGTTTCTTTATTGGTTCAAAAGGTTTGCTGAGACCAAGTTATGAGTGGTTCTTTGAGTCCCATCACAGGTTATTGTTTTTTCTTAGAACACCAAATTGTGTCATGTAATGAAGTTTTTGAAATAATCTCTGCTTCCACCTAGGAAGGAACTGCTGTTCTCATAGTAACTGAAGAAAAGCCTGAAGAAATAAGCTGGCAATTACATCAACTCTCAGACATACATAAAAGGAATATCAAATTTATCTGTTCCAGAAACTTCCTGCAGTAGGGGCCAAGCTTTGGGCTGGTAATACCTTCAGAAAGTGTTTATCTTTCTAAACGTTCCTCAGACATTCTTTTAAAATATTTTTCAAAAGATAGGATCCATGACAACAATTTCTGAAGGTTTGGATTAAGTGTGGAGGCAAATAAGAGAACATCCAAATCCCTGTCGTGATTCAGTAGGTTTGACTTTGTTAAAATGCCCCTGTTCAGTCTTGTGGAGGACCAAGGTAGATGCACTTTACCAATACAGGGCTTTATCTGTGAGATGTTATCACCTGCTTAACTTAATGCATTAAAAGTAGTCAGGTTCATGAATTCAATCTTCAGAGATAGTGAGTTTTCCTTCTGAAAATCCTGCTTTGCCATAAAATCAAGGGTAGTCTTAAAGAATATCAATTCCCTGCTAAGGTTTGAGGCTTGTTTTTTTTTTGTTGGGGTTTTTAAAAAACTATTTCCCCATGAGGAGAAATAGCCACCAAACCTCCTTTAAGATCCTCACTGACATGTACCATATTTTGAAACTGGTTACCAAAATCAAGATCAGCAGTTGAATCTTGAAAGACAAAAGGAGCTGTTTAACCTACCTGAAATGCCTTGTTCTTCTGAGGAATTACATTTTACTTCAGAGGCTTCTTCTTTTTTTTTTTTTTCTGAGAAACAGACAGTACATATAAAACTCAAGCAACTTTTTCTTTTTTCAACAGAAATTCTCATTAGAAAAATTGGTTTAGACCAGTTCTACAAAACTTTCTCCCAAAAATGAGCATTTGAACGTTTCTTGATGTGGATTTGGCTTCTTATTTAAGAGTACAAACTTAAATTGCTTTCAAAGAAAAAAAAGCCATTCAACACATCAGAATTTCAAACCATTTTGTGAGAGCTTTGGGTGGACACTGTCAGGCACTTTGCTGGTTGCATTTAGAGCAGAGTGAAGAGCTTTAACATGGTGTTGACAACACTGGCTTAAGCCTGTTTGCTTTGTTCTAAATACTACTGGGCTTTTTTGCCCTAAACCATTGCAAAGTCAAAGTAATGAATGGGTAGACATGATAAATGAGCATTTTATGGCCCTTTGTTTTTGCAGAGAGAGAGAAAAGCATTATCTGTCTGTATTGTGTGTAGTAGCTGCTGTGCACCCAAGCAATAATTATTAAAAGATGCAGCCAAATATCAATATGACCTGAAATGCTTCACTGCATCCTGCTGCAGCTCATGCCCTATAAACCACATTCATGAAGGCTGAAGACTGAAGAATCCAAGTGGTGCTTGTGTGAGTGCTCCCCAGGGAACTTTCATTGCTGGCTGGAAGTGATGCCAGCACTGGGGATCCCACGCAGCCAGGGTGAGACTCCTCACCACGGAGGTGTTTGACACCTCAGAATTACCCAGGGGATGGCTCTGAGCAGAGTGGGACATAGAATAGGGAACTAAAACTTCTTCACAGCCCCCAATGGTTGCACAGCACTCCACTAGCTCATGCTTAAGCAGTGGGATGTGCAAACAGCAATGTGAGCTGTGCCAAAGCTAATGCCTGACACAGCAATTAATAATTGTCATTCTTTACCTCGCTGGTAGACAAACCAATGTCCCCCAGGTGGAACTGTGGATCCTGTGAAGTCAGTGCACATCTGCTGGCTCTGTGCTGGCCAAGAGGCCTCTCAAAGCTCCCTGGGCTGAAAACCAAACCTGAATAAACCCGGGATGGAAATCAAAATGAAGTTTCCAAATTCAAGAAGTCCGCGGCTGAGTGTCAGAGCCTTCCAAGAGAAGAAATGGCGCAGATCCTACTTGGCTTCCAAGCTTCACTGATTTATGAATGAGATGGTAAAAGCCCTAAGAATTTAATTTTAGGACTACTTTATGTTTTCTAGTATGTGTCCTTGGGAAAAAAAAAATGGTCAGTAGGGGAAGCCTTTTAAAACTTAGCTGGAATTTTTTAACATTTAACAGTCCTAGAAATTATTTTTCAAGCTGCTGATAATTTCTGTGGGGAAAATATTATTTAAAACCAGAGACTTTGTGTATGGTCCCACATTTGGAGCTGCTTCCTAGTTAAGATTGGTGGAAATATGGCAGCAAGTTGGAGCTCCTGTATTTCCATATTGAGCATATGGGCACATGCAATAATTCTGATTGTTTTAGAAAGTATTGGTCACTGTTCTGATTCCGTCCATGAGTTTCCTAGTTTTTTTCCATAGAGGTCTTCAGTATCTCCAGTACCACAGTTGTCATTTCTAGGGTGTATTTATCAGTTTTATACCCTGAGATATTTGCATACCAGCCACAATAGGTCTATCTTAAATTAGAAACTGCTGACTTGAACAAAATCAAGATATCTTGGAAGATTATGTGAAAGATTGAAAGCAACAGATCTAATGTTCATTGAGAAATCCCCACCTATTCTCTGAGATAGGGTGGCTGAACATGGTTTGATCCCAGTGTCACTTACATTTTAAGGTAAAACCAGGTTATCTGAAATAATTCTGAGTGTGACTGACCTAACCCACTCAATTGCACACATGAAGTGACTTGAGAATGGCATGGCCAGAGTCACACTCCCTCTTAAGGTCTAACTTCCTTTAGACCCATTAAGAAAAAAATATACTTTGTCTATAAAGTCATGGGATCAAGGAATTACAGAATATCCTGAGTTGGAAGGGATCCACAAGGATCATTAAGCCCAACTCCTGTAGCTTTGCAATTTCTTTTCATCATATTAATTGTTAAATTAAAATATTTAATATTGTCATATTAAAGCCCATTTTTAACATATGTAATACATTATTTTCATGGCATCCTTCTGCTGGCTTGAGCCCTGCTGCAGTTTTAGATTCAAACAGCCTGGAAGGAGGCTTTTTGCCTGAATCCTCTTTCTGCTGAAGGCGATGGCAGAAGTCCACTCGCTTCAAGGGGAATAAGATCTGGCACTAGTGAAGGTGTTTGGCTGAAGTGCCTGAACATCACTTTCTTGGGATGTGATCCCTGTTCTGCAGACAGTTTGGATCTCTTCTTAAGGATATGTCCCTTCTTAGGTACAATGTCCAAACTTTATGCTTCCACTATGTGCCTAAATTGTTGATGATGACAGCTAACCCAGCTCCTGCTTCACAGAACTAACTTACCTTACTTTTTTACTGATTAAACTAGAGTTGAGGGACACAATGTGCAAACGTTTTGCTTCCACTATGTGCCTAAATTGTTGATGATGACAGCTAACCCAGCTCCTGCTTCACAGAACTAACTTATCTTACTTTTTTACTGACTGAACTGGAGTTGAGGGACACAGGGGTGCCACACAAAGCCTGAACTCCTGGAAAACCTATGTTACCTTTGAGGCAGATTGATGCAGTGCAGTGCAGTGCCTCGCTTTTAATTTTGAGCCAGAAAGGGCAATTCCCATTTCCTTTAAATCTCATATATTCCTGTTTAGCCTCTAGGACATACTTCTGCTTCACCAGAGGCAGGGGATTCACACAAGTGCTTTTCCTTCCTTTTTCCACCTGTGCTAAGCAGCAGGAAAAAAAAAAAGTCTTTCTTCAAAGATTCTGCCTTTATCCTCTTGGCATGAACACAAGCAGGAAGCAGGAAATTGCTTCCTTGCAAAATATCTGATAAACTGGCACTTAGAGCCTGACAGTGGAAAGACACAGCTTTTTATTTCCTTGGACTGAGGTGGAAATTAAAGTTATGTTAGCTGTCTCCTGGGGTATTGATCACAAGCCTGCTGCCTTTGGAAGGCTGCTGATGTGCACTTTTTGCACAGATGACCTCAGTGAGAAGTGTCCTCAAGCAGAGCCCCCGTGCAGCCAGTAAGGATTGCTGGATTCCTGAGGAAGGAGCTGTGGCTTGCAGCTGGGATGGGATGTTTAGAAAAGGGTAGGGAAGGCAGGTTGATTTTCCTTCTGCTTTTCCTCTCTGTTTCTTTATCCCAATAATTATCTTAGTCAAGATTTCTGGAGAAAATTATGAATTAAGTGTCTGAAATGGTTTGCTGCTCTTTAGGTCTACAATAATGCACAGCTCTGTAGCTGCAGCCCATGGAGGTTTGTCCTCAGCCATGCAAGGGACAGGTTGAAATGCAGACAAAATGCTCACCTGAGTGTAGGATGTCACAGGAACATGAAAAACTGTGGGACTGATGGAAGGAGTCTCCACAGGAGGGCTTGTCCCTCTTTCCCCAGACAAGGACAATTATTTCTGTACCATTTCGGACAGATTTGATCTCCTTCTTTCCACAGAAGTGTCCTTCAGTGAGGTTTCACCTTATCCCTCAATGCTGGTGTCCTACAGACACTCTTGGTCTCAGCCTTCACTTCCCTCAGCTTCACAGCTGCCTCAACAGCTTGACCACTCTCACTCCTCCTTTCTGGATTCCCTCCAAGTGGACCACATTTTCTTTCACCTGTGGTGTCCACGACTGGACAGCGTTCAGTTCAAGTCCAGTTTATGCCTCCCTGAAGGTTTTTGTCTCTGCAAGAGCCTTTCTCATCTCTAAGTCCTTCACTAGTCCTGGGGTTCCAGCCAAGAGGCAAAGTGTTTGCTTAGTGAGCAGCAGGATGCAAATGTCCAGCAAAGCTTTGCTGTGGATGAAGGGAAGTTTATTTATTATTTTTTTGAAGTTTTGGGTCACTAGGATGAGTGAATAGAGGGGTCACTTAAGCTGGCACCAATCAGATCAGAATCCCACACCCACTTAGGTGCACACCTGGCTCCATCTCTGCCTGCTCCCTTCTGGGAGGCACAGGGATATATTCCCTGCAGCATGCTGAGGTGTGAAACGAGGGCTGCACTCACAGCTGGGCTCACCACGTGGGATATCATAATGTGAAATGTATGCTGAACACTTGGAAGCTGTCAGAGGACTTGGTTTGGAACAGTTCCTTGAAGCTGATCAGCAAGTAGAGGTTTATGAATGTTTCCCTATCCAGCTTCAGCTTTTTTTTAAATTTGTTTTTTTGTGTATTTGTCATCCAAAACAGTGAAGTTTTGTTGAAATTATAAGCACTGACCAGATTTCAGTCTTACTTGCTAAAGGCTTTACTATATCTAGTCATAATTTTAAAGGCTAATGTGTAAATAGAGAAAAACAGATTGAAAGGGAGGAAAAAACCAAACCAAGGGGAGTTTAGAGAGGGAATAACAGAATTTTGTGGGATTTTCCTTGCATTTTACTGCAATATTTGAACTGTCTCCCTGTGACTGACACTTACCTTGCATCTCCAGTGCTGCAGGCTCTAAACTGAATCCTGTCTAATAGTTCCAATTTCCATGTGCTCAGGATTGATGGAATCAGACTTCATTGGAGACAAATGCTTGTTCATAGATAAAACCTCCCAACTTTCCATGACTGAGATTTTCTAATCTGAGCATTTTGATTTAAGTGATTATGTACAAATATTCAAGGAGGTGATTTCAAGGGCAATGACTCCATGGGGGCTGTTTCTCTAAAAATGCCCTACAAATTTCACTCACAAACTGCTGATTCATGGGCAGTTAATATCAGATGTACAAATATTAATAAATTCTCTGCAATTCTATTCCAGGGCTGATTTTACACACACCTTAAATGTAAACCTGGGTTTGACAATAATAATTTCATCCATATCAGTCATACACATGTCCAGATCAGCTGCCCGTGTCATGAAAAGGACAATGTCTTGTCAAGGGAAGAATTTAAAGGCTCTAGAGCAGCTTATGAATTTGTATAACACTTTGGGAAGCGTGCCAAAGCTGTAATGCAAGCCTGGCCTTTTTAAAGCCCACTAAATTGTATTATTAACCTTGCAGTAAAAGAAGAGAGGACCATTTTCAAATTTCATTTTGATAATTATCATGTACAAGCGATAGAAAGCAAACAGCAACCTTCCCCTGGACACCTACTCCTCATTTGCACATTCTAATTACTCACATTTGCATACACACATGAAAACACGGTGCTTTCCCCATTAGTGCTGATCACATTCCTCATTAGGTTAAGTAAATACCCCCAAAATACCAACACAATTGTAGCTGAATTTGACATTATTTTACACAGACTAACAGCCAATGCATTCTTCTGGTTTTTGGTTATATTAGACAGTAATTTTAAAGGAAAAAAAACAACTACATGGTTTGATACTGGAAACAAATGAACCCATGTGTCTTGGTTTGAAAAGAGAGGTGTCTGCTAAGGAAGGCAGGAGCCTCCCCTGAAATGGAGAATGTAAACCCTCTCTCTCCAAATTATTATAATTTTGAAATTAAGGGGCTCTCAGGCAAAGATATGGGAATAGGAATAACAGTTCTTTATCAAGAAAAATAAAAAATAAAAATGCAGCAATACAAAACAACACTGCCAGAGTGAGAACAGGAGCTGACACCGTGTGTGTCAGGGTGTTGGTGGCAGTGCCATTCCATGGTGGCTCAGCCCTCCTGCAGTGCCAGGGCTGGCTCTGCTGGAGCAGGGATCCTGGACAAGGCTGGAGTTTTCCTCTGGAGCTCCAGGGCTGCTGGAGATGGGCCTGGGCTCCCTCTGGGAATGCAGGGCAGAAGAAAGCTGAAACTCTGGGAATGCAGTGGGAAAAGGCTGCTGGGCTGTTCCAGGGCAGATTCTATCCAGGTGGGAATGCTTGGCTCCTCCCCTGGGCAGAGCCTCTCCCCATGGGATGATGGAATTTTCTCAGCCATGCAGGGACACTCAGTGGCCATGGACAGCAGAGATCTCCTGGAGGGAGGGTTGGCTGTGGGAGAGATAAAGAAAAAACTGCCCAAAGAACAGCAGAGAACTGCCCAGCTCTGGCAGATGGTGATTAAATGCACACCCCCAGCCACATCTTGCATTTCCTACCTCAGACACCTGTGGCTGGGTCACCTCCTGACTCTCTTCTGGTTTTGGGCTGCACTTGTCAGATGCTGGAGATCTGAGCAGCTGCTGGCACAGGCCACTCATCTGCAGGCAGCTGCAACAGCATTTCCTCCCTGTGAGTCCTGAATTCAGCTCTGGGCAGCCCTTGAATCACTGCTGCATCTCCACAGCCCCAGGAGACCCCTCTGCTCTCAACACACGGAGAGTTTGGAGGGGAGGGTGGGAATAAACACATTACATTCCTGCCTGGAAGTCAGGATGGGTGTTGTGTAATTGTAGGTGTTGTTTTGTGGGTGGGATTTTGGTGGAGCTGGTTGGGGAGCACGGAGATTGGTTTTTTTAAAAGGGCTATGAAGTCGTTCAGGCCACCACTGGAGCCCCTTGCTGGCATAAAAATTCAGCTCAGAATATTAGGGATGAATTGGTCATGACACCAGGATGAATATTTAGCTCAAACCCAGAGTTTACATCACAAGAGTAATCCCTAAATCACAGAACTGTAGTTTAGCTTGGGTTGGAAGAGATCTTAAAAACCATCTAGTTCTAACCCCTAAATGTGCTGCATGCTCTGAAACAGGGCTGGGCTGTTTTGGATTCTCAAAGACATGAGCTCTACAGCAACCCCAGTGTTCTCCTGCCCTGCCTGGGGCTGAGCTGGGCTTACATCTGCTCTGCACCAGCTGAGCAAAGCAAAGCAGGCACAGAATACTGATTCTGCTCTGGGAACACGTTCCTGCTTCCAGGTGTTCTGGTGCAAGTAGAGGAGTGCTGGCATAAAGATGTCAATTTGCTGAAACCCTTCAGGATTTCAGTGAAGGGTAGGGATGAGCTCATTTTTCCTTAAGGAAAAGCTGAGAGGTGCCCTCCAAACATGGTGGTGCTGAAAGGATGCTTTAATAATCTACAAGAGACAGTGAGCAGGGGAAAAGGGGAATTTGCAGGTAACCACCGTGGTTTCCAAGGCAGGAGAAATCCTGAAAAAAGGAGCCTTCCAAGCTGTATAAACAGCAGAGGAAATTCAACACTGAGATGCAAAAATAATGCATAGTATCTTGAAATACTCGAATGCTTATTTTATACAGCTGGCTATGGAAATTCTACATTTTTTCAGCTCTAGCAGATCTGTGAGTCATTATAAATAACTTAATGAAAGTGTTTACTGTGGAGGCAAGGTCAGTGGAACAGAATTGTTCGTGTGCAATGAAAACCACAATGGAGAATAATAAAGAAAATGATACAAACCTGTGTAAATCAAAAGGTCTTTTCACCTTGAATGCCATGTGCAACTCCAAGCACCTAAACTCAAAAGTGGACACAGGAGAAATTGAATTGATTCTGTGATTTGTAGCAACAACTATTCAAAAATGAGATCATTCGTCTTAGAGAGGAAAAAATGATCCACACCATTATAAATATGTATAAACAAATAAGCTGTAGAGATGATGTAGCTGCAGAGCTTTGTTTAGCACTTTCTTGACCTTTTAGAACAAATACTATTTCCTGAAATAGAAAGACAACTTTTTTTTTAACAGTAAAGAGGAGTAATTCTTGCAGTAAAATCATAATTAGCCTTTGGACTGCATTGCCACATGATATTGTGGTGATCATAAAAGATGCTGTTCAATAGCAGGTAAAAACCTGGGATTCCTGAGGTTTATATCTTAAATCACTCCTCTTTCCTGGCCTCGTTGCCACCTCTCCTACCTGCTGGATTAAGGAGGTGGCCTGTGTCCCGGGCAGGACACACACACTGATGAGTTAATAGGTATTTCTCTGAGGAATGAGATTAGCATGTTATAAAACCTTGCCTCTTTCTCCTTTCTTCCTAAAGGCTGGTGGAACTTGACAGCTCAGAGACTCCTCTGGTTGAAACTGAGAAAGATGTTCAAAAGAGAAAGAGATAGAAAGGTTATCAGATCAAAAGAAATGAGGATAAAAGAGTCCTGCTTGTCCCTAGAGAAATGTAATTTGCTCTAGGCTGCAGTTCAATTTTCATCCTGGAGCAGCTTCTAAGGAGACTGATCCCAGAATGCCACCAGGTCTGGGGAATTGCAGAAGATTCTGTGAGTCTTTCCAGGGCTGGCTGAGCACTGATGTTGGACACTGCTCCAGCCTCCTCTGGATGGGGAGCCAGGAGTGTGTCACTGGTGGGGGTGGNAGAACTATTATTCCTGCTCCCATATCTTTGCCTGAGAGATATAATTTCAAAATTATAATAATTCGGAGGGAGGAGGTTTACATTCTCCATTTCAGGGGAGGCTCCTGCCTTCCTCAGCAGACACCTGTCTCTTCAAACCAAGACAGTGGCTCTGCTCTTCCCCCCTGCCCAGCTCCAGAGGCAGCTGCAGGGGCAGGATGGAGCTGGGGAGAGGCAGGGCTGGATGCAGAGGCAGAGGAGCAGGAGCTTTGCTGGGGGAGAGCCAGGGCTGAAGCCCAAATTTGACACAGCAGAACTGGAAAAAGTTGCAGAGCAGCTTGATCAGGAAACTTTGCCAATCTATTTCTGTTTGCTGGAAAGGTCGTGCATCAAGCAAGGCTTTTTACTTCCTCCCTAGCTGCAAGAGATACATTCTCTAGTAATTGTGGATATTTACTTTATACTCAGATAAGCCTTTTATTTTCTCTGACATTTTCCCTGAGAAATAAGGATGTCTTATTTCTGATACTCTTTTTTGAGCTTCCAGCACTAAAAGAGCAGATGCTGCTTCAAGAGAGTGAAGAGTGAGTACTTCCAACCCAACATCACCTACCTGGGATCAAACAAGGCTGTGTGCAGGAATAAAATGTCTCCAAGAGACATTTTGTTGTTCCTACACATCTCTTCTGTGCAAACACAGTTTGGGAAATAAAATACCTTCTGCCATCACATGCAGCTAGAGGTTCTTCAAAGTCAAGAAGTGCAATAAAAAGCAAGGTTTTTTGAGCTGTGCAGCATCCTGTGCAAATAGCCCAGATTTTATCTGTACCCTGCTACTGCTGCCAGAGAGAAGTGGTGGAAGACTCAGTGGTACATTTTGATCTCTGCATCCTCTGGTTTGCCTTGAAAACTTTTCCATTAGTGCTCCTGAAGCCTACAGTGAAACAAACTCACGAGATGACTCTGCAAGGCCAGGTTGTAACTTCTTGATCTGCCTTCACTGTTGGGAGCCAGCAAAAGATCAGGTGCTCAAATAAGTTTTGGGAAGGAGATATTTTGGGGCTCCAGAGAGAACAGATTCCATGAAAAATCCCACTTGTTACCACTGGGATAAATTTAAAGATGTCTCTGCTCTTCCTGTACAATATCTGCAAACTCACTGAGACAGTTCTTTTGTGGGATGTACATGGAAAAACCCATGGAGATGAATGAGGTTTGCTAAGAGGTCAGGCCTATTTGCAACTTATTCAAGGGAGACTAAGTAGCAAAACTTTGAAGTGGGAGGTGTAGAAATGCATCCTCGAAATTCTAATTTTTTTTTTGTCATTTTAGGAAATGTATGCGTGTGCAGTATCTCGTTGTTCTTCTGATGGTTTTATCAGATCCATGCAAAATGCAGTTGGTTCCAGCCTTGAAATGCAAATTTGTCTTACACTGCTCTTGCTGCCAGTAGGAAGACTAAAAATACATATGTAATGATGTTCCTGGAACGTTTTCAAATGCCTTTAGATGATGATTCCAGGTTTTTTTTTCCCCTGCTATCCAAAATAGTGTTAATTTCGCAGGCTCATTTTGGCCAAAATGTATGGACTTGTATTTAAATTCAAAATTCCTCTGAGGATAAAATAGCTATTAGAAGAACTTTGCCAAGTAGGTAGGTCACCAAAATGGAGCCTGAAACAAAATAATAAAATCAGGTTTTGCAAATTTATTATGCATACATCTGGTTTCCTAATTTTCTTGTTACTTTCAACATTCTTTGCAGTATTAGAATCCCAAAACAGCCCACAAGCCTGGTAATTCAGGAAGACTTATAATTGAGGCAGGTCTATTTAATTTTGTTAATGGAGAAAAATGAGAGAAGTAACAAAAAGAAGCATAATCCTCATAACCAAAGGCAGTTGTTACAAAGGCTTCTGACTGATGCCAGCAGCGATTTTTGGAAGTGGGGATGTTTTAAGGCTGATGCCTAAAAATATGGGTTTATGAAAGCATACATAAGTGACTATTTAAAGCGTCAGTCAGGGAAATTTTCCTGCTAAAACCATATTTTAAAACTGTCCTGAGTAGAGGGAGAATTAGATTCATTTCAACATAAAATTCTTTAAAGAGACTCCATGCTCTTGTGTTTTTTGAACAGGAGCACTCAGACCTCCTGAAAAACAGGCATTGTAGAGATTTTTATCATGTAAGTCTAGAAGGACAAGATGGGACATTTTGAGTTGGCTTCAATGTCAAATCTTTAAATACAGATGTACTTTGGGATTCATCTTGTTAAACAGAGATGAACGTGTGGGATCCATCTTGTTGAACTCCAGTGTGGATTTTTCTGTTGGATGTCATTGTCCGCTTTGCCTCCAGGCAATGGAGAGAAGGGGGGATGAATCATCTCATCCTGGAGCAGTTTTCTAAACCTGGTCACATGAATCTTCCCCTCCAAGGGCACATTCCTCTCCAGAAGTGTGGGATGGGTGTTGACACCACAGATGTCTGAAATTTGAAGTTACATCTTGTCCTGGATACTAAAATCCAGGCACCATCCTGTGAACATTTTGCTTCAGTCTTCCTCCTTCCCTTCACCACTTTTAATGTCTGATACAGCCATGTCCCTTTAATGATTTCTTTTCCACAGGGCTCAGAGGTGGAAGAGATTTATGCCTCTTGGTAAATTTAACTTCATACTCGGTGCAATAAAGAACACGAAGGTGCACTTAGGAGTTATAAAAAGTCTTGGTTCTCAAACCATAAAATTTCTGCAATGTGGGTATTTCAGGTGTCTTATTGCTGAATGTGCTCAAAGTAGCCTGAATGGGCATTGATGATAGGAAATCAGTATCAGGAGTGTGGTAAATCAATGTGTTGTCTGGATGGCAGGGTGAGGTTAAATATCACAAGCAGTGATATCAGAAAGTGTTCTGAGAGATAACCACATACGAAATCCTGGAGAAAGAGGCTTTAAGGTAAAGCTAAGAAATGATAACGTGGCTAAGCTGGAGTGATTCAGGGTGAAATTCAATTCCCAGAAAATTCTTGGTGCTTTGACCAGAGCAAGTTTTGCTGTCGTATTTGCAGCTCATAAAGAGGCATGGCAGTATCAATCAGACTTAGAACGAAATATAGTTTGATAATTAGCTGCAGAAAAGGATTTTAAATGATACAGAGCATCAAGAAAGAAAGTAAATAACTGAAATGCTTGGCAAAATTACGTGTGTTTAATGAGAATCAACTTAGCTTCATTTAAAATTGCTGTAGAGACTTAAGGTCATTTCAGTCATCAGACAGTGATGATTTATTCCCTAGAAACTAATAGGCACACTCCAAACCTAAATAGAAGTGAAGGATTTGCAGCATATTACAATATTCTATATTGGCACTGAGCGAGAAGCCTTCCTGAATGAAAGCAAATGACTTTTTGTAGCTGTAGCATGGTAATTGCTTGAAGAACAACAACAAAAATCCCAACAAAAAAACCAGCAAGCTATTTCTGAAATACAATGCACCGAGAAAATAAGAAATTGAATTGGATGAGAAAAATGTATCTGCTGAGGACAAAATCAGACAGCAGGGAGAATTTATAGCCCTGTGCTAATTTCCTACTATCAGACACTGAGCTGGATGGGAAAATGACAGAAAAGAACCTTATCTAGTAGATGTGGCAGAAGTGATGGGTTTGAAAGATGACAATCTTCATCTGAGCCGATAACAAAGATTCATATTCATAGAGCTAAATGTTAAACTTTCTTATGAAAGTGAAGTGTTTGCACCTAATATATTTAGAAATTAGAATCAGGAAGAGCTTCTCCTCCCAGCTCATCCCCTATAGCTTTTTGGAATAAACTAAATGGCTTTACTGTGCTCAGGAAATCAGGTAAGTGCCTGCTGAGCCTGTTTGCTCATTTACTCCCATCACCAAGCTAAAAGACTTGTAAATGTGTTTGTAAACAGTGAGTTATGGGGTTCTGAGTTTGCTGAGCTGCAGGATTATGCAAGTCACGTAGTCCTGTGCATTCACTCCTGCAGGTTTTCAAACCAAACAGGAGCAGGCAGGGTTTGTGAGGGGAAGGGGAGGCCCACGTGCTGCACAGAGATGGGGTCAGTGGCTGACAGTCTGCCCTTTAAAATACAGAGTAGCAGGGAATGAATCAGCTTTACCAGGATTTAAACCTCAGCCTTTTCCTTAACTGCATAAATCTAATTTGGTCGGTTTTCTTAAGCTTCTGAAAAGCTCAGGAATGCCAAGGGGATGCCTGGGCTGCAGCTTTGGGCTCTCTTGGACCCTCTGTTGCATTAGGATCAGCCTAGGAATCATCTTCAATATTTCCTATCTTAATCTGTGGCAGTGTCCACCTGAAAGTTCCTAGCAGACCTAAAATAAGTGCAGCCAAAATTGAATTTTTATTCCTTTCCCTACCAAACATCCACTCACTCGAGCTCTTCAGACACAGGCAACTTGCGTGCTCTTCTCTGTCTCTCTGCTGGGTGGGTTTGGCTGACTCTGACTCATCTCTGAGCACTCCTGGCATAGCCAGATCTAAGCTATATATAATTTTGGGTGATGCAATGACTTCAGGATTCAGGAACTCTCTTGTTCAGGTCATTCTCATCTCACACCCTCAGTTGCTCTTTCCCCTGACAGCCTCTTCTTCATCCATGTAAATCCTTTTCAAATGGAGGTGAAATGACTCTTCTTGTAGTTCATCATTTAAGGGAATAAGGCATTCCTCTCCCCTCCCACCTTTTTTTATTATTTAATTGGAAATCTGCACAGAATTCAACACAAAACACTTATGCACTTTCACAGACCCCCACAGCCTTTGCCAACCCTTCTGATGGACTCCTGGTTTCCTTATGCTTCCCAGTCAAAGAATCTGTGTGTATTGCATAAATGTCATGGTTTAATCATCAAATATTGATGGCCAAAACTGCAGGAGAAACATATCCACTGCTTGTCTTAGGGATGGATGTCTGAAGTGTTTGGTAAGACCATTTAACACTGAAATATTCACTGTGTAAAAGGAAAGCCCTGCTAGCAATGTTGTGATGGGAGAATTGGATGCTAACACATTATTTTATATAGTAAAGAATTACAAATGCAGCCAGTAAAAACAAAATCAGGAACTGGCCTGGAGTCTGGGCCTGATGCAGCCCTGTTTGGGTTATAATTAAATCCCATCACCATGTCTATTAGGGCACAAAGAACTGCAGCTCAGCACTGAGCATGAGGTGGGAGCAGAACTCACCTGCCTGCTGTCTTTCACATAAATATAGATGATGAGATCAATTATACAGGAACCAGGCTCCTTGCTGGCTCATTTCTCTCCTAGCAAGAAATCACAGAAGCTTCCAGAAGTTCAGTTCTTCCTAAACTCCTCAGAAGCTGGGACAACACATTATCTAATGGAGATTGCAGACCTCCAGCATGTCTGAAACCATGAATAAAATAAATTCACTCGCCTGAGATGTGGGATTACTTCTGCACTGACATATTGCTGGAAGCATCCTGCTGTCTTAATTGCAGACCAATGCTCACACTTACAAGGATATCACACATTTATTTTGCAATGTAAATATCACTATATATTTTATTTTCCCCCTGATTTGGGAGGAAACAATTCCAACTAAGCATTGCTTGCTTCTGGTTAGCCGGTGTCATAATGGTGAGAAAAGGTATGAAAGGGAGGAAAAAAATGTTAGCTTCAAGCAAGATGAAGGCTGAGATTGGTGTGATCTGTTTGGCCATGAGCTGGTTAAAAGACAGGAGTGCAGAGCCTCTTAGCAAGGCAGTGAAACAGATGGACAACTTTGCCCAAAGTAGGACTCCTCTCAAAGAGGGAAGTGCTGGAGGATCTGTGATGAAAGAGATATAAATGAATATTCCAGGAAACTGCTAAGATCTGGGCTGAGTCTTTAACTGGTGCAAAGTGGAGTTCATGGAGCACTGAATTGGGGGGTGGACCTGTGGCACTTTTCCTCTCTCTCCACTGAATGAAGTAGTGGAGAAAAAGCCAGTGTTGCCCCTACTCAGGTGTGTGAACAGATAAGTGTCTGCAGAGAGAAGGGGGAGTCAGAGGAGAGCAGAGAGAAAATATTCTGTGATATGTGGAGGATATGCAGCAAGACAAACCAGGACACTATAAAATACCTTGCAAATGTATTCCCAGCCTTAAATAAAACATTTTCTGCTAGAAGAAACATTTTGAGAAGATAACCCAAAGCCAGACTGGCTGCAAATCAGTGAGATAACCACAGGGCAGCCCATTAGAAATGTTGGGGCCATGTTCACCCCTCCTTGGGCAAGGTAAGGCAGCTCTTTTTCACCCCTAGACTGCACATGCAGCTGGCAGCCAGTTTCTGTGCTTCCACTGCATCCAGGGCATGCAGAAACATTCCCTCCCATGCCATACAGCCTTTTCTTGCTCCTGGGCTGCTAAAGGATTATGTGTAATTCAGGTGATTTGTAGAGAATTCCAGTAACAGTCTCTCACTGAGCCCTGTGCAAGAGATAACGATGAAAATGTATTTCAGACTGGAAAAAAGCTTCCTATCTCTTACCCAGTCAAAAGTAATTCCATAGCAGCAAGGTACTGTACTCTGAGATGGATTTTAATCTGCCTTACACCAGTTGAAATTAGAGAAACTTCAGGTGGAATCAGTAGAGCTGCAGTAACATAAATCAAATCCTTTTTCATCTCTGCATGTAGGGAGAGATTTCTTTTTTTTCCCAAATAAAGGAGGACTGAAAGGCAGAGTTCTCTTTCCCTACCTATCTCTTCCCTGAATATACTGATGAATTTCAGGTAGAATGAGTTAAGACAGGGCTGTGCACAAAGGGGATCAAGTAATGTTGACAAGAAGTAGCTGGTGACAGCAGCAGTTAATACCAAGGAGGCTGGGAGAGGATTTAATGGTTATGGCACTATTACACAGACTGCTGGAGATAAGGCAGAGTCAGCCAGCAAGGAGGCAGGAGGAACAGAGTCAGCAAAAGACAAAAGGAATGAAAGGAGCAGCTTAGGCAATAGGAGAGCAAAACCACTTAGAGGTATTTGTGCCCTTCACCCGTGTGCCCGGCTGTGGTGGCAGCACAAGAGGCTGTGCCACGACAGGAGAACAGAGCCTGCAGGGGGGAAGGGTGTTTATTTACCATGTTCTACACAGCCAGGCAGTTACATGGCCCCATCACAGCATCGTGCCCAGTTTGCTCAGCACTCTCACCACACCAGTGGATCAGCTGGTGAAGGATTTGCCTCCTGACCCTGTGGTGGTGCCTGCAGGACCAGCCCTGTGAAAGGCCTCTCTGGGGCCCCCTGAGTGGGAAAACTCTTAGTAAAAGGTTTGTGCTAGAATTGGGAGATGAACGGGATCTTTTTTGGCCTTCAGGTTTGCTGTTTATTTCTTATCTTATCAAAAATTCTCCACACTGCCTGCACCAGGCTCAGCGTGGTGAGGAACACAGCGAAAAAGGTCAGAAGATGTGCAGTTTCAAGGTCTTTTAAAGCCATCTGGTCCAATTAACTGTAAAAACGTACTTTATTTCTACTTTTCTACCAATGACTAACTAACTCTCTAACACACAACACTTACATTGTGTGTAATCCCCCAGTGCCACCAACACTGCAGAAAATGGAGCAGCTGAAGAAGAAGAAGAAGAAGAAGAAGAAGAAGAAGAAGAAGAAGAAGAAGAAGAAGAAGAAGGACAGGACAACACCTAAAATCCTCTATTTTGTCTTCCATCTACCCCCATACTAAATCCTAAAAGTCTAAATTTTTCACTCTGTGACAAAGCACACCACCACCCACTTCAGACACTCACAGACTCCACTTCATCACAAAGTCCTGGAAGCCCTCTCCATGGACAAAGGTTAAAAGCAGTGCTCTCCTGAGGAGCAGGGTCTGTCAGGACAGGCAGGGAAATCTTCCCTGTGCCCCGGGTTCCAACACAGCCCTGTGACTCTGCCACTCGCTTTCTACTCCTAATATCACGCGGAAACTTCGTGCTGTAATTTACTCCTCCAGTCTGTGTCAGGAGATTGCTTTTCATAAGGTCAGTGGCATTTTCAAAGAGCAAAGCAACAGATTTTTGCAGGATGCAGCTGCCACGTCCTGAGCACGCACCCAGATGCCGTCGCCAGCCAGGCAACAAGGTGTTAGGAGCATTGATGTACTGACACGGAGCAGGAAAAAAAAAGAATTTCTGAGTGCTTTTGAACTGCTTGGAGCGCTCCTTTAGCCAACAGATTCAAAGAATTGGAGACAACACGCACAAAAGTGTGCTGAATAGGGATGAAAGAAGCATGGATTCAATGCTTTCACCCAGCCAAGTGCATCAAGCTGCAGCTCTCTGACAACCCCCTGGTCCTGTCACTCAGGAACTGCAGACAAAAGGGCTCTGAAGCCCTGGCCCTGCTGGCCAGCACACGCTCACAGAGGGGACAGGCTGCCAGCCCCAAGCATGTGTTCTGCCCAGAGGATTGATAATTTTCATCTCTCTTTCTTTTTAACCATCCAGAGGCCAAGACCCCTCTGGAGTTCAGTATTTATCTGCACTAAAGAGTAAAATTTTACTTTTTAATGAGGAAAAGCAAAGCTGTGGCTTTTATCAACAGAACATCTTTTTTCTTACTTACTTGTTTACTTAAATGTGAGCATTTAGGGAGTACCATGAAAGAGGTGCTCATCCGTGTGTACCCAGATGTCTTTTGGACAAGGAGAAATTCAGAAGATTTTACCTCGCAAGAACAAATACTCACCTCTTTTAACTGAATAAGAGTATTCTTTACCTTCATTACAAATAACTGTTCTTCAGCATGGAGGTTTCAAATGTGCAACACTGAGAGTAACACTGAAAGAGGTTTAAAAGGGGGGACAATACCCCAGTTTATCAGAGAGAGAAAAACAAGCTTCACCTCCTTTTTGTCTCCCTGTTTTTAACGTGTGCCAACTGCCCCAAAATGTGTTCTGGCAGCTGGGCACCAGCAAGCCAAATCTGGGCACGTGGATTTCCACCAATAACCTCTGATCCTCAGCCACGTCCCTCATCCTGGTCGGGGTGTAGCCATCACTGTGGACATGCAGATTTTGAGGATTGTGGCCACAGTGACCACAGTGACCCTGAGGCTATTCCTACTGGCAACAAGCTGCAGAGCAGCCCCAGCAGAGCTGAGGGTGAGGCCCCTGGATGTGGTCAGTGTAATGGTTTGCATTTGGCACGAGTCTCCCCTCAGCTCTGAGCAAAGCTGTGCCAGAAGAGCAGTGGGAGCTGTGTCGCATTTAAATGAGAGCCTGAAAAGCACCCGAGCTGCTCAGATGGCAAAGACATCTGCATCAACACCCTCAGCCCAAGAACATAAAAGGCACACATCTCCAAGTGCCAGGGCACGGTGTTAAGTTCACCAATGGCATGCAAAAATCAAGACAATACAGTCTTGGCTAGTGATCTGTTGAATCTGTTACCAAAAGGAGCCCAAAGAAAATAAAAACCACCCCGAGAAACCATTCAGCACAGATGACTTCAATGAGACTCGCCCCATCTCCTGCAGCAAGTTCATTTCCCACAGAAAATAATTGACAGAGAATGACAGTTGCAACCCCTGCGTGTGTGAGACAGAGAGACTGTCTCTGTATCTCAAAGCATATTTTTATGAGATTCTGGAAAGAAGCTGGTCTGGGATAATTGTTGCTGGAGACACTGAGAGGCACTGAAAGCACCAGCAGGCATTTCTGACTAAACCCAAGAAATTCTTAAAATGTAAAACACAGTGTGAAAGAGGGGTGGGAAGAGAAGAAAAGAAAAAAGAAAGCCCACTAACCTCCCCCAAACCCAAACTCTGCAGTTGTGAAGCCAAAGGAGCCCTCTGAAGACAGACAGTAAACTCGACTCCCTGCAACAGAGAGTTCTTGCAATCAGAGAACACACAAGTGAGAATTTTTTCTTTCCTCATGACCTGGAAAAAAAGTCTTTGATATTCTGGAGGGAATTAGGAAAAAAAAAAAATTTGAAAGTGAGTGAACTTCACTAACAGCCTTCTCCCCTTCCTTGCCCCTTGGCAAAAGGATATTTTCTGACAGAATCCTCTCCTGTTTGAAAACGCTTTTTTCCTGCTATTAACTATTTTTCTGGAAGTTTCCTATCTCCTTTTTGAAGGTTTATCTGTCTGATTTATTCATATTCCTTAATGTCCAGGTTTTTACCTTATAGACAACAACAAAATTAATTGTGTGGCTGGGAAAGGGGCCTGGAAATGTGTGATGCTTGGGAGGGCCAACACATGCAGAGGAGCTGTAGTAATATTGTAAAAGTTATAAATCAGTAATGCATTTTGCTCAATTGCTTCTGGTAGGTTATTACTTAGCTGCAAAATTCAGGAGTAAGTAACTAACAGGAGTTCTCTTGCCCAGGACACACCTCAGCCCTCAGATATTTTCCTCTGCCTCCAGAAGCTGCCAAAAAGAGATATATCCATATCAACAAAATCCTTTCTCTTATCTTATGAAATACAGGTAGATTTAAAGCCTTTCCTCTGCAGCACTTAGCAAGTGAGCCTTATATGCAATGTGGGCAGCAGAGCAGCCCTTTTCCTGTATGGATTAGCACACAGGAAATTTTCTTCTCTTTTTAATTATTCTTCCCACGTAGTTCTGTTTGAAGTCCCCTTTCACCCTCTGAGTGGGTAGAAGCCACCTGAGAGTGGGAATGCCTCACTCCACAGCCTGTGAGTGGCTCCTCAGCAGTGCCCTCCTCACAGCAGACTTTTGGATAACGCGTGGAAACAATTCCAGCTGGCATCAGCTGCCAAAGTGGCTACAGCTTCCCAATAAAAAGTAATTGTTTTTCATTGCCATTAAAAAAAAAAAAGGATTTTAATTTGATTTTTCATCTTTGCTCTACAGTTGAGACTCTTTATGCACCTGTCAGTGTCCTGATGTTGCCTCAAGAATGAAATTTCCTCCAAGCATCTGTTTCAGCTGATTGAATATTCTCTTGCTGTATAAGATGAGTCCATTGTCTGATGAATGCATGTGATTTAATTTTTGAACAACATGTCAGGGACTCCTACAGCTCGTGTATGCAAATTCTTTACCTCCATGAAAGAGCCTTCATCTTTGCATCTTGATGGAGCACTTTCAAGGGATAAGGTAAAAATTAATTTATTATATATATATATTTGGTTGAAAATATAAAAGGGAAATTTAGCAGAGAGAACAATTAAGAAGATGTGAAAAGTTTGCAGAATTAGGAGTGCTGGCAATGCAGATTGGGTTTCCTCACAAAGAGCCTTTGTCAGGGACACATTGATATTCTAGGTAAGTCCAGACACTTCTAGGTTTTTTTTGTTGTGCCTTTTTATTCATGGTTTATTTTAGATTATCTTTTTTCCCTTTTTCTTCTTTTTGTTTTTTTTTTTTTTGGTTGTCTGAGGTTTTACAGTAGCTGCTCTGAGATGTACAAATTACAGAGCTAAACACAAAATGAAGTGGAAATGGGAAATTAGTTTACTGTGCAGTACAGTCTGGCTGATGGATGGCTACAGCTCACTTTCAGCTTGCTTTGAAAACAATTCTGCTTTAAAAGTAATCTTTGTGAGCTGACTTTCCTTTTCACTCTTCCACAAAAGGAAAAAAATACAACATAAAAAGGCTTATTCTTAACTTGAATTGACTTGACATCATTACTTGGAGATAAAATCCGGGCTAAGACAAGGCAGTTTGGCACTTTAGCCCAGATTGCCACTGTAAATTAGAGCCTTCCTGAGGAGACAGCCCCGGGCTGGTGCAAATCAGGAGCAGCAGCCCTGGGGCTGGGAGAGCACCTCTGATCCACACAAACTCACCAGCTCAGTGACCAGCAGAGCACAGGGGGCTGCTGTGGCTACAGAGGGAAAAAAACAAACACCCCAACTTTTCCAGGAGTTTTCCCACAATATCAAGTACTGGTGGATTTAGCAGACTTGCTTCAAGCTGGCATTTAAATGTGAATGAGCAGGAATGTGACATCAAATAGCCCCACCAGGCTCAGATTATTTTGCTTGCAGCCTCTTTGCCTGTCCACCCAGTCCTTTAGTGCCAGAAACTTTGGGTAATATGGTCCCAAAATGGCCAGAGGCAGAGCAGCTCCATCCTGGCTGAGCAGTCCAAGGGCCAATGCACTGCCCAGTGCTACAGAAAATGTTCTGTATTAATGCAGACCTGCTGCCTGCCCTGCCCTCAGTGAGCCCCTTCACACCTGGATAAGCAATTCTGTCTCTCAAGGCTGTTTGATTAAGCTTTAAACCCATCCTGCATGTCCATGAGGTGACACAGTTTCAGAGATATTATAAAATACTCTGGCTGCAGTAAAAGCAGCGAATAACAGTTCCCTGGGACTCTCCAAAAGCGGATTTATTTTATTTTTTTTTTAGATCACCACAAGTATCAGCATTCCGACATCAACCTCGTGCATCGTGGAATAATGCAAAAATTTCCTTTTGAGATTTAAGTACTGTGGGCAGGCTATGGGTCTGGTTTTTATTAAAACAATAGGGATTTTTCTTCATATGCTGATTCATTCAGTTTTCTTTCTGGTTTCATAGAAGAGAAAGTGCCAGAAACAATTACAGGCCAGCTCCTTGGAGGACTCAGGGCAGGTTGTGGTTGTTGTGGGGAGTGCAAAGGGCTCTCTAGCCACATGGTGAATAATCCTGAATAATGCAATTGGAATAATAGAAACAGGCTGGTTTGGGTTGGAAGGGACCTTAAAGAACATCTCATCCCAAACCCCTGACGTGGGCAGGGACATCTTCCCCTGGACCAGCTTATTTGCTGAAGGGCTATTTCCTCTATTTGATGCTCAAAACAACATTTTTCAGGTGATTTCTTGGCAGGCTTACCACTGATAACAGCAGCACAAACTCCTACACCAAAACCCTCATACCTGGTCACAGATGTTTATCCAAATCCTTTGCCTTAACCACACAATCCAGCCTCCACCCCAAACCCCCACTGACCAAGGCTGGAAAGGATGCTCAGGTCCTTGCTGCCAAGTTGTTTCTCCTAGAGATAAGTGCTGCCTCTCACCAGTGCTGCTCTGGGAGGTTACAGCCAAGCTCCTGGTCAGTGGAACTGGGAAAACCAGGGAGTGGCAGCAGATTGCTCCCACCAGGGGTAGTTTATCACTGGGTTTGACAAGGAGACCTCTGGCAGGCAGCGTGCACCCCCAGGGGAGGTGAGGTAATGCAAGCAGGAGCATTAAGTTTCCATGGGGTCACGTTTTCATAGCTGATGGCACAAAATGCAATTAGAGAGGGAGAAAAATTAGATTTAGTGAGTTCCCATCTATAAACACAGGCACTGGAGCTGCATTTCAAAGCAGTGCACAGTGAGATGCAGATGACTGAGTGGCTGCTTAATTTGAGAGACCTGCTCCTCAAGTCTTAGGCCAAGATAAGGAATTAAGGGCAGTTATCTCAGTGTGGAGGAGATTGAAGATTAGAGATCTCTTTTTAAGTATTCATAGAATACTTGAAGCATTCCACATATATCAATGGATATCAGCAGTCCCTGGATAAGATTTCATTCTGAACCATAGACTCTGATGATTTTATATTCTTATTGAGGACCAGGAAGCGAGGATGGTTCCTCCTTTGTAGGTGAGCCAATTTCTGTCTGAAATGGATGTTTTTTCCTGCAAAGTTATTACATCATCCACTTCATTAAACACACAAGGATCCACCCAACCTTCTTAATGTCCAGCACCTATGTGGCAACCGACTTTATTGCTCAGTTTTAAAGGGAAATAAATAGTTTCAATTTTATCTTGCTCTTTGACTTTGAGGAGCTGGCATCTCCAAGTTGGTAATCTGCAAAACTCTGCTCTAAACTCTGTTTGAAATTCTAGGAGCTACAGCAATGATTCTTTCTGACAATGATGAGAAGAATGTTTATTTTTGCCTAAAATCACGTTCAAGGAAAGAGTAATTTGATTATAATGACGCAATACCTATTTTTAGATGGCTCTATTTTCAAAAAAGTTGCCCCCATCATGTTCAAATAAACACAAACATTAAAACACAAATGTACAAGCCCTTTAGTGTTTCTTTGTTCTTTAATGGAACAGAGGAAGAATCTGCCAATCCTTTGTCAAGCCTCTGGTTGGCTTCCACTGAGAAATGAGATGATAGAAGGTATTTCTAACAGGGTTTAAGTGAAGTCTCAAATAATAGTTGTGAGGTTGTGTTATCTGAAAGGGGAGGGAAAATAATTGCTTTAATCCTGTGTAGAAACCATTACACTGGGATTTCTAATGGGGCTTTAACCACATAAGAGTTAAATGTTTGATTCCAGTGCACTGTCTGTAGGAACAGCAAGATGAGGAACAGTTTTACAAGGCCATTCATCTTACCTCGGGATAGATAACCAAACCAGGAGCCTGGATCCTCCCTGTTTCCAGTGAAAGAGTTACTTAATGAAGTATGACCTAATTAGTTGGTATTTGACATCTGGCTGTGGGATAAATCCTACCAAAATGAACATTTTGAAAAGCCAGGCTGAAACCACATCACAAAGAATATTCACACAGACAGGAAGACATATATAAATCAGACCACTTTTCCTCCTTCGCAGACATCATCACTCACAAATCATCTTTAATGTGTGTTATAAAAATAATTAATGGCCCAATTATAACTTATTTTTCCCCCACAGTACTTCACACACCTAATGTGTGTAGGCATGCTCAGAAAATCCCAGAAAGTGCCTGTTTGCATCTGGAGGAGCCTGGAGATCTTCGAAAATCTGCTTCTGAGGGGATTTGAAAATGCTGCCCTGTTTTTAGCCTTTTTTTATATCAACTTTCCTGCTGTTACGTTCATTCCTTGCAATAATGAAGTGCAGCGTGGTAGAATGAGAGAGAAATTCCCTCCAAATGCATTTGGAAGCTGCACAGCAGCACTTATAAATTGCTTTTTGACTGGCATGATCCAACAACAGAGGCTTTTAACTGCAGTCATAGATGCACATGTCTGCTTTGTTAAAGGCTGGCTTTGCCAAACAAGTCAGCATCTTGTAGTGTTGCAAGGAAACTGAAGCTTGGACTTCTTATTCAACAAGAAGAGGCTGCTGGTAAATCCCATAGCACTGCTTTTGTCTTTAAATAAACTATGGTGTGAATTCAACATAAAAGCAGACATCGAGCATGTTGTCTGGTATTTTGGCTTGGGTTCTAATCAACAGTGTTTACTCAAGTGAAACGTGGTGATAAATACTCTGAATCAGAAGCATGTTGTGATGCACTGCAAAATCCTCAGTGTTAAATTGGCTTTTCCCCCTCCTGACTGAAACTCTTTCATTCTTTGAACAGAGACGACAGAAAACAATTTCTTCAAGGAACCTTGTAAGTCAAACTTGGGATGTATCAAAGCCTATTCAATGAGCCTGAAGCTTCTGTAACAGAACTTGTAGAAAGCAAATTATTTAAAGAAGATTCAAATTGAAAACCCTGAGTTTGATTTCAGCTTTTTTTTTTTTCTACTTATGTCTCCAATAAACTCTCATTCTTACAATTTTCTCTATAATTTTTCCTAATTTCATTTATGCGAGTGAGAATTGGGAATGCCAGCGCAGAGCCATGGAGAAGTGTGAAGGAAAGAAGCCTTTGCATAAGACTTGTTTAGATTTTTTTTTTGATAGTTGCTGTGAATATTTAAAGACTCATTTCAGCACTGCTACATTTCACTGTTTGGGCCTCTGGGCAAACCAACTTTCCTTCCTTCCCACTGTCCTTTCTTCCTGCTTCCCTTCCTCCCCCTCCAGTCCCTTTAAATCCTGTAAATGCACGAGAAACAAACACTTCTCCCAGCAAAGCAGCAGAAACACAAATCCTGCGGGATTCCCTAAGCAGGCACAGCCTCTCCAATCAACCCAGGATCCCAAGGAAAGATGAGCCCCTGGTGAAAGCACCCATGGAGGCTCTGGGGCCACTGCTCTGCACAGAGCTCAGACCACAAATTCACAAGCGCTCCATTCTTCCTGTGACATTTACGACCAGATTTTCCAGCTTAGTTCACTGCCTCATGGCCAGTGTCCCAAGGAAAATCTAAGCCTTTGAAGCCATTTTCCGTGGTGATTTTCACTCCAGCCCATGTGTTAGAGATCCCTGGAGGCCCCAAGCCTGCCCAAAGGATGCATCAGGATGAAGACAAAATCTTGACAAGGGGAATTTGGGCTTGTTTCCTACATGGTCATCGAAGTCTTTGCAAAACCTTGTCTTGAATCTCAATTCTCCATCACACAGATGGAGAATTATCTTTTCCTCTGCTTTTTGTACACCCTGTTTGCTTAAACTCCTTTAGGATGGTCTTTGGTGAAGCACAATGGGACCTTAATCTTGGTAAAGTTCATGGATTCTTCAATAATTCAGATAGTGCAGAATCACCTCAGTTCCCACAAATGAGTATCGTGCATCTAATGTATTGATTTTTTCCCACTTAGTGAGCTTCCCCTTTCTTTTCTCCTTTTTCCTCTGATCTTTTTGGTAGATAAAGGAGATACAGATTTATGAGGTCAGAGGCCTAACAGAGAAAGAGCAATTTAACTGTGCGGCAGTAAAAAAAGAAATCTGAGCAAAAAAAAAATATCAATCTGCAGAGGAAGAAAATTCAAAAGATAAATAAGCTGAAGAAAGACCATATTTGAAAGAAAATTCCCCTTTAAAGGAGATGAAAGGCAAATGATCTTTAACATCAAAAAGCACTACCCAAACAGAAGTCCAAGATGATTTTGTTCTAAAGTAGTAAAGGGGAGAAACATTACTTAATATGAAAGATGGAGAGAGAGATGGAGAGAATTCTAACTCAACAGAAAGCAGAGCTAAGAAACAAATGTAAAGCAAGTGGGAACTAACAGAAAAGGAAGAGTATTTGTAGGCTCAGAAGGGCACACAACAGAATATTATTTTCAAGAGACACATCTGTGGTTCCTTGAAGCTCGATGGGAATACCTGGTGTGGAAGTTTCAGCTGTTTTTTGACATATCTGCTCTGTGGTTTTAACTGGCAGTGGTGTTTCCTATCAATGTTTTGTCCTCACTTCCCCCCCCATCCATCACCAAAATGATGAAACCTCATGGTCCATTCCAGGCCAAGGAAATCCAGACAGCAACATCTGTGCAGGAAATGCATTTTCACAGCAGAGCTCATTTTAGTGGTGACCCCACACGAGCAGCTGCTTGGCAATAGATTAAAATCCATTTAAAAGTGCCAGCTTGAGAGAGCAGCTGAAGGAAAGCTGGGCACACTCTCCTGAAATATAGGCCAGTGGTAGCTGGGTGCATTTTCTTCTTTGAATTTGAAATGAGGAATCCTACTCAGTGACCTTCCCAGCTAAATCTGTGTATGGCAGAATGCATAGAAACCTAGATGGAAAATAAATGCATGGCAGCCACCCTCCCTACACAGAAAAATATAAGAATTTGGTGTACATATAATTCAAAGCAATTTTCAAGGCAATTCTGTATCTCTGCTATCATTCACAGTAGGAGTAAATGTCCCAGCAGTGGGTAAATCATAATCCTTACCTTTCTGTGACAAAAAAAAAAAAAAACCCAAAACCTCCATTTTTCTTTTGTAAAATGTTTGCTAAAGACCTTGATTTATTATCATTTAGGCATGGAAAGTGAAGACCTGCCTGTAACCTGTGAAGCACAGAAAATGAATGTTAAAGAATGCATGATGGGTCCCAGTTAGGATAAAATATTAATAATGTGAGTAGGGCTGTGTGGATATTGCAAACCTGCTGCCATCTAATTAGAGGACATTGTCTCCTAGCAGAGTTATAATACAAATGTTTCTCCTGCATATTTCCCAAACTCTCTGCTTCCCACACCCAAAGTGCCTGTGAAAATTCAGCATATATTGTTGTTTTGACTTTTAAAAAAGTCCTTTTTTTTTTTAGTTCCATGGTGGAGGTGAGCTCTCACAGGAATTCAAAACACAACTCTCAGAGTTCCTTTTTTTTTTTGCCCCTCTGCTGCGTAAGGTGATTGAAAATAAGTGTTGAAAAACAGCGTGTTGTTCAGAACTTTTTGGAATTGGTGTCTTTCCAAGCATCCTACTTATTGAAAGCAGAACCTCTGGACATGTTAAGAAATGGGTTTCTAGCAATTATGTCCCTGGACCTGTGTCTTCCAGGATGCTCTAAATGTTTGGAATTTGGGCAGATGTCTTGTCAGGTTCAAAACTATCTCAAGTTTCACTTGACTCACACAAGCACTCCTCTCCTGGTTATTTATTAGTGTATTATAACAATTTCAGATCTTTCAGGAAGAAATCCTGCCCTGTGAGGGTGCTGAGGCCCTGGCACAGGATGCCCAGAGAAGCTAGGGCTGCCCCTGGATCCCTGGAAGTGTCCAAGGCCAGGCTGGGTGGGGTTTGGAACAGCCTGGGACAGTGGAGGTGTCCCTGCCCATGGCAGGGGTTGGACAAGATGAGCTGTCACCTGAAGATGCCCATCTCTCTGAACAGGAGGGTACAGGTGAGAAGACTTTTTTCTAATCTTTTCAATGAGATAAAAAGCTGGATGGGATCTTGGCTGTTCTGCAGGGTAAAGAACTGAAAGCTGTGAACTAACCCCCAGGTATGGGACTGGGTCTGGAAAGAATTTGTGAAAAGAGAAGGGTCTGAGCACTTGAAGTCAAAGCTTGTAGGTGTAGAAGAAGGGAAAAGTGACCTCACCCCTGATAAGTCACTGTTGTACTAATTACCAAAGGAGAAGAACAGCCTTGCCCTTAATGGATCACAGCTGTGACTAATAAAGATAAATGTGATAAAAGGGGTGGGTTGGCCAGTCGGGAAGAGCCTGGAGGAAGAAAGAATGATCCAGAGAGACACAAGAACAAAACAAGGAAGAGAGTTGCTGCTACAGAAGATCTGCTGTGAGGTCAGTCCGGGTCTGATGGAGTTAGAGCCTGCTGTTGGAGCCTGCAGACACAGTCAAGCTTGGTAAAAAACCCGTGGTCAGAGGCAGCAAGGAAATACTTGCAGCCATGTTCCAGCAGGAATAGCCAGCAGTCAGAGTGTGTCAGAAAAGCCAACAGTAGGAGCTTGCTGTAGTCAGAGTCAGGATGGCTGAACTGTAAAGAAGAAACCAGGACCCTTTGAGAGTCTGTGTCTTGGCTCATTTGTACCCCTAACAAGAGATCTGCTGCAACACTTGAGACTAAGAGAGGATATCCAAAGGCAACCAATAAAGAAGGAATAATCTACCAATTATCTGGGCTGCAGCACAAGGGGAAAGGAGAGCAAAGGCCACTTCCTACCTACAAACTGGAGAGGTAATGAACACTGCCTTGCCTGGATCTGGTGGTTTACAGGCACATGAGTAATTCATGATATAGCCCACCTTGAACTGGGAATTGATGGTGATACCTCTAGGTTTTAAGCTTTTCTGTTCTGCTCTGGTGTGCAGCTTTTAGCTTTATATTGAGTGTTACCAGGATCTTTTCACAGGGTGGTGAAGACAAAAAAATCCTATTCTAGCTGGAGACTCAAGGACAAGATCNATCCTGCCCTGTGAGGGTGCTGAGGCCCTGGCACAGGATGCCCAGAGAAGCTAGGGCTGCCCCTGGATCCCTGGAAGTGTCCAAGGCCAGGCTGGGTGGGGTTTGGAACAGCCTGGGACAGTGGAGGTGTCCCTGCCCATGGCAGGGGTTGGACAAGATGAGCTGTCACCTGAAGATGCCCATCTCTCTGAACAGGAGGGTACAGGTGAGAAGACTTTTTTCTAATCTTTTCAATGAGATAAAAAGCTGGATGGGATCTTGGCTGTTCTGCAGGGTAAAGAACTGAAAGCTGTGAACTAACCCCCAGGTATGGGACTGGGTCTGGAAAGAATTTGTGAAAAGAGAAGGGTCTGAGCACTTGAAGTCAAAGCTTGTAGGTGTAGAAGAAGGGAAAAGTGACCTCACCCCTGATAAGTCACTGTTGTACTAATTACCAAAGGAGAAGAACAGCCTTGCCCTTAATGGATCACAGCTGTGACTAATAAAGATAAATGTGATAAAAGGGGTGGGTTGGCCAGTCGGGAAGAGCCTGGAGGAAGAAAGAATGATCCAGAGAGACACAAGAACAAAACAAGGAAGAGAGTTGCTGCTACAGAAGATCTGCTGTGAGGTCAGTCCGGGTCTGATGGAGTTAGAGCCTGCTGTTGGAGCCTGCAGACACAGTCAAGCTTGGTAAAAAACCCGTGGTCAGAGGCAGCAAGGAAATACTTGCAGCCATGTTCCAGCAGGAATAGCCAGCAGTCAGAGTGTGTCAGAAAAGCCAACAGTAGGAGCTTGCTGTAGTCAGAGTCAGGATGGCTGAACTGTAAAGAAGAAACCAGGACCCTTTGAGAGTCTGTGTCTTGGCTCATTTGTACCCCTAACAAGAGATCTGCTGCAACACTTGAGACTAAGAGAGGATATCCAAAGGCAACCAATAAAGAAGGAATAATCTACCAATTACCTGGGCTGCAGCACAAGGGAAAAGGAGAGCAAAGGCCACCTCCTACCTACAAACTGGAGAGGTAATGAACACTGCCTTGCCTGAATCTGGTGGTTTACAGGCACATGAGTAATTTGTGATATAACCCACCTTGAACTGGGAATTGATGGTGATACCTCTAGGTTTTAAGCTTTTCTGTTCTGCTCTGGTGTGCAGCTTTTAGCTTTATATTGAGTGTTACCAGGATCTTTTCACAGGGTGGTGAAGACAAAAAAATCCTATTCTAGCTGGAGACTCAAGGACAAGATCTTCAAACTTCAGGCCCAAAGCATAAACAACATGAAAAGAGGAGGGCGGGCAAGCAAGGAGGATGAAACTTCATAATTTGAAACTGTTAATTGGACAGTTAACTCCTATACTCAAATGGACTAAAACTTATAAAAATGTGAGCTCTTGTGGCCAAGCTCTCTTTTGCTTCCATCTTGGAGCCATCAGGGCAGAGCCACAACTCCAGCACTGCCAGGGTGTGGCCTGTGAAGGCACTTCAATAAATATCAATAAATATCCACTTTATTCCTCTGAACTCCCTCTGGCCTCTGTTCCAGCTCCTTAAGGCATCAGTGGGACAATGATCTGCCAGCTTGATCATCTTCTTGAAAGCATCATAAATGAAGATGAAGCTGATCAGGGAGGAAAATCCTTCAGTGAAGTGTGGGAAGCACTTGAGCAGGCAGCTGGCATTGGTGGCCACAAGAATGAGACACTGGAGGGCTGACCTGAGGGTGAGCTCCAGGTTGTCAAAATCATTGTCCCTGCAACAAAAGTTCACACTTTTAATATTGACAACAATTGGTGTTTAAAAGCCATGAGCAAGGCTCAAAGTTACAGCAAAGCTGGCTGACAAATAACATCTTAAAACTGGACATTTACTTTCTTGCCCTGCAGTTTGAGTTGCCTTTGCAAGTTCTCCTTCTCATCAGAGATTTTTCTCATTTCCTCAATGCCACATTTACCATGCCTTGGTTTCACCTGCTGGTATCAAGTGTCAGCACCTCAGCAGCGTGATCCTACACAGGGCACAGTGGGACCCAGGACAAGACAGGCTTTATCCCTGTAAAATCATAATTACTGCAATCAAAGGTTCCTGCACATCTGTCAGTGCAGACCTTGCATCAGAATTTTTTTCAGAAGGTTGTTTTCCTGTCACCACCTCACCTGAGTATTTCACACAGGACTGCCTCTCTTTCACAAAGCATGACAGGGAATGTTTCAGGCCTTGCCAGATGGCCACTGCTTAGGATTGGGAATACTTAGGTGATAGTTTCTCAGTAAATTCCATATTTCTGTTGGATATTTCCAACCACCCCATCAGAGAATCACTTTCTCCCTCTTTGATAGGAGTATCCAATTAATTTAAAACAAGAAACTAGACTCCAGCTTCACTACAAAGTCTGAGTGTACGTAATAATAAATCACAAGCCTATTTTGGTTTGCATCTTCCATCTAAGGATGCAAAGAAATTCACAAGAAACCTTGTGTTTGAAGCGATGCTCATGAAAGTGTTAACTTGAAAAGGCAGCTTTAAAGAAGAAACTGCTGGGGATTTGCCTGTGATGAATGTAGGGCAAGATCAGCCGTTGAGATTTCACAGTATTTCTCCCATGAGCTATTAAATGTGGTTGTCCTGTCCCATCTGACACAATCTTGTTTCTGACTGACTTTGCTGGTGATAGCCAGGGCTTCTCACGTGACTGAAGACAGACTCAGCCTCTGGCACTGACTGTACCCTCCAGGAAAGCACCAGGCTTTGATTCAAGACCTGACATGAATCACAGTCTACTCTCACCAGTGCAGAATTGTGTCAGATAAATGAACAAGGATTTCCTGTTAAGAATCTCAGATTATTAGGCTAAAATTGTTTTGGTAAGAAATAAAAAACTTGCAGATGATCAGCTGATGTGTGTGGCAAAAAGCATTCCAAACATAGATCTTGCCCGAAATGTTCCAAAATTTTTTGCACTTACAGGAAAACACCCAAATATCTGGAGTTCAGTTTTGGTTTCTCATGGTCAGGGACTCTGATTCCTGTGCTGACAAGTAACAGCTCAGCTCACTTTTTACCCTTGCTATCCACAGGAATACTTCATAGCAACAAGTGTGGCTTTGCTCATTAGCATCCCAGTCATAAGAGTCATCCTTAGCCTCATTATCATCCTAATAAGGGTATTTGAACAGGTGTCTTCTCCAGAGGAACATGACAAATCTCCATCCCTTATAGATACAAAATTCATTAGACATTTCTTTTTCTTTCAGTATTCCATTTACCTTTTGTCACAGACCAGCAGTTTTTAATTCTTGGTTTCCTACAGCTCTTTATCTTCTCTCAGACTGGAGTGGAGTACATGCCTGCCTGATCCAGCAGAAGCTGCTCTCTCTAGTGAGCTGGAAGAAATATGGCTAAAATCAGAATTCAGCTGAAAAATGGGACTTCCTATAGCTACTGCAACACTGATTTTTGTATTGTTGGGAAGACCTAAGATGCCGTTTTGTTTTGGGGCTGCATTATTTTGTAGAAGATGAACCAGACAATTGTTTCTTTGCTACCTTGCTCAGATGTGTCTTACATCTTCCTACAAGGTGCCAAATTAACTGTATGTATTCTACCAGGATTGTGAATTTTCAAAGACATGAGCTGCTCCAGGTGATGACCCATTTTTGGCAGAAATCCTTCTTTTTTCTTAACTCTAGGGGATGAAGTTCCTAGTACTGGCACTTTAGCAAATGCCCACAGTCAAATAGTTTGGGAATTGTTGGGGAACCCTGTTTTGCCTGCTTTGGAAATTTTAGCTGTTTATCAGAAGACTAAAAATCAGAGCCTGAGTTCCCACATGTACAGACCATGGCAGGGATTGGGCAACCCTTCAGTGTGTAGGACTCAGTTACTGGTGATGAAGCACACCCAGAGCAGTTTGAAGGACACAGCAGTGGGTGTAGGAGCTCATCTGAACTACATGATCTCACTGCCCAGCCCTGCTTCCTTCCAAGACACTGCTCCTCCCAAAAAGCAGATTTCTAACAGAGTTTGGGAGTGAAGTTGAATGCAGGAAGAAGGGAGGGTTGGAGGGAAGGTGGTTTAAGATTTGGCTTTCCATCTCATTACCCCCACTCTGATCTGACTGGCAATAAATCAAACCACTTTCCCCAGTCAGATTTTTTCTCCCCCCTGTCCAGCTGAGGAGAGAAGTGACACAGTGGCTTTGGTGGCCACCTCAAATCCAGCCAGGGTCAACGTGGCACAGACAAACAAAACACTGGAAAAAAAATCTCAGGCTCCAGATCCACTCGTGAGTCTTTTCCCTTCCCCACAGTCTCACAAGAGTCTCCTTGACTATCCTGCAAACTGAACCCCAGGATTTTGGTTTTAATTTCCTTTTCCAAAATTTGTGATTTTACTTCAGAGTATGACAAACCACTGCTCCTGTGGAATTAGCCTCTTTCCAGTGTTACCAAGATGGAAGAAGTTACAGCTCAAGATGGGAAAAAAAAAGGCAAAAAAAGCTGAACTTGCTAAGCCACGTGGGAGAAATGGGCTTTAATAAGGGCATAGACTCAAGTCTGCCAATTCCCTGCTTGAATTTCTCTCAATGTCAGCAAGGCACATTTTTGTTGAACTTTTTCAATTGCCTTGAGTTCAGCCCAGGATTAGCTTGGCACTAATCTTCAAAATTGAGAATGACCCTAACATTTCCTGCAAGCTGAGCTCAGACAAAAATACAGGAATCATTTGAATGTCATAAATTACCTCCACCCTCCTCTGTGTGTGTGTGTGTGTGCACGTATAAGTAAATAAACAAGTCCTTATGCTTTGTCCTTCTGGAGAGCCTGTGGAAGCTTTTTGCAGTGTTAGGCAGACAAATTGAGTGTTTAATTTCCTATAGATGCAATCAAGTTCTGCCTGCTTCTAAATCCCCCTCCTCCTTTTCAGCTTCCTCTCCCTCACTTCACATTGTCTCCAAGTGAACAACACATTTCTGTCCTCTGCATCCAATTATGTGTATGATGAATTTTGAAGCAGGAGAATATAAAATATATGAACACTGAACAAAATTCAGTAATGTTTTCCATGGCCTAAAGTAAACCAACCAGTTTTTTATTGCATATCACATCCAAGCTTTGACCTTGCATGAGCAAACAAATTGCTTCCCAAAAGTGGGAATCTATTAATGCACAAAAACCTCAATAAAAAGTTATGACCCTTATCCTGCCTCTTTCAGATCTAATGCTACCATGGCTTCCATGCCAGGGCACTGTAAAAATTCTATTATTAAGTTATAAGCCCAACACATTGTTTTGCTATCCATTCCTAGTTCCAGAGCAGTTCCCAAAGTGGAAGGAATATATCTGATAAGTCAAATCACCTGACAATCAGTCTCAAATTCCCCTGTGTATATAAAAATATGCTTTATTTCTACTTCTGCCAAAAAGCATTTAATCATGTGCTTAACTCTGAGTCCCCTCAAAGGCAATTACTGTCAGGAGGAGACCATTTGGTGTTTCTGTATGCAGCTCATCTACAGACTCAATATTGGGGTAAGTGCTTGCTTAACATTTTCAGGAGCACTCAAATATCAACAAATTCTGGATGCAAATATATTTGATGGACACAGATTTGGTTTTCTCAGTTACAAGCTAGTTAGACAAAACAGTCCATGTGAACTTGTATTAAAATATTTTCAATATATTTTAGTCTTCATAGATAACTGCCAGCATTTATAAAATGTCAGCTTAGTCAAAACAAGCACTAAGTCAGCTGTGGGCAAAAACCTATAAGGACTACAATGGAAAAAGTGACTTTGAAGCTAAGCCTATCTATATTAAATTAAATAATGTTGTTTTTAAACTGTTACAGCAAAATAACCTGTTCGTCTCAAGTTTAATTACAAAGACAATATTGCAACAGTTGTTTCTTGTGGTGAAAAAAAATTACAAACCACTGACAGTCCAAAGAGAACTACAAGGAAACTAGGAGTGAACCATGAGCTGGATTCACCTTGGCTACATGTTGAGGTCAATGCTTTCCAAGGGAAGTTTCTTACATGGAATTGCACATGCTTGATCCTGCTGCCATACCCAACACATTTACATGTTCAGAGATGGGCTGGGGAAGGGTCTGGAGTACAAATCTGGTGAGAAGCAGCTGAGGGACCTCAGCCTGGAGAAAAAGTGGCTGAAGGGAGATTTTATCAATTTCTTCAGTTCCCTGACAGGAGAGTGGAGCCAAGTGGGGGCCAGGTGCTGCTCCCAGGGAACAGAGACAGAACGAGGGGAAACGGCCTCAGGTTGTGCCAGAAAAGGTTTAGGCTGGATATTGGGGAAAACTCCTTCACCCAAAGGGTTATCCAAGGCAGTGGTGGTGTCCCCACCCCTGAAGGAATTTAAGAGCTGTGTGGATGTGACACTTGGGGACACAGGTTAGTGGTGGCAGTGCTGGGGGAATGGTTGGGCTGGATCATAAAGGTGTTTTTCAATAGAAATTATTTTAATTCCTTACTATTTGTCTTAGCACCACAAAGCTGCAGTGCCAGAAGAGGATTATCCTGTGCTGGGTACTGTGGAAACACACCCTGAAAAGGAAACTCTTCCCTGAAGAATTTAAATGTAAAAGAGATGAAAAACAAATGAATTTCCCAATTACCCTGGGAAATAGAGGAAAAGAAAGGGATAGAACAGTTCAGTATCACAGGACACAGCCTCAGGAGGAGTTTTGAGTTTTCAGAGAACAGAAACACATCTGGGAACACGTGTAGCTGTCACAGTTACATTTGCCCTGACAGCATCCTGCCTTCCTGTCTGTCTAAAGGGTAGGAAAACATAACCTGTGGAGCATCTCTATACCTCTTTTCCAGCTGCTCATGGAACTTAGGTTTTTAGCTTAAGCCAGATGCTGGGCATGCCTAAACACACCTAAGACAGCTAAAACTACAAAAGATGAATCCCAAGTGATGGGAATTTGAATGAGAGTTTTGCCTCAAAGTCAAGTAGAAAAGGCTGGCATTTTGCTTGTTTTCGTTTTAAGGTATGTTAAGAAAACTTTTCCCTGCCCTCAACCATGATCCCTTGCCTGAAGGATGACACAAGCTGTCTGAATTCATGGATGAGCACAAGAATGGCTAAAGAGAATGGAGATAGCCCAGAGGGATCACAGGGAAGAATTATAAACTCAGTTCTGACCTTGCTGAGCTTGAATTGGTACATAATCACACAGAAGATGATGTGAGTTTGCCTGGAGGGAGACTGGAGCAGAGAGATCAATCTCTGAGCTTCCTGCTTAGAAAGGATGAACATTTTTCCCTGAGATTTACCTACAGGTGATTGACAGACCAAGATCAAGAAGGACCAAGGAAAATGGCCTTATAAAATACAAGAAATATTTAGCAGATGGGAGCAGGAGGCAAGGTGGAAACAAGAGCCTGAATTCATTTTCTGATTCTGGGCTTGCTTGATGATACCATGGCTACAGCTAAACTGACTGGTGTAATCTTTTTGTCATTGCAGAGGGGTTCAGAGGTGCTCTAGTGCAGCTTCCAGCAGGCAGATATTGGGAAGTCTTCCTGGAAATCCAGGTGGTTTCCAAATCTTATTTTCCTTGCTCTTTGAAAGCAGAAAATACTCAGATTAAGAACACATTCATCTGTTTAGGAAAGCAGAAAATACTCAGATTAAGAACACATTCCTCTGTTCAGTGAAGTGTTTGCTTTCACTCTTGGAGGCTGTGTCTCTACTGCTAATTTAACAGTGGAAGAAAAAAAAATCTGCAGACCTGAACTGCCTTTTTGAGGTTTGTTATGAGGTCATCTAAGGGTATTTTGGATCACAAAGCCTGCTGAGGCAGCTTTGGAGATCTGTGCAAGGTGGAAAGAAAGTTCACGCCTTCTCCACACAATGTCCCAAGGGCAGCCCCACTCCCAGACCACTCCTAGGCAACCAGTAACGATAAAAGAGCACCATGGAACAAGTCAGTGATTAAACAGCTTGGGCAGCCATGGATTAGCACTTGAAGCAAACTCCCTGCTGTATTTGATGTCAAACAGTTCAAGAACCTGGAGGAACACTCCATGGGTCTGCTCTTATCATTTATTCCCTGAGGAACAAGAAGAGCAAAATCCCCTCACACAGAAAATTTAAAAGAAAAAAAAATCAACAACCCAGAATTTGTGTAAATAAAATTCTTCAGTGAGAGTCACATCTTTCTTCTGATCCATCCCACTCACTTAAAGGAATTTAACTGAGAGGACTAAATTTTAAGACTTACATGGTCTTAGGTTTTCTCCATAGTTAAAAGAGCAAAGCAAAAGAAATTAATTATTTAGAAAGTTTAAACTCATCCTTCAAGAAGTACTTTTTCTAGCCAATATTTGTATATTTGTTTAGTATTTAGTCAAACTGTAGTACAATATATAATTACAAAATAATGACATTTTTGCCTATTCCACCAGTGATTACTGTTCTCCAGTTATTAATCGACACCAGTTGTAAAACATTGATTGCCAAATAACTCAGAAGTTGGGATAAAAAACTACCAACCCATGAGGGAAAAGTTCCTGTCTGTCAGAAGTAGGGAATAGAAGCTGGTTTTCACATTCACAACCACTGCTAACCTAAAAACAAGCAAAGGAAAAAGCACCATTGCTATAAAGAAGGTGTTGGAAAAATGCTAGAAAAGGGACTAAACATCTCATGCAGAGAGAGAAAAAAATGTTCATTTAGCTCTAGGTCATGGGACAGGAGTGAAAACTTAAGTAAAGGCTATAACAGCACAACTAATACATTTATAATAAAGGGTGAAACAATATTAGCAGAGGTTGTTTGCAGAGGAGTCAGAGTTTACTGTTGTCGAAAACTTTAGAAAGGGGAAAATGAAATCCCAGCAAATACAGAGAACAAAGAGGAACACAAATGAATGAGGGTCAGGTTCAACCTGGTCAGGTGGTCACATTGCTGCTTTCCTCTTGAGGGAGCCACTGGCACTGTAGGTAAGAAGAGCTGATTTTCATTCCACTGGGCAGAGGTGAAGGCATCTTCTCCACGTGGCAGCAAGAGCAGCATCTCTCCTACTTCACAAAACCTTGGATCTAGCCAGGATTAGAGCAGCAGCACCCCAGTTCCCCCTGGGCCAGCTGTAAGCTTGTGTTTTTGCAGTTTACAGGCACACAACCCAGCCCTGCAGGAGCTGCAGCCTCCTCACCATCCCTTTATGTGCCTGTCCCAGACCTTGCCCTTACACCTCACCAGGAGACACAGCTGCTGGCCCCACTTGTGTCCATCCCATGGGGAATGGAAGGAGCTGGGAACCTGGGCCAGCTGCAGCTCCTTGCTCCTGATGAGCTGGGCAGTGTTAACCACTGACTGATTAATTAATGATTAATTAATGCCTGGAGGTGTTTGCCCAACACCACCTCCAGGGAGGTCAGGGTTAGTAACAGATCTGTCACCTTGCAGCTCCTGTAGAAGCCTCTCAATGGCATCTTTCAAATTATTTAGTATGGTCTTTTAATATTCCCAGTCTTATGTATAGCAGTCTAGGAATGCTTGATCTATGGATTTTTGTTTGTGTGTACTTAGCAATAAACATCCACAAACACAACAACATGCACACACCCAAGTATGCAGATGAGAGGCACTGGGCACTTCAGGTCACTGGAAATTTGATTGGTTTGCTGCATCAATCTCATTCTTTTCCATGTGGTCTCATTTCCTGGCTTGCTTTATCAATACAGAACAATCACAGGTAGAATAGAATATCCTGGGTTGGAAGGGACCCACAAGGACCAGCAATCCTGCTCCTGGCCCTGCACAGGACACCCCAACAATCCCACCCTGTGCCTGGCAGCATTGTCCAAGCATTTCTTGAGCTCTGTCTCTCTGGGGAGCCTGTTTAGTGCCCAGCCACCATCTGGGGGAAGAAACTTTTCCTAATATCCATCCTAAACCTCCTTTTCATGCCATTTCCCTGAGTCCTGTCACTGTTTACAGACAGCAGAGATTCATGCTGCCTCCCATGAGGATGTTGAAGACCACGATGAGTCTCCCCTCAGTTTCCACTTCTCCAGGTTGAACAAACCTTCAGCCACTCTTCCTATGGCTTCCCCTCTAGATCCTTCACCAGTTTTGTGGCCTTCCTTTGGGTGTTACAGCTTTACATCCTTAATCCTGATATATCTTTATGACATAGCTCAGGAAAACGGACTGGCCAAAATCTAGGTGATTATTAAAATCTGCCTGGTTTCTAACTGCATCAGCATCCTGAGCTATGTCCCTGCATGATATTGCTGAAATATCAATGTTTCTAACAAATCTGGCAGTGCCAGTCAGAAGATGAAGCAGGAACATGAGGTTGGGGGTGAAGGAGGGAGAGTGGCTGCAGTAGCTCTGGTTTGGCTGAGCTAAAGCCATGTAGGATTGCACCCTTGGAGTGCAGTTAGGGTTATACAGTGATTTATAGGCATCCTCACACACACAGGGCCAAGAGCATGTGTGGAAATAAATGCGGCAGAAAACCTTGGACAGGCAGAAAAAGTACTGTTAATAAAAGCTTCAGGGAATGATGGTACCTCGTCTGTCTGTAAAGTTTCTAGCACACAATGGCAGCCAAAAAAAAAAGAAAAAACAAAAATTAAAATATTAGCAGGCCTCTGGAACAGAGGAGGTTGGCAGGGGAAACATTCCCAATCTGAAAAATTTCACATGTGGAAATGAGGTGTGAGCCCTGCCATCAGTTTGAACCGTGGCTGATGGAACACAGCGAACGTGCTGGGCTGAGTGCAGCAGGGACAGCAGCAGATGATTCACAGCCACGTGGCTCTCATCCTATTACATGGAAATGAGGCATCCACAGCCCAGGCTGCAGCTCAGGGCAGGATTGTGGCTGTGGCCATGAAATAGCAACGGCTGAGGGATTTTCCAATTATTCAAACACCAGTGAGTGAGTGAGAAGGGCTGCCCTCCAGCTCAGATATGCTGAGTGCTGTGGCCACAGTCACACTTCCAGGGGAGTTATTTACAAAGCTTTATAAACTCCCTGGGTTCAGCACACGTTTAACCCATAACTTTAGGGCTATGGATATAGGGACTCATCTAGATCCATGAAAACCTCTCCCCTCCCCAGGCAAAAAGTTGTATCATACTGGAAACCCACACTGTGTGTCTTCTGACTGAGTCCAGTGTCCCAGAACCAGCGAAAAGTTCATCAAAATCAAGGGAAGTGCTTCTAGGCTTCCATCATCTTTGGATCAGGCTCTTAATGAAACCATCTGTTCCAATGCATCTTCACAATGGGAAAAATAGCTCCAGAGGAAGTTTGAGACCATTGCTCTTCTTTGCCTTTTGTTTTTATCCTTCACCATCTGCCCTCCCTTCCTCAAGTGAGTAATAAGAAGTTTTTAGGTGCCACAGAAAGAGATGACAGGTGAGGTGCAGCCCAGAAGGTGTGGAAGCTGTGGCCATGGATCACTCACCATTCCTACCAGGATGGGTAAACCTGTGATGGCACTGGAGCAATGAGGGTGGCCCAAAGCTATTCCTGAGGTGATAATTTCTTAGCAGGAGCGTGGGTACAAACACAGGAAGGTAAATGCAGGTATTGCAAACTCACCTTTTAGTTTTCCTCATCCTGCCAGGTATTGAGCAGTGCTGAGTCAATTTTCTGTGAATTTTGTTCTCTCTACCTTAGGAAGCTGCTGCCGAAGCACAAGTACCTTCAATCAACAAAAACAAGCATCTTGTACACAAATAGGAGAGCTACACAAAATCAAATCAAATGGGATTTAAAAAACGTATGGAAAGAAAACAACTCCCACAAAGCTTGACCATCCTCAGCTCAAAATTCATATAATCAGGAGAAATACTGAGATTCCCTTTCCACAGCTTGTTCTACTCATCTCTCTTACGTGTGGCAAAAGGAATTGCTGAGGATTTGTTGCTGCTCTTTCCCTTTATGTCTGTCCTGCCACCTTTACTGATTGGATGATACAATGGATTTTTTTTTTCCTAAAAGGAAACAGCTTTACTTAAGCTCAAGGTTTGACTGAAAGCCAGCAGAAGTCATTCAATGTGTGAAAAGATTGTCAGCCTTTTATTTGAACCCACCTTCACAGACCATGTAGGACTGCCCTGCTGGGCCATCAGACAGTGTGTAATCCACACAGGGATGCATGGACACTGAATCCAGGCACTGAAATAGCATTTCTGCAGCTTTTTGTATAACCTGCATCTGCAGTCAATGAGAAAACATCCCACCTATTTGAAATCAATATCTAAGGATGGGATCAATGGTGCTTCCACAGGTGCCAAAATCCTTTTCCATCGACAGCTGAGAACCCAGACAATGACCTTAGGTCAGGCACTGAGCTTTCAGATGCATCTACATAAATGAGTAGTCTTTGCTGTAAATTCTCAAGGCTTTCTGCTGCTTTCAGTAGTCAAAGGAGAGCTTTCTCTTCCTCTGATACTCTCAGCAGGACAGCCTGTGAATCAATCTACATTCTGCTTCACAGACAAAAATGATAATTTATCTCTGCATTCAGCAGGAGGGGCTGTAAATGTTGTCCTCTTTGCTTTTTTTCCCCTTGAAGCTGCAATAGGTAAGGCAGTGAGATCTTAGCAGAGAGGAAGTGAAGTTCAAGAACACTCAGTAGAATGGCCTGTCATGTCATGTGGGAGTGATGAAAAGTTAAACTCTCCCCTGCAGTGGAGATAAAAATTTGTCAGATTCTGGTATGGATGAACATCCCTGTTAGCAGGGACATCATTTTCAAATATTGTGCTGCTCCAGGTCATTCTTAAATCACATGGCTGTTGGAATGATTGAGGTGCATAATGTGAACTCAGAGCCTCATGGTTATTCTCACAGACAGCAAAAATATTATCTTATTTTTTTCTGCATTAGTGGTCAAAAAATAAGTTAGGATTGTGATAAGAAAATGTGAATTGTGGGTTGGATTGCACTTCTGGCTCTTTTATACTTATCTGGAGTAGTGCCTAAAGTGTCAGTAGAGCTTTAGGATTTCCACAGTTCCCCTTAGCGTGGCTAAAACTCAGACAAAGCATTCCAAGCACATCACAGAAAAAAATGTGACTGGAGTCCCTCTGCAGTGCAGAACAGGAGTCTTATCCACTCCAGATGGGTGTGAGGAAGCCCCTGAGCACCTAATTTCAGAAGCAAGCAGATCCTTTCCAGGCTGCTGAGTGAAGAAGAAAATATTTTTGCAGCCTGGTTGGTTGGAAAAGTGGATGAAAGATTTTTAAGATGCTTTTAGTGTATACCCAAACCTGGCTCAGATCTGCACAAGTCACCTGTGAGCCCCTGTGTCCCACCAGCACACTTGTTTTCTGTTTTCTGTGATCCTCTCTTAGGTCTGCCAACCTGCTGTCCACTGCTGTGCGTTGGAATAACCTTCCTTTAAGGCTGATAATAAAATAAATGTGAGTGTAACAATGCAAAGAACGTTGTATTACCCTCCCCAAATTCTCCTTGTCGACTTTCTGCAGTTAACTTGAAAAGCATAACAAAGTTAATATGCTGTCAACACTCAGCTCTGCAAATCCAGCTGGGATCTAAAGACAACAGATCAAAACCTGTCACTGGAATGGGGGCACAGTGCTGCTGCTGAACAAGCTGTCCTAATATTTACAGGTTGTTTTAAACAATAACCATGTTCTGATTCCCCTGCTGATACAATCCCCTGGCACCGAGGGTGCATTGCAAATATCCTGGATGTTGGCCCAGTGTCTCCATCTGATACAAAAAAAGCTGCTGCTGGTGGCTGCCTGGAATATTGGATGATGTACAGCCTTCAGCTGCTGGATGTGGCAGGAAGATGCATGAAGCCATGTGAGGTAAGAAGGTCACAGGCAGAGCTCACTGGATAAATGCTTCCTTGAGGATCTTTGCTGGCTGGCAGAAGTCAGTTGTCCCAAGGGAAAAAGAGCATTTATGAAAGTCACAGACGTAAGTGCCTTCAGAACAAAACATCACACAGAAAGTCTTTGGTATAAAAGTGTTTACTTTCCATGATTGGGGTTTGGGATTTTAATTTACTGCTCTGGTCAGGCTGAAAAAGTGCTGCTGGAGGTTTAAATGCTTGCAAAGTGTTCCTTTACCTTCCCTTAAATAAAATATCTTAACATATTTATTGTGGCTTCTATCTACTCATTTGGGCTCAGCCAGTGATGTTTTACTACAGCCAGTAACAAATATGCAGGTACTGGGTTGGGCAAGTCCCCGAGTGCATTGGAACCTTGGAAAAGTAGAAGTGCCTTTAATCTGTTTGTAATTCATGGCTAAGAAATCTGAACGAGATTAAACCCCAAAGGCACAACTGGTAAATTTTTTCCTGTGTGTTAAAGCAAAAAGTGCCACAGTAGGACAAGAGGCTGGACATGGCCCAGCCATGGGCACTCCCAGCCCAGAACCTTCCATGCCCTGGGCTCATCCCCCAGCAGGAAAGGGATTGGGATTCTGTCCCTCTGCCCTGCTCAGGTGAGACCTCACCTGCAGAGCTGCCCCAGCGCTGGGACCCAGCACAGGAGGGACCTGGAGCTGCTGGAGAGAGTCCAGAGGAGGCACCAGGGTGATCAGAGGGATGGAGCAGCTCTGCTGGGAGGAAAGGCCAATCCCAAGAATTGGAATTGTTCACCCTGGAGAAGAGAAAGCTTTGGGGTGACCTCATTGTGGCCTCTCAGTGCCTGAAGGGAATCTGCAGGAAATATGGAGAGACACTATTGACAGGGGCCTGGAGTGACAGGACGTTGGGGAATGGCCTCACACTGACAGAGAGTAGGCTTGGATGAGAATTGAAAAATAATTCCTTACTTGTGCAGGTGGGCAGGCCCTAGCACAGGGTGCCCAGAGAAGCTGTGGCTGCCCCTGGATCCCTGGAAGTGCCCAAGGCCAGCTTGGACAGTGCTTGGAGCAACCTGGGACAGTGGAAGGTGTCCCTGCCCATGGCAGGGGGTGGAATTGGATCTTTAAGATCTATTCCACTGCAAACCATTCCACAATTCTGTGATTCTCTGACAAGAAACTGTGTGATACTTTTCAAGTATCTTGAAAGTCATGGCAGTAGAGAGGGCATTTGGACTGATTATTCTTCATAAATAAGTGCCTCAGAAGTGCACTCTTTGCAAGAAGGACTGCACTCAAGAGCATTAACAAGGCCTAAGCAGAAGTGAATGTCACTGTAATTTCCTTTTTCTGGGGTTTGGTATAGTCCAGATGTCAACAGCTGATGAAATGGATGACCCAAAAGCTCAAAAGTGTTAAGAAATCAAGACATCTTGACAAATAGATACCTGCTTGCCCAATATAACCATGACTCAGTGAAAAAAATTTAATTCATTGCTTAAGTAAGATTGAACATCCTTAGAGGACATTTTGGGAATGCACTTCAACAATCCATGAAATACATTCAGGAACACAGCTGCAGGGAAGGAATGAAGCGAAGGCAATTATACAGAGGCTTGAAAAAGATACAAACTGGGCAAATTGTATGAATGTAATTGAATAAAAGCCTCCATTTTCATCAAATTATTCACTACGCACTAGCAAGGTACTTAAAAAATAAAAAGGGATTTTTTTAAATGAATGTTTGGGTTTGGATTTAGGCAACAGAAATGAGGTACCTTAGTCTGTCTATCTAAACACTGCATGAATTTTCGTTGCAATTAGCACATGGAGATCCCAGAAACAGCACTAGAATTTAAGGGTCTTCAACAACATCGAAAAAAGGGATCGTTTTATCTGTGTGCTAAATACAGGAATGGTGCCAAGCTTGGTGCCTCGCTGTTGTAAAGTCTGGCCTCGGGTCGTAATTGCTAATGCACAATGCAATCCAAGATTAAAACCACCCCAAACAATGGGGTTTAATGACAAAGATAAGTAACTACTTGATCTAAACTCTCAGAGGCTCATCATTCTGAAAATGCACTGACTTGGACACTTAACTGTGAAAGCAGGTGCAATTAGGTCTGCATGTTTTTAAATCCTTATCTTAATGAATGTAGGAGTTAATATATGACTACAAATGAGGAGAAAAGAGGGCAACAGTTCTCAAGAGTTAAGCAACAGTTTTGTCTCTACTTTTTTTGAGTCTAAAAGATGGTGATAAAGTGGGGGTTGGAGCGAAATGAAAAGAGAAAGTCACAAGGGTTTGTTGAATAGAAACTTTGAAAGCACAGATAGATCTGACTGGTCGCCATGTGAAACCCAAGCTGAAAGTGTAGGGCAAAGCTTGCTTTAAAAGACAAAAATCAGACTAAAATGATGTCAGTGTTTACCCTTAGAGAGTGTTATCTGACATCCAGGGTCTGTGCTGCCTCACTCTGCCCTTCCCAGACGTTGCCCTTGATGTTTTAGTGTCAAATCTCTTTGACTGTGTCATCATAAGGATTCCCCCGACTGCAGCCAACAGAGCAGCTGAGTCTTGCACTAGAAATGGAATAAAAGGAAATCCAGATATAAAGACAGGTATGAACAGATGAAACAAAAAAAGTAGAGAAGGACTGAGGTGAGAGGTGACCTTTTCCACATTCCCAGGACTGCAGCACTGCAGGGTAGCAGCCAGATCCTCAACTGCAGTTGAGCTGATAGAGAGACCCAGATTCAGCTTCCCAGGCTTCACAAGGACTCCCAAATGTAGGATCCCTCTATAATTGGTGGACACCATCCCACAACCAGAATGACAGGGAGATACTTGTAAAAGAAGAGGCACTTCTTTTGCTTTGCTGGTTTTCAGAGCAGAAGTTTATTCATGTTTGCAGAGTTCAGTGTTGATTTTTGAGGCGTGGATCGTGGATTTCTGAATATGGGTTGTTGTCAACCTCGAGATAACCTGAAAAGACTCAGAGGCTTTCAAGGCAGGGCTCAGGGCTCTTTTCTCATCTCTGATCTGTGTACTGAGGGCTAAAGTGTCAAAAGCAGCTACCAGAATGTGACAATCAGATTATTTTAAAAGGGTAGAAAGGAAGACTCAGGGAACTACAGACCCGTGAACCCCACCTGTGTGCTGGGAAAATCCTGGAGCAGATCCTCATGGAAGCAATGTTAAGGCATGTGCAAGACAAGGAGGTGATTTGGGACAGCCAGCAGGGCATCACCAAAACGTGCCTGACCATATTGGTGCCCTCTAGGAGGGAGTGACTTCAACAGCCAACAAGGAGACACCAGCTGGCTTCATCTACCTGTGTAGAGGGACATAGAAATCAGCCTGAGAAGTCAATTTTAGACTGACGAATTAATGATTTTTTAATATAAATTCCCAAGTGGATTTCTCTTTTTTTTTCCCCTGCTGGGAAATGATGACAAATGGTCCAATAAAGGTAAGCTTAGTATCAGGGGAGAATGCAGGCAGTTGTGTGCCTTTTGAAATTTTGCTGAGATTTTTTAGATCTCAGGTCAGCCTTCTTTCACAGCACTGTCCTTAGGAGAATAAAATCCTACTCTGTGTCTTGAAAGGGTAGAGCAGAATGCAATTAGGCTTATCTGAAATAAAAGGGATATGTATTAAAAATGTCAGATATATTGTGTTGCGCTGCATTATTTGGTGATTGAGGGGTTATTTCTACGGGAGAAATATAATTCTGGTGCCAACATGTGAATTATATGGATCTAGCCTGCTGGAACAGATCACAGATGTGTGAGAGATATTTTGGTTTTGACTGTAAAATGAACGGTTTAAAGGGAAAGGGAACACACTCAAACCCCTTTCAAGTGATCAGAGTGACATTTCAGCTTTCATTTTAACCAAGATGTTCTGTGTTTGGATGTTGTAAATATTACTGTTCAGTGGAATAAATGCTTAAAACAAAGCATATAATGCAGTGTTTTAGGACTGACATTTCAGTCCTGGTCCCCATAAAAACCCAACCCAAACAACAGCAGTCCAGCAAATAAATAAAACCCAAACCACTGATAAAGTAAATCCATCCATGGCAATTTAAAATTCTTTCCTTATCAAAAAGCATGAGGAGAGCCAAGGTTTTGGAAAGTCACTAATTATATTCAGAGCATAGCATGTCCTGAAATTCAGCCTTCTTCAAGGTGTCTCTAGCTGAGCACCTGAAGCACCTGCAATGATTAATTGGTTTTCCAAAACCTGGATGAGGACCCAGATTCCAGGAATTGCTCCGGGTCAGGAGAGCAATATTTGGTCCATTGATGAGATTTCTTTCTCGTGTCACACTCTTCTGAGGTGCGTGAAGGACAGGAAATTCACAATTTTCAGAGTGACAGTGAAACTTGTGCTGAGCTTGGAAAGCTTCCAGCAGTATTTTAGATGCTACTGCAGTACAGAGAAGCCCAGCAGTAACAAACCTTGTTTGCCATTAGATATATTTTCTAAAATAAATGTGGAGGTAAAATTGTCAGCAAATTGGACCATCTGAGGCTTTTTACTTTCCTTCTGATTTATAGCTATAACACCCCTGCAAATTTTAAGCTAGCATCAAATCCCTGCAGAATCTTTATCCTTCTTAAGCCAAATAATTGTCTTCTGCAGGAATACTAATTTTCCTGTGCCTCTAGGCTTGCAATCTTTGATAGAAATTTCTTTTGGATGCTAATTTATTAGGTTATATTACAGAGAAAAAAATCTGTTTGCAGCCAGTTTCTGGTAGGGGGAAATAATATAAAACTACACCATCAGTGAGTGTTCCAGAAATATGATGAAAACTAGAAACAAGAGAAGGAAATTATGGATAAATGGTCATGCTGAATATATGGGATTCCCCCAAGTATTAGGATTATTCACTCTAAGTGGCCAAAGGGGCTACACAGGACAATGAAGATTAAAGGGTTGGCATTGGTCACTCAGGGGATCAGATTTATTCTTGGGCTGTTGCAGCTCTCCAAAAATTTGGCACTTTTCAAAGTGGTTATTTGGCTGTTGTGGGGAAAGAAACACCCCTGGAGGATTTGCTTCCCATCCTAGGGCAGGGGTCTGTGAGAGGTAGATAATTTTTCTTCAGAAAAATAGATCCAGCTCAGACAGTTCTCGTTTCCAGCCAGTTTTTCCTTCAGCTTTAGTAATTTAAATATTCTTTTCCATAAAGAATCTACTGGTGGGCCAAATTCACACCAAGACAGTGACACTGACATCCTTGCTCCTGCCTGAGTGGGAAAGGAATTCATCTAACCTGAAAAAAGGTACTAAAAAAAAACCCTAAAAACAAAACCAACAATCAAACAAAACCCCATACCAAACAAAACCAACAATCAAACAAAACCCCATACCAAGCCAAAAAACCCCAAACCAACACCCCCTTCTTTTATTGATGCTGCTGAACTACTATAAGCAGTAAAATATCTGTATCAGCAAGAACCAAATCCTTAAAACTAACTAGATGTCTGACTCATAATGCTCAATTTAGGGATTGTTTCTTTGATCCCTTTGGAAAATAAGCTTATGTTTTAAAACATGTGATTTCCACTTTTATCAAAAAAAAAAAAAAAACCCAACTCAAAACCAAACCTCATCTGGTGTTTACGCACCTTTTTCTGAGTAAATAAATAAAAATAAGACTTCAAATCTTCAGCCTACAGAGCTTTTTGTGTTGCTTTTTTTGTTGCTTTTACCCCCCTTTGGATTTAATTGCCAAGACTTCATTGTTCATCTGCAGAAGTTTTGGAAACAAGTCGTTGTTCCTGCAGCTCTGCAGGCTGTGGGAAATCATATTTCTGAAGCTGCATGGGTCTCAACAAACCAGGATTTCAAAATCTTTATTAACCAGAGGTAGCTGCTGCTCCAGTAACCCTATTGAGTTCTCCTTCTCTCTTGCTAAGCAACAAGACAATTAACTTGATCGATGTCTTCGTAAATTTAGTCAAATTTTCAGCAGTTAGTTACAGAAAAATGATAACAACATTACACTTAAGGCTGTGCAGTTTTCGTTTCAGGACAAGCGATAATGTTTTCTGCAGACCTGTATGCTCTGAATTACAGCATTAATTTGAAATGGTTATTGTAATCCCTGCAATGATTAAAGTTTCTAGGGCAATTTGAAGGTAAAAGAAAAACCTCAGCACTGTTAAGGCAGAAAAAAATTATTAAATGAATAGTTGAGGTGACAGTCAGAGAGTTAAGGCAGACATTGTGGACTTTGCTCTGTGCTGATTCCCTTCCCTAGCAGTCAGGGGAAATTTTCTCACAATGCCTTCATTTATAGCAACACCTTTTCAGATGCATTATAATCTAAAACTTATTGTTCAAATTCCCCAGCACTTTAAAATTAAAAATCATGTGATTCCACAGTTTCTCCCTTTTGTGAATAAGTCACAAAGCAGGATTTTATCTCTGGGATTTTCCTGTTGATGCACACCACACAATGGGGCATTTGCTGCTATTCTGATTTTGCAGCAAGTCTGATTGAAAAATCCTGCTTCATTTCTGAGCTGAAAGCAGGAATTAAGGTTGTATCTATCTTTTTTTTTGTTTAAACCAGGTCTCAGCTGAGAACTAAGGTATATATGTATTCTCACTGCTTTAAAAATGAAACCAATAATTTGGACAGGTGGCGTATTATATAAATCACATATTGCATAGTTGGCTTGCTTTAAACAAATATTAACAAAAAAAGTATTTCTTCCTGGTAAGTGCCTGTGAACTGATCTGTGCAGGGATGTGCTGCTGTGCTTACAGACCATCATATCCTGAAAGAATTTCCTGCCTTTTTATTGAAATAATCTTGGGGTTGTCACTGCTTGGACTGCTACAGCTGCAGTTCATCTTTTCATGTTTGAGTTTGAGTTGCTTTTGGTCCTTCAGAGATCAAAATTGCTGGTCACCAAAAATTTGGCTTTTCAAGAAAAATGCAGCTGCTCCTGTGTGGCTGTTGCAGCAGAAGCCTCATTTCTTGGGGGTATGCAGAGACTGGAATGGAACCACTTCCTCACTGCTGCAGCACAGCTCTGTAGTGTGGGTTTATGCTTTATGCAGCACAGATGCAGGGAACAGAGTTACATCAGTGCAGCAACCTAATGCAGAGGAAAAGCTCTTTACCTCTGCAAGTCGTTGCTCCTCAGAGAAAGGGATGTTGTAAAACACGTGTCCTCTGCTAGAATTTGACTCTGGTAGAGTTTAACTCTTGAAGCATTCTAAAAAAAGAGACACCACAAACACAGGTGATAAAATGTCAGTTTTCTTTCTCTCACACCAACAGGCTTCTCTGTGGTGGCCAGTGAGAGGAGCCCAGGGAATGGCTGGAGCTGGGTCAGGGGGATTTCTGTTGGATATCAGGGAAAGGCTCTTCCCCCAGAGGGTGCTGGGCACTGCCCAGGCTCCCCAGGGAATGGGCACGGCCCCAAGGCTGCCACAGCTCCAGGAGACTTTGGACAACACTCCCAGGGATGCCCAGGGTGGGATTGTTGGGATTGGTCTGTGCAGGGCCAGGGGCTGGATCAATGATCCTGGTGGGTCCCTTCCAGTTTTGGAGTTTCTAATTTTCTGTGACCTTAATGGTGCTGCCCTATTGAGTGTATTGGATCACAGAGCAGCTCTGGACAATCCCAGATTCAGTGCCCCATTTCAGATGAGAGACTGCCTCCAATTCACACCCCATTTCCCATGTAGGCATTGGGCAGTACTGCCAGACAACACCAAAGCTCCCTTTTCTAGAAAGAGCACTTTGTGGAGATGTTGGAGCTGGTTTTCCGCCCTTGCATAAGGACTCACTTTTGTGTCTCCTTCCAACTTTCTCCCTACCTGTTCTGCGAGGCTTGCCATGATTTTGACTTTGGTCTGCCAGTAAAATAGCTTTGTCTCTATCTGATTACTTTCTGTAAATTATTTGATAATCACAGTTCTTTCTCCATCTCAGCGAAGTGCAAGTGCTTCTGACAATGCTACTGCAGGGCTTGTGAAAACAGGATGTGGGAAGAAAAGCTGGTTTTTCACAGGGGAAAGCAAACAGGAATGAATTTACAGCAAATATTGAACTCCTAAGGGAGGGCTTGTAAGAAGCACTGGAACTGTGGAGTGGCTGGTGTCAGTGTAGAGCTCCCAAAAATACAAAAATCTATATACATAAAGCTTAAAATGAGGACAATCAGAATTCCCAAATACTTAGCTAGAAAGAAATAAAAAATATTTTAAATATCTACCTGTGGGCTTTTGGTTCTGTAGTTCAGCAAGGATTCCCTCTTCATTTATCATATTGAGACATAAATATAAATCTAATACAGGAAGTGCCAGGAACTGACCCTGGCTGAGGATCACTCCCAAAGCCCTGTTGCTCAAGAATACAAATGAATATAATAGAGATGGGTTTTATTTCTTTGTGTGGGCTTTTTCCCCCTAGAGCTTAATGAACAAAGATAAACATTCTCCCATTAACTGGACTCCTTCTTCAGTCATGTTTGCATTCATTATTGGCTTCCCAAGAACACACAGCTACGTGATCTCATGTCTACAAACCCAGCTCTGCTCCTGCTCCTCCCTCCATCCTCTCCTGACTTCTGCAACTCAGTCAATCCCAAAAGTGATTTGAAGGGGAGGAGGTAGGAGCTTCGGAGAGAATTCAATATCCACAGGGTGGTGAGGGAGAATTAGCACTCTCTGAATTGAAAAGCCAGGAAGAACTGACATTAGGCAATTTATCTGGTGGCAGCTGGCCAGCCTCGCAGGCACTGGCCCACTGGCTGGCAGGCACCTCTCTGAAACAGGGATAACACACCTTGTTTCTCACCCAGCAAGACAGTGAGAGTCTCAGAGGGAGAGCTGGAATTGATGCTGTGAAGGCACAAACCTGTAACAAAGCTGGGTTTTTACCTCCTCTGCTCACAGAATGACTTCCTTCATCCCCGCTTCATTACACTCCCAGGAACCACATCCATTTCATTCAACAGAAGTTACTGAATTTACTCAGGAGAAACCAGGTGAAATTCGGAAAACTTAAATTAGATGACTCCAGAAAACCCTCTGGCTTTAAATTCTGTGAAGCTTTGAAAAATACACAGATCAAAAAGGATGAATAAAGTGAATTCCTAAGTGACCTGTGGTAGAAATGGACTGTTAGGCTGGCCATGTTCATTCAGATGTGAATCAAGGCCATGCAACTTTTAGAGCCAGTGTTAAATACACAACTGAGATTACATTTTAATATTCCTGATCAGTGCATGACACCTGACACTATCCAGAGAAGCTGTGGCAAAGTTGGGCTGAATGGGTCTGAGAGCAGCCTGGTCTAGTAGAAAGTGTCCCTGCTGGAACTAAATCAGGTTTAAGGTCTCTCCCAACCCTAAAAATTCTATGATTATATCATCAAATTTCAGAAAAGCTGGCTGTGAAGTGCAGTGAATTCACTGGATAATGTCAGTCACCATGAAATTATGTGCTCAGCTCTAATATTTCCTTTCCCTTTATGAGCAGGATTAACAACAATGGGATTTCAAGCGAAATAAATGAAACTGTTACAAGAGGGAGCACCTGGGAGAAGAAAATAAGACCAGCTGGCCAACACACTCTTGTGCTTTAGCTGTTCACCTCTGGAGACTTGACTTCCAATGTCTTTTAGAGCCCAGCAGGAAAGAGGAGACAGAAGAAAAAAGGGAAAATTAGAGGCTGCTGGTCAAGTTTTTGTATCATATGCATCCCTTGAGTAGTATTTGCTCCTACAGATCAATCTCATCAGGGACCTGTGAGCCTGATTCCAGCGTGTCTTCCCAATGACAACGTTACCCTGCTGGCCAGGGAGGATCAGGTTGTCTGTCCACAGCTTCTTGTGAGGTGCCAAGGCAGGACAGAGCGTATCAAAGAGGATTGTGTCTGACACAGCTCTTTTTCAGAGGGATGTTTAGCTTCCCAGAGAAGTGGGAATCTTGCCTAATCCATAACGACCCAAATCATTTCGCAGTACGTCCTTCTAAGCGAGTTTGGCTGTGTAGTTTCTCGCTGACAAAATCCCTTGATTTTCTAGGGGTGTAGAAGAAGATTAGTGCATAAAAGACCATCTGTCTCCATGCTGCTGACAGGCTAAAAGATGGACTTTTCCCTCTCTGTGGAGCAGGTTGCAACCCTCCCAATCTGGAGGCAGCGAGCGTTCGTTATCTCTGTGAAACACCAGCCTGCAACAAGCGCTTCCTTCCCCTTTTTTGGTTGATTTGGTTTTGATTTGCTGTCCTGGGATAATCCTCTGGCTGCTCCGTGGGCTGACCTGTGTGTGAGCTCCTGGAGCTGCCCACACCCGAGGGACATGGGCTCATCCATCAGGTATTGATGGTTTGGCTCCAGGGTTGGATATAATCGTGTCTCTCTGCCAGGCACACAAGCCTTCCATCAGGAAAGCTTTCCATCCTGATTACGGATAAAGTCTTTTGGGAAAGAAGGGAGAGTTTCCCACCTGTCAGAAGTAGCAAAAGGACATTATTTCCTGTGTTGTGGCCAGTGCTGTGCAGTGAGAAGCAAAGAACTGTCTGAGTATCATTATTGCTCACACCCGTGTAGCGTTTGAGGCCTGGGGCTTTTCCATACTGTCTGCTTTGCAAACCCAAAATAATAACCACTTCCCTTCCTGGGGGATTGTAGCATGAATAGGTAAGACAAGCAAAGAAAATAAAGACTTATATTCCTGTTTCAGGGATGGAAAACAGGCATGAAGAGACTGAGCAATCTGCCCAGAATACCATGGGATGTAAGGTCAGAGGTGGGAGACTTGAAGCCTTTTCCCAATTTCTTCCCTATTTCTCTGTAACTTTCCACTTGGGTTTGTTCACATTCTGTCACCCCAGGTATGTGCTGACACACAGAATATAACCACATTTGATAGTTTCTAGCATTTACAGTAGACAGGTCCAGGAAGCATAATCCACTGTCATGGATCACTCCATCCTTGCTTTTAGGCGTCTCATAAAAAATATAGTTACTTCCCTGTTACAAATCACACATGCAGTGGGCTAGTTTAATAGCATGTTAATATTTTATAGTTTCTAAAATGTTATGCTCTCCTCAGGGAAAGATGCTTCCTGAATGTAAAATGTAATCTCATATTTGGTGGATTTGAGTTTTGCACATGTCATTGCATCAGCTACTGCTATTACCAGATAGGCTTATCTAGATCCTGACAGAGCTGAAAAATTGCACATGTGTATCTCTGGGGTTGTGGTCTGTGTATCCTACCAGCCACATCCAGTTGCTTCATTCTGGGAGTCTTTTATTTTTTTTGGAAGGAGGCTCAGTTTCTTGCCTTCTCCCCTCCCTGCATGGTTTTTGGTTATCAGAATTCTCATTTCCCCATCCATAAAGCATGGATAATAAAATAGGGCTGTCTGTAGTGTGAAATTGAAACTCCTGGCACCAAAACACAAGCCCCTGTAGCACTGACATTCCTGGTGGGCCATTGAAGGTGAGAGGGGGATTACAATGCCTTCTTATTGGTCCATGTGTTTTAAGGCAGAGGAAAGCTTCAGTCATAAATTGTTTAATGTAAGTTTTTTTTTTTTTTACTAGCAAAAGGAAGGCAAGAGAGATGTGGAAAGCCAGGAGAAATGTTCATGTCCCTTCTGAGTGGAAAAAGGAGAGAGGCTCCAGTGCCGAGTTTGGGGTTCGTTTTTGTTTGGTTTGGTTTGGGTTGGGTTTTTTTGTTTGTTTTGTTTTGGTTTTTTTTTTTTTTTTGGTTTTTTGGCTTTTTTTTTCTCTGGGGTTCACATAGTTGACAAAGCTTGTAAGAAAATCTACCTCAAATCCTCTTTCCTGAGAAAAGGTAGTTTTACCTCTCACCAGAGAATTTCCAGGCTCTCCAAGAGAGATGTTTAATAGTGTTCTCTGTTTCCACCATGCCTGTAACACACAATCACAGAACGGTTTGGGTTGAAAGGGATCTTACACATCATTTAATTCCAACCCCCAGCTGTGGGCAGGGACACCTTCCAGCACAACACCAATCTTCACACCAGCTGCCCTGCCCCAGCTCAGGGCTGTGCCATGTCTGTGACATGCTTGGCAAAGCAGCAGGGTCACAGGGTTGTGCTCTTGGTGCTTTTTCCTACAGCTGCTCAAGCTCAAACTTGCCATCGAGGTTTTCCAGCTCTCTGGCTATTTCTGCACAGTTTGCCAGTAATAGGAGGCTGTGAGAATGACTGTGCTGCATCAGATGGAAAGTTCTCCCTGTCTAGCATCCTTTTTCAGACAGCAATCACCTCTGGGTGCCTGGGAAGAGCTTGGGAGCAGGCGTGCATGTCACCCTGTTCCTCAGAGGGCTCAGGGTTCACTCTGTGAGCTGGTGGCTCAGAGCTGTGCTAAATGAGAGCTGGTGTTTCCACATTTAGTTGTCCTCAACTTTTTCCTATGAAATTGAGAATTGCCACCTTTGGAAAGGACCTCCAGGATCATTGAGTCCAACTTTTGACAGAACACCACCTTGTCACCCAGACCAGGGCACTGAGTGCCATGTCCAGCCATTCCTGGAGCACCTCCAGGGATGCACTCTATCCTCCCCTGATCCTCCCTGATCAGCTCATTCCAGTGCCTGAGCACCCTTTCAGTGAAAAAAATCCATCTGATGTTCAACCTGAACCTCTCCTGTAGAGACTGAGGCCTTCTCTTCTTCTCCTCTCACTGCCTGCCTGGAGAAGAGCTGATCCTCACCTGGCCACAGCCTTATTCCAGGGACTTGTAGAGAGTGCTAAAGTCTCCCCTGAGCTTCCTTTTCTCCAGGCTAAACAAACCCAGCTCCCTCAGCTGCTCCTGGTGCTCCAGACCCTTCTCCATCTCTGTTCCCTTCTCTGGACATGCTCCAGTCCCTCAATTTCTTTCTTGTCCTCAGGTGCCCAAAACTGGACACAGCACTGGAAGTGTGACCTCAGCAGTGCCCAGCACAGGGGATGGCACTGCCCTGCTCCTGGGGCTATACCCCTGCTGGCACAAGCCAGGTGCCATTGGCCACCTGGGCACAGCTGGTGCATGTTGAGCCACTGCCAGCCAGCATCCCCAGTCCTTTTCTTCCAGGCCACTTTCCAGCCACTCTGCCCCAAAGGTTTAGTTTATCTCTGCACTGGTGTAAATTAGGGTTGGCCCATTACAGTCCTGCGCTCACTCAGGCTGGGTGCTCCACAACAACTTTTTAAAAGCTTATTTAAATGTGTGGGAGAGGCTTTCTGCTGTGCAGGGGATATGGATTTTAAAAAAGGGGTTTGTTTCATCCTGAAAAAGCCATGCTACTTTACAGAGAAGCTAATCCAGATTCCTGCAGCCAGTAAGTTGAGATGGTGAGTTTTAAATGCCAACTGAAAAGAGTGTGAAATGAGTAAATTTCATTTATCATACTTGGATTGTTTGCCTGCCTATAACCTCTTTGCTAGGAATGGTTCAAACCCACTCCAGACACTTTTGCTGCCCACTGTATATCTGCAAGTTTTTTGCACTGCCGTATTCTCCAACGGTTGTGTTTCCACCACTCTTATTTCAAAGGGTAAATTTTGTGCTTGTTGTGGAGCTGGCAGAAGCAGAGTGAGGTATGTGCAAACTTTTGTGTCTCTGCACCCATCCAAGATGGGCAGCTGGAGCTCCAACATGGTCCTGCCTTCCTTGCCAGGAGATTAGGAAAGGATTATGAAAGAGAAGGACACCAAGGGGAAGCCTCATTTCATGTCTGTACTGCAGAAATCCTCCAGCTGGCATCAGCCTCCATTTGCTCTATGCTTTACGTGTGGGATCTACAAGGGAGATGCACAGAGAGAAACCAGGAAAGCCTGGAAGTAGTTGGCAAATTTTCTGGCACTTTTCATTCCTTTATATTCGGTTTGGTGTGAGTCTGCAAGACAACTGCAGCACGCATGGGAAGGTTGGATTAAGGATTTGGGCAGTGCCCAGCATTTGTGTTTCTGCTCCACCACAGACTCCTCATGGCCAGTCTGGAGCAGTAAGGTGTGTCAAGGCTGACAAAGACTAGATGAAGTTAAAGAATAAAGCAGGGATTTATTAGGAAGCCTCAATGGATCCACCTTGGGCAGCACAAGAGCCCAGCCAGGGCTGCACCCAAGCTGAACCAAAATGGTCAAAATGGATGAGGTCTTTCACTTTTATAAATTCTGGTCTATTTGCATATTGGAGTTATTTGTCCAATTCCAGCTTTAGCCCATGCAGTCCCATCCTTCTTGTTTTTCTCTCTTCAGCCCACGTTGTTTATGTTCCTGGGCCTGAGATTTGGATCATTTGTCCTTGGTCACCAGATGGAGCAGGAATTGTTTTGTCTCCCTGCTCTGTGCAGAGAGCTCACCATGCCCTGATATGAAGCTCAGACCCAAACACTAAAGCAGCACAGAATCTGAAAAATATAAAAGCTAAGACCTGAGGCATCAGGTGTGAACACACCAAGCCCAGAAACTCTGTGGGAGGGACAATCAGGTGAGTTTTGGTGTCTCCACAGACACTACAAATCAATATAGAGACACAACCTGTGACTGGGCAGGGTGAGAGCTGGTGTGGACTTCTCAAAGTTGGCTACTTTAAGTTAACATGGCATAAAAATGGATATTTCCACACCAGACTCCATTGCAAGGCACAAGGCAGAGCAGAGGATGGAAAACAGGTTCCTAGATCATAAATTATGATAGTGAAAATTAGTTCTACAGCCCAGCCATGTGCTGAAGGAGCACTCATACATTCCCTGTCCCATGGCCCAGATCTGATGCCACTCAGTCTCCAGTGTCCCATATATGCAGCCAGTGTCCTCAGCACCAGGATGTTCCAGCCCTCCTTTAGAAACTGTCTCAGCATCCAGGCAGAAATTCAATATCCACAGGGATGAAGGGAAAGTATTAGTGACTTAACATGCTGCAAAACATAAAATCATTGGAATTGTGGTGTTATGGGCTTGAAGGTTAGCACAGGTATGAGAAAATTCCCACTAATGTCCCTGAATTCTCTTTTTTTTTGGCTGAAGTCCATTTCCAAAGAACTCGTGAATTTCTGGAAGTAAAGCTGTTGTGTCAGGTGACAGCAAGTGACAACAATGTTTTAAACCCACTACACTGAATATGTTAAAGTCATGCAATTTGTCTCAGGGTTAGAGTGAAAAGGCAGTTTCCCTGGATGTGTGCTCCCTGGGAAAAATCTTCAGGATGTTAGGATGACAGTGAGTCTTCTCCTGGAGCAGAGGAGAAATGCAAAGCATGCAACTCTTGAAGCTCATCAGAGAGCAGGGCACCTGCACCAGGCAAGGCATTACACAAATGGACATGAGATGAGCTGAAAGGTCATTTTCCCCTCCATTTTAAACACGGATCCAGAAGGAAACATGCAAACAGCAAAGCCACCTCCTGCTACCAATTATTCAGAAAGGTAAGAGTCCAGATTGTGCCACAGAGAACCACTCAGACCTTCTCATCGAAATGTGACTCTGGCAAAGTGAATACTCTGGGAGGTCAAATGCATTTCCACTCAGGGCAGTATCACTTCCAAGAGCCTGAATGAAGGATTAACAAAGATGACTTGACATTTACCTGGATTCATGTGCAGCTAATAGGGCTGATAAAAGTGCTCCATGAATAATGCATATTGGGTAATTCACAGATGGAGAGATTCATCTTCTTCCCTAAGCAGAAGGGATGGGGGAGGGTGGAACATCAGGCAGAAAAGATTGGTCTTTAGATGCATAATATCCTTATCAGTGGAAAGAGAGGTCAAGGTTTCCTGGTTTAGTATCATAAGTGCTTCCATTAAGGAAGTAATTTTAATTACACAGAAAGTCACAGCCCCCGTCTTTGTTTTGAGGTTTTTTTTGAGGGGGAGGTGGAAGGATTTAGAGTAATTAGCAAAATACAGCTGATTTCTTTGGGGGTGGTACACAGAGGGGCTGAGCACAGTGTCACAGAGGCACAGAACAGCTGAGCTCAGAAGGGGCCTCTGGAGATTGTCTGCTCCAAAACCCATGACCACAGAAACACCAGCTACAGCAAGGTCTCTGGGCAAGCAGCCAGGAAAGCTGGGTTTGAAAATCTCTAAGGATGAAAACTCCACAGTTCAATCACCCTGACAGGAAAAATTGTTTTTTTACCTTGTATTTCCATTTACGACCATTGTCTTTTGCCCTGTTACTGGACACCACCTGGTCCATCTCCTTTTCTAAGCCATCAGGTATTTATACACCTTGAAAAGATCCCTTACAAAAATAAATAAAATCAAATCAGTCTCAACTCTCTCAGCCTTTCTTCACTGAGAGATGCTCCAGTCCTCATTCACCTTTGAGGCCCCTGAGCCAATGTTACTGTGACCAGTTGTGGCAGTATTTTGACCATGGATGCAGTGATTCCTTGTGCTCCCAGGGAAAGGGGAATGTTTGGGGGAACATTTTCGTGTCCCAGACTGCAGCTGAGTGGAGCAACCATCCACTCTGTCCTGCAGTTCACAGGAGGGGTGACAGGGTGACTACCTGTCACTGTGTATCTGGTGTTCTTCAAAATCCACCTTGAGAAATCTCTTGTAAGAGAGGCTTGGAGAAAAGATGTCTTGCCTGGAGCCAGGATTAATGAGGTTGAATCCTACTGGTGGCCACAGAACTGATTCAGTTTGGAAAGGGCTGCTGTGGGGTTTTGTTCATTACTGTGATGGGACCACAAATCAAGCACAACTTTCCCAAGGATGTGCCTGGATAATTCAGTAATATCCCCTTGAAGACCACAGTGCCCTTTAAATTCAAAAATCTGGGTTTTACACAGACTAGAACAATTACATTTTCAATTAGGACGACTCAAAGCAATTTGGTAAAGCAGAGGAAGAAAGAGAAGACACTGTGTCCTTGCTTCTCCTTTTGATTTCAGTCAGCTCAGTGGTTTTCTGGGTTTCAACAAGCTCCAAATGGCTGCTTTGCTCTCTTCAGCAGCCTCCCAGTCTTGACCTGTGGTATTCCAGGTCCTTGCTAAGCTCTCTGCCTGTGTCTTCCTATGCCTGCTGTGTCCTTCAGTCTTGAGGCCTCCTTGAGGAGCCCAATTAAGCCTTTTTGGGGAGACTAATTAAGCCTGGAACAGCTTCCCAGGGCAGTGGTCTCAGCATCAAGCCAGTCACATTTCAAGAAGTGTTTGGATAATGCTTTCAGGCACAGGGTGGGATTCTTGGGATGTCCTGTACAGGGCCAGGAGTTGGACTCAATGATCCCGACGGGTCTTTTCCAACTCAGAATATTTCTGGTTTTATGATTCTTAGTCCTAGAGGAACAACTCCCTGTCCCTCTGCAGATTTCCATCTGTCCCAGTCACTTTCCAAAGGCATGTGGCATATGACATGTGTTTAAAAAGCCAGATATCCTTCACCATAATCGATCAGCTGAAAAGGCTCTGTCCTGTTGATGAAGAGGGCAGAAGGAAGTTCCCCTGGCCATCAAAATTCTCCTTTCCCCACAGTTAAAAGTTAATCTGTACTTCAGTGCAGTGTCCTTGAACCAAGGACATCCACTTCTTCATTCCCCTCTAAATTAGAGCTGGATTTTAGTCTGAAGTTGCATTTAAATAAAGGGCAAAATTCCTCCTGCTTTGAACAGAAGGAAAATTTCTTCGCTTGAGTTGAGTTTTACCCAGTCAAGAGTTCACCCTTGTCTTGGTAAATAGGAAAAGACATTCCCAAGCTGGTGAGAGGGATTCTGACCAAACTCCCTGAGGCTGCACAGAAGGGTGAAGTCTTCAGGGACACAAAGCCAGGACATCTGGAGTCTGCAGGGGTGTGCCTTGACGTCAGTGGCACAACGTGCACACAGCTCCCATCATCACAGTTGTCCTCTGCCACCACCATGGGACCTCAAACAGCAGTGACACCACTGCCAAGAACGAAGCTTTTAGAGCTCCCCAAAGGGGTTCAGCTCAGCCTGGGCTGTCCCCACAGACTGGTCATGAGCAGGTGACACCAGTGTCACTGAGAAAGGGGGAAAGCCCCATGGAACAGGAAACACTGACAATCCACGTTCTGCACAAAATCCTCTGGAGAGTGTGCCTTCTAAAGCAGGGTATTCAATGAGGGGCTGGGCTTCTTTATGTGGTGATTTGTAGCACTTCAGTCAGCTGAAGTTTGGGCTCTTTGCATATTCACAAACTGTGTGAGACTGTGTCTGTCTGCATGTGTGAGAGGCACTGGCAGCCACATCTCCTCGGGGACATATTTGTGGATATCAGGTATTCAGTGCCATCTTGTTCACTCAGTGGGCAAGCCAGAAATAACTGTGGAACAAGCCCAAAACAAGCCTTTCCTCTCCTGGAGGATCTGATGCCAATGCCTCTCTTATCTTGCCAGACATGAGCCAGGTGACATCACAACCTGAACGTCCTGTGGAGACTGATCCTTGCACTCCTTTGGATGTGTAGTATCCCAAGTGAGGATTCCATGCTGCTCTGATAGGCAAAGATTATTGTTTTTCTGTAAATTGTGGCTGAACTTTCACAAGAGATAACTTCTGGTTTGAGACTGAACTGCTTCTGAGTACATTGGACTGAATGCAAAGGGACCTGAGATTCAGCTACCAGAGTGGAGAGAGGAATGGCAGTGATGTGGGAGAGAAAACAACTAATTTGGGGAAAACTGAAATAAATGAGACCATAGGAACCAGTTCACTTCATGCGAAGTGAAAAAAAAATCTTGGTGAATAAAAAATGTAAATATTTATAATTCAGAGCACCAGGGAGAAAAATAAATAAGAAATAAAGGAACATACTCCCTAACTGGAGAAAAGGAGATGTTTCATTGCCCCAGCTGCTGAAACACTGACCCTGGGTAGAGGAGGCACAGATTTCACCCCTGATTTTGCTTTGGAGTGTAGAAAAGCCACATCTCCACAACCTTTAATCCTTTTGTTGTTGGCTATAAGGGGCATAATTATTTCTGCTTTTGCTTTTCCAGTTTGCTTGTCCATTCTGTGTGTAGCTATTTGGAGACAGGGGTCCCACCTCCTGTGTGGGAGTGCCCCACTGTGTGCTTGGGTTCAGGGACACTTGGGCACAGAATGTGACCCCTCTGCTAAGAGGATTTGAGGGAGAAAATACCACCACAGAACTCATCTGGGGCTGCACTCTCTGAAACAAGCAGCTCATCCATGTAAAGCAAAGACTCTGGGCTCCAGGGAATACTGACATGGAGGTAGAGACAAGTCTGAGCTGGGCTCACTAAATCTCTGCTTCATTTCATTAAGGCAGGGAATAGGGATGAGTTTTAGCAACCAAGATAATTAATAATCAAGGCTCATGTCAGGTGAAAGTGTAATTAGCAATGCCAGATGGAAGTGCATCAACAGGAGGCAGGGAATGCTCCCTCTCCCTTGGAATATGCCACATTGCAGCCACATCAGGTCCTCCTCAGGAAAGGAGGGGCTGAAATCTCCTCAAGCACAAGATGGAATTCCATTCAGGTTCAGATTCATGGGCTGACACCACAAGCCCTGGGCAACTGGTTAACATGACCTGCTGTGATTATTTTGTAATTCTTATGCTCCTCTTCCCTTTGTTTTCTATTTATGCTGCAGCTACTTAGTGAGTTGTCTAAAATGCTGAGTAGTTTTGGGGAAAACCTATATGATGCTTTCTCTTGGTAAATTAGCTTCTCACCCTTCCATTTCTTATCCAGTTCTCAAGTTTCTTCCATGGAGGAAACATCCAAGTTATGGTAAAAGTAATTTTACTTTATTTTTAAGCAACCCTTTAGTAAACAGGCCGCCTCACTGCAGAGTGCTCACTTCCATACTGAGGAGGAGGAACTCATCTAATAATAATTATAGTACAATACTTCCCTTGAAGCACCCCCAGGAGGCTCTCTTTATCTGGGAAAGGTATTGGAATATTCCCACCTAATCACCAGGACACAGAAATACAGTTCTTTAAAGGGGGAAATCAATTTTCCCTTAGCATTTGAAATACTGGCAGTACTTTGCTAGAGCTAAGTGGTTGGATAAGATCATACATCCAGTGCTGGTGATCAGTCTGAAAGGGAGGGAGCAAAAGGCAACAGTGGGGTTTAGTGATAATGGTAAAGAGAAATGATAAAGAGAAATTTATTAATAAAAGGGAAAAAGGAAAATTGTTGGATGGTTCTCTCTCCTCAGTTCAGGTCCACACCAGTACAAAACCCCAGCAGTGCTGGTCCCTTGGGTTAAAGGTCTGTTTGCCATCCTTTGTGACATCAACAGGGCTTTTTGCTGTTAGCAATATCCACTGGGGTCTGTGGCACAGACAAATCCACAACACTTACCTGGAATTCTGGTCTTTTTTCCCTCTGCTGTACCCCCTCCATTACTTTCTTTTCTGAGTCACAGTGGTGGCAGCAGTTCTGTCCCCTGAGATCACATTAGGGACTTCCAGAGAAATTAATCTGATGGAAAATTGCATTGTCAACCAAACTTAATTTTTTTTTAATGAAAAGTATTTCCTTCCTGTAGGGAATTCACAATGTCTGCTTAAAAACTCTAGACAAACCTGCAAACTTAAATATTTTCATCTTAAATCTTTCATTTTATGATATGAGAAAATCTATAGAGGTGGAGTTCTTTTGTTTGCTTGTTTAAGAAAAAATCCATTACTCTACTCAATGAGACTTTATGAAGGAAAATATATGTGGATTAGATATTAGGAAGGAATTGTTCCCTGTGAGGGGAGTGAGGCCCTGGCACAGGGTGCCCAGAGAAGCTGTGTCTGCCCCTGGATCCCTGGAAGTGTCCAAGGCCAGGTTGGATGGGGCTTGGAGCAACCTTGGGACAGTGGAAGGTGTCCCTGTGTTGGAATAATCTTTAAGGTCTCTTCCAACTCAAACCATTTTGTGATTCTAAATACAGAGGGTAGCTGAACAAATCTGATTTATTTCTTCTCTACAACATCCTTGTCTCCTGAGAATTTCATCTATATCCCATTTGTCCCTGCAATCAGCCTACAGTGCTTCTTTCTTTCCCTCTGTTTCTTCTTGTTTCCCCTTCATCCCATCTCTCCCCTATTCCAAGGTCAGTGTACAAAAAATCCAGTTCTGGGAAATCATGTAGAAATCTGGCCTTCACTGTTTTTGTAACCCCAAACAGAAATCATATTTAAACCTGAAGTTCAGTGAGTCTATGGATGCATGCATGGATAGATATGATTTATTGGATGTGTCGGGGGTTCATTTCATCTTTAAATAGGAAAACCATGAGGTGTGACTTGATGACTTATTAAAAAAATGTCACACTACCTAAGGAAGAGTGACACCATAAAATACTCACGCATACAATTCCTGAGAGGGGCTTGTCAGAAGGATATCCCAGCATACCATTTAATGGGAAAAAATAATTATTCACGGATTGTTAGTTTTGCTCTTTACAAACAATGAGTCCAGTTAATTTTGTCATATCACTGGCTTGTGTTTGCAAGCTTCAATCACTCCCTTAAAACAGCCCAGCCTTCCCAGGGCACATGGAGTGAAAAGGCATCATTTTAATGGGCTTGTAGCTAATTAAAATGTGTGACATTCAGACTGCGGCTGGAACGTGGCATAAAAAAGCAATGACAGGACAATACATCATGTCACGGACAAGTGGCTAAATGTGAGCTTGTGCTGGCTCACACCATGGAGGAAAATCAGCTTGGACCAGGCAAGCATTCGTACCAAGCACCCAGGACTCTGCATGTTGCAGCCAGAAGTGGTGGATGTATTTTCACCAGGGACAAGTTTCAGGACCTGTTTTGTAATTTTCCAAGGTTCTGTCTTTGATGTCCTGGTGTGGATTGATGCCTGTCCTCACAGGGGGGTGGCTGCTGTCAGGGACAGTGTGACAAACAATGTTTGATTCCCAGGGGCAGCGTTGCAGGGAACAGCAGGGATTTGTGGGTTTTGCCTGATGTTGTGTATTCCAGGCTGCTTGGTTTCCTTCAGTGCATCTGCTAAGGAAATTAATACCCCAGGCTGCTCCAAGCCCTGTCCAGCCTGGCCTTGGACACTTCCAGGGATCCAGGGGCAGCCACAGCTTCTCTGGGCACCCTGTGCCAGGGCCTCACCACCCTCACAGGAAAGAATTCCTTCCCAATATCCTATCTAAATCTTCTTTCAGTTTAAAAGTGTTCTCCTTTCTTGAATAACTCCACGCCCTTCCCAAATGTCCCTCTCCAGGTCTCCTGTACCCTTCAGGCACTGAAGGTGCTGGAAGCTCTCCCTGGAGTCTTCTCTTCTCCAGGCTGAACAATCCCAATTCCCACAGCCTTTCCTTAGAGGAGACATGCTCCATCCCTCTGATCATCTTCGTGGTCATTAGAAGAGCAGTTTCAGACAGCAGCCTGGGTTTCAGAAGGCAGCTCCCCAGAAAAACCCAGCCTGAATCAGAAAGGCTCCAGAAAAAAATTTGGAAATGATGTTTGAATGGGCCAGTTTGGATTGTGTTTGCACAACCTGTACTAGTGGAAGGTGTCCCTGCCCACGGCATGGGGCTGGAACTAGAATGTTTTTAAGGCTCCTTCCAACTCAATCCATTCTGTTCCATAACTGAGGATCCCAAATAGATGATGAAAGGAAATATTGCTGTATGGGCTGATAAAGTTAAATATTTTTCTGTCCTAGCCTTCTTCCTTTCCGCATTTCAAACTATTTCTATTTATTGCAGATAATTAATTCTTTTTCCTTCTTAGCTATGAGCCTTGGCTCACACTACTGTAAAGATTAAAGGCTTTTTTGCATTTAAAGTCTTGTTAGAATTAACCCCAGATTCTTAACTTAGCAGTCAAAAGGGACTCCATGCTGGACTCAGCAATTCTTTTCAAAAATGGGAATTAAGAATATCTATTTGTCTGCTTTTCAAGGAGACCAATGTTAGAAAAGGGAAAAAAGGGGATAAAGAAAGAAAACAAAATGTACCAGTACTGTTAGATTTATTGCTTTTATTATAATTTCTTTGGCTTATGTTAATTCAACTGAAATTTTTCAGACCATTAATCCATAACACCAACTATAGCCCCCTTTGTTCTTACTTGAAAATGGATGGATTGATAGAAAAGGGATGAGATTTTCAGAAGTACTCAATGCTGACCAAAGTCTACTTTGATGAAGTCAGTGCTGAAAACTCCCCCAGAATCTATTAAGAACAGAGCAGAGCTGAGCATTTCTGAAACCCCTTCCAGAGTGAAGTGTGGTGAGGGATCATTTCTGAGAGCATTGCCAGAGGTTCAGCATTGTGGTTTCCATGAAGCTCAGTTTATTCTTTTTTCTTTGTCTTAAAACTGGTTTGAGCTGTTCAAAATCTACATCCCAAATAGGTTTTTTGGACTCTAAAGGAGTCTCTTGAGCTCTCATGGTTGGGTTCAGAAATTTGGAGTGACTTGCAGAAAAGTGCATTAAAAACACACTTAAGGGATTTGGGAGACACCACAAGTAGCAGTGTTTGAAAGCTGAAATGAGACAAATAAATGTGGCAGGAATGGATTTAGAAAGTCTCAATGTGTTTATGACTTGCAACTGACACAAGTCCCTAAGGTCAGGAGTGGTTTTAACAGCTCTGTCCTCTGGAAATCCAAAGTGGAAACCAGAAAGCAACGAAGAACCAAACACAACAGATGAGTCCTGGCACAGAGCTGGGAGAGAGGAGCTACCCTGCAGCATCAGGAAAGAGAGTTTGTGGAATCACACAATGCTTCAGTGTCGCTGTGTTGCACAGAATGAGGAGAAAAGACTCCAAATTCCGAAGAATCAGGTCTTTATTTTCAACAATCTATTCTTTTTTATAGGGTTTTTTGCTAACAGTTACTGATTGGTTAAATGACACAACGTTTTTCTACTACTATTGGATGAGATAGAGAGAGCATATTTTGAAAATACACACAAGAAAATAACAAACTAAAGTGAAAAACAGTACTTGTTATTTTGAGAACAAGGGATGTTTACAAAATTTCTATCAATCTTTTCTTGACAACAGGAAATGTCTACAGAACTGTTCTCTTTGAAGGCAAACTGGTTTTCCTTGGGAAAATCCAGGTCTGGTGCTGGATCTCTCTAAGATTCACTAAATGTCAGCACCACACTTTAGGTTGGAAGACAAAACTCATCCCATTCCACCTCCTGCCCTGTGCAGGGACGACTTCCTCTGTCCCAGGTGGCTCCAAGCCCCATCCAACCTGGCCTTGGACACTTCCAGGGATCCAGGGGCAGCCACAGCTTCTCTGGGCACCCTGTGCCAGGTCCTCCCCACCCTCCCAGGGAGCAATTCCTTCCTAACACCTACTCTAAATCTACACAGTTCAACCAAAATCTTAAAACATCTTAAAATTCCAAAATTCCCTGTGATTCAAAGAGTCGGGGTTGGTGTGGCAGAATTTCAAGCCAAGCTGCGTTTTCTTGCTGTCGAGGCCTGTTTCGTTTATCCTTGTCAGGGAGAAAGACACAATGTGCTGCAGAGACTCATTTCTGAAGGGATCAGGTGGAAAACAGGACATAAAGTGAAAGAACTGACCTGGTGGCTGTACCTCCAACTGGCCAAATGCCTGTGAAAACATACAGTCCCTTTGCCACCACGCAGGCTGGAGGAGAGGCAGTTTAATGGGGCTCTGCACACAAGTTTTAGAGCCTTTCATAGCACAGATATAAATGATACATTTCATCTTTATGCCACCCTTCTAAATCACTAAAAAGTAAATTCAGTTAATGCTGAAAGGCAGAAGCCCTGAACTGCTGCTTTGCTTTGCTATTTATAGTGTCAGGACCAGCTCTGGCTTAATCTTCTGGGTGTCATTCGATATATTTCTGACCCAACCAGGTAGAACAGAAGACTTGGCTGTATTTCCGAGCTCTCAGAGGTTTTAAGACAATCCCACAGCTTTTGCTGCAAGTAGTTGTTGCAGTGTACTGATAAATAATCTCAGGGAGAGTGTAATTATCCACAGGAAAACATCAGCTGCAGACTAGAAAAAAAATCCCCCCAAAATTTAAAAAACCTCAAACAACAAAAAGCACCCAAAAAAAATATTTTTTTTTTAGAAAAGGGACATACTGACTTCATTTTCCCAGCAGATGTCTTTGCTGAAGCCTCTCCCTCCCCTGGCTCCATTTGTGCCACGTTAATTGTCATAACTACGCCCTGTAGCTCCTTGGTAGGAGAATTGTCACAATTAGCCAGTGACTTGGCACCAGCTGTCTTGGCATAGGCAAGACAACGTGCTTTGGGCTCTGAACACCTGCAAACCCAGTCCATGGTGGATGTTTGGATGCTAAACCAAACAGCTGTTGCATATCAGGCTTGTTCTCTTGGGGAGGCTGGGGGGAGAGAGGTGGAAAAACATCTATGTGCTGGAATACCATAATTTTCCCTTTCTGAGGTTTATTCTGTTTATTCTCTTCCAGTGTGCTGCCTGTCAGCTGATGGAGGGATGGCCCCAGCAGTTATCTGGAGATTACACAATTTGCAGGGTTCCATATGTTGGTAGCTCTGAGTAGCTAAATAGAAAAGGGGCAGGGGGTGAAAGAGAAAAAAAATTGCCACGTTTATTTTTATTTATTTCTAATTACTCCCTTCCCAGGGCTCTGAAAGGACAGTTTGGTTTGGTTGGTGCACTTCTGGATGAGTGTGATCTGGGAGCTGGCAGGCAGCACTTTGGCAGTTTTACCCCAGTGAGTTTAATAACCCAACGAGAGCTGCCCGGAACAGTGGGATCGGATTCATGGAACGAGCCGTGAATGCATTTCTGTTCCCCAGTAACTGTTCAGTGGGATAATTCAAGAGATTTAAATGTGGGTGGCATCAATTTGAAATGCAGATGGTGTATCTTATTAAACACCATTTTAGCTATTTGTAGTGCTCAGAACAGTATTTGCCCTGAATTTAAATAACGATGTACAGTATTTGTTAAAAAACATGCTTGGGCATGTTTTGTTTAATTAGTGGCTTGAAATTTCCTAGCATATGGCTTGTCATTTGCTAAAAAGATATGCAATTATGAAGTTCCTTGAAGTTTTACTATTTAAATGCAAAATTAACTTGGTATGTTCAGCAGTTAATGGCAGGCCATTAAATATAGTATTTACTAAACAAAAGACATATAGGAGCAGCTGAGTGTGCCTGTGCCATCTGTACCTCGAGCACTGTACATCTTTTGGTTCACAGGAGGTAGACTGGACCCACTCTGCTCCCACAGTTCATTACCAGAGTTTTCTGCACTTCAGTGCAAATGGCATTGTGTCTGGTTATTATCTTTAAAGGCCTGGATGCTGCTTTAGAAACATCAATTTAATTTTTATACTTCAGGAAAGCAAGTAGACCATCTGCTTAGAAATCCCAGCGCTTTCTGAAGAGCTGCAGATATTTCTTTTCCCTGTCAGGTTTCGAATGGCCTTTTAAAGTTTTTGAAACTTTTAGTTGCCTGCCTGTTCGTTTCTGATTAGGAAATGGAAATGAGAGTCTGGAAGGCTGAAGGATGATGCATGGGTTTTTTTTTTTCTCCCCATAACTTACCTGCTCAGCTTCTACTGCTCATCACGACAGATGACTAATTCAGCGTCTGCTTCCCTCCACAGCTCAGCTCGAGCCAGTTCCCCCATCCAACACCTCCATCATTCCCCAGTCCCAGCAGAACTGATGGAAAGACTCGCCTCAGGCATCTCCTCCACCCCTCATTGCAGGCAATATTATGCACTCAAATGAGTCACAGATTGGAGGATTCTCATTTTTACTCCCGAGAGCGACTGCTCTCGGGAAGCGGAGAGGGAAGCAGCGGAGCCTGATGAAGAAGTGAGAAAGGAATGACCCCCAGCCTGACACATTCCTTTCCTTCACAAGTCTGATTTCATGGCTTTATCACAGGCTGCACTTCTTCAGGCACAGACAGCAGGATTCATCTCGGTGCATTAGAGACAACTCACAAGAGCCAGGCCCTCCCAGGCTGAGAATTTATGCAAGAAATAGGCTCTTTTAGGATTTTACCTCTTCTATACATTTCCCTCTTGAAGAGGTGAATGACAGCCCTGAAACCTCTGTTTCTGGTCATTAACTATGCAGGGAGTGTAGGTATCTAAGCTGAGATACAGACTCCTAGTGAAGAACTCACAAAACTCATGGTTGAAATCTTCAGGCATCACTGAAAAATTCCTGCGGATTTCAGGAAAGTCAGGGTTTCACTTTGTTTCCTTTCTTATCACCACTATATCTTTGTTCAGTAAGAACAAGATCATCAGAGGGACAACCAAAGCCATGATCCTTTCCAGGGTGAGCTGTCAAGCAGAAGAAAAGAGAAACAAAACAAACAAGAGGGGAAAAGGTGAGAAATCAGAAGCATTAATCCATATTTCTGTTTCTTTGTGGATGGTATTTATCTTCTCACTTTAGCCAGGGTTGCCAATACTTTTGCCTATATTTTGCCCATCTTTCACCCCACTAGCCTGAGCACAGTGTCCCACCATCTCACTGACCTGCTTCACTCCCTCTCACCGTGACTTTTTCAGGATTCTCCTTGGATTTCCAGACAGGACTCCTGCCTTTTCCACAGTGCTTCCTTCTGCTCACTCCTCACTCTGCCTTCTCCACTCCTTTCCCTGATCACTGCTGATTTCCTACCCCAGCTCTGTTATTTTTTACATGACTGCCTGATCTCTCTGTCTAATGAACAACTCCCCTGACTCCCAGCTCCCTGCTAATGAAGATGGAGAGAGCTCTACCTCTTTAGTCATAGAACCCTGGGCAATACCCTATAGCTAAAGGAATTATGATACAAAAATAGGTCCATAATGTGCTCACTCTTTCTTCTTCTGTGACTGAGAGTGACTTCCTCAAGGGGAATGTTTCTTTTGCTGTCCACATTCAGCTCTCATTTCCCTGCCCAATGATCAATTGGTTTTTTGTGGGGCAGGGGGCTCATGCTCTGCACAAATGGGAAAGGAAGGAGAAGGGGAAGGGGAAGGGGAAGGAGAAAGGACCCTGTCTGCTAGACCAGATTGTTCCTCAAATGAATTGTCTTTGGATTGCTGCTTCTTTTTCACTTATTAGGACCTCCAAAGTGCTCCATTTTTGGTCCAGACATGATGAGTTGAAATACTATTTCATTCCCTGAGTGGATGTTCCTTGCTGGACAAAGGGCCATTTTTTTTTCTGCAAATAATTCAAGGGAAGAAATTTAAAAATGCACCAGGTCATTCATCCTTTTTTTTGGCTTTAAACTGTCACTCCAGCAGCAAAATAAGCCCACACACATCAGAAAAAAACAATGAGACTTGATAGCAAAGCATTAGAGGAATGGTGGAGGGAGGGAATAATATAAACTTAAAAACAGAAACACATTCTAAAAAAATATGAAAATATGACTTTTCATCCCTACCCTCACACATTCAAATGGGATTCATTGTGGTCCAATTTTGACCTTTTCAGGTGTCCCAAAGTCTAAACAGTGTTTATGACATCCAGTTAAGGCCAACTCCAAAAATACATTGAGTATTCAGAAGAAATTATAATAAGGATTCACCATGAGGAGCTCATTCCTCCAAGTTGTTGAGAACCAATGCTTGGGGTCTCTGTGTTTGGGGATGTCTTTCCTAAGAAGAAGACATAAAAGACACCTTGACAAGTTGTCATTAAAGATTTCATGGCAGTAGCTGTGAGTGCAGGAATTCCTGCTCTGTTGCCCTGGCAAAATTCACATTCAGATGATTACACTCTGCCTGCTTACACTCAGGCTGCATTTTCAATTCCATGTGTCATTGTCCTTGTCTTCTCATCTTAAATTATTGTATAGTGCTGCTGTGCATTATTAAACAGTTGCCACATTTCATCCCAGTGGATCTTGCATTTAAATGATGGATTTACAAAGGTTCTGCTGCTTTGTTGTGTTTGCCTGTACAGCTGGCTGAGGGTTTACCTCAAGGAAAAAAAGTTTTCCTTCAAAGAAGCCTTGAAAAAACACTGAATTTCATTAAAAGTTGTCAAAATCTTTTCCCTTTTTCATTTTTTCCCCCAAAGTTTCTGGTTTTTTGAATTGAAAATTAAATTAGAGGTATATAAAAGAAACGGCGTTACAAATTAATGTTATCATTAACAAAAAAGAAAATTTTTCCAATTAAACACTGAAAATCTTTCCAACAGTATTTTAGCCATTGGCTTTCTGGATATTACACTGAGAAAGAAAGAAAGAAAAAGAAAGAAAGAAAGAAAGAAAGAAAGAAAGAAAGAAAGAAAGAAAGAAAGAAAGAAAGAAAGAAAATCTATTTCAAGCAACTGAAAATGAAAACAATGGCTGAGCTGCAAATATCACAGCAGAAATCTTTCAACTCTTTGTATCAAGTTCTTTTTGTACATCATCTTTTGAAACTTGAAAATTTCAGAAAGAAAAACTGCCTTTAATTCTGTTTCTTAGTACTTGTATCCATAAAATGAAACCCAAGTGCAATTTGTTCCTTAGATTAGGAGCTCAATGAGACAGGGATCACTGCTCCATGAAATTAAGCACGCTGTCTGTAGGCTGAGGGAACATTCCTGAAAAGACAAAGCATTAGGATGTGTCCCAAGGAGGATGCAGGGGCTGTCTAGGGGGTTTCAGGAAATTGAGAACTCACAGGCAATGGTGTAAAATAGAAATGTTAGGGCGTGGTTGAAATGAGATATTGATGAGAGGGGTTACCTGTTGATATTCAAGACTAGGTCGGATGGGCTTGGAGGAACCTGGGATAATGGAATGTTGGAGGGGTTGGAGGTCAAAGATCTTGAAGTTCCCTTCCAACCCAAACTGTCCTTTGAATCTGTGCCATGATTCCATGGCATCTCTTGTGCTTCAGCATCTGCTCAGTGGCAGATGAAGAGCTGGGACTGATGGGCCCAGTCAGGGAAACCATCACAGTGTCTGTGTGTTGTGTTATCTTGGGGATAAAACAATCCCCAAGTGCAAAATTAGAGCAGTCAACGCTCTTGGAAGAGAACTCAGGCTATTTTAAGACCTGTGGAAAGATCTCTAAGGATGCAGATTCCCTAGAAAACTTTAAAAATCTTGAAAGCATCTCCATTTATTTATAGACAGTTTCACAAAGTCAGCTGCTAAAAGGCAGTGAAATCTGTGTTGCGGAGTCCTTTTAGAAACAATGCATTTCTCAGGGTCAGAGTTCTGGCTGGGGCTGAACTCCACACTCAAATGTAAATATTTTCTGTGGCTTAAAGCAGTGACTGCAGAGGTAGCCCTAGGCAAACACTGATGTGCAGGTTGTGTAGGTAATTTTGGAAAGCAAGAGCAAGCCAAGATGTGCCACGCTTTGGAAAGACATTCCCAGGTCCTGCTCTTAGGAAAAATTTCCCTTTGTGTTTTTTAAGACCACAGTCTCCTTGTGTGACCATAAACAATTTCCAGCTCTGAGAACAGATGGGATTCTGCCTCCTGGATTTCCTAGAAGATTGTTGTGACTATTAGGAAGATTTCAGGAGATGTTTATTACTGGTATTAAAAAAAGGGAGGCCTCCCATCACCACCTGTGCTGGATCCAGCCTCTGTTTCAAAGGAAAGCTGAGATTGCTATCAAATAACCTGATTTAATGGGCTGGGCCTCCAAGGGAAACATGAACACAACGAAGTTGGAAGAAAGCACCACTATTCTTCATAATTACCACTTTTTTTTTGCATCAAACTGGATTAAGGGAAGTTGCCTCACAAATCAAAGGCAGCCTTAGAGCAGTTTGTAGCTTGTGTGATGGACAAACCAGCACGTGGAAGTCTTCTGGATGACTTTGAAGGAACTGATTCTTTTTTCAGTAAGCAAGGCAGCATCTACATAAGTAGAATCTTCAAGGACTTAAATAAGTGTTTAAGGTGAGGTTGAGTGGGGCTTGGAGCAGCTGAGTGTAGTGGAAGTTGTTGGATGGTTTTCCAACCCCAACACCCTGTGATTCTATGAACAGACAAGGGTTTTGTGGTAGCCCAGTTTAGAGGTCACTAATATCTGGCTAAACGAGACACAATTCTTAATGGACTGCAGGAATTGCATGGGTGAATTCCAATTGTGCAGCTCATTTTATTTTCAGATAATTCCATGAGCATCAAGTAATTAATCCTCAAAGAACCTTAAAGCAGACAGCTGGAAAGGATAGTGAGGCAGACATGCCAGTAAATATTTAATTTCTTCTTCTTCTTCTTCCTTTGGTTCCTTTTTTCTTTTTTCCCATGGTCTCTTTTAATGGAGTAATTCCACAGGTGGGTTCATTGGTCTCAGCTCGTTAGAAGAGGAAACTGTGACATGGTAGATAAGACACATTTTCAAAAAATAATCCTGGAGGTGATGTAATACTGCAAGCAGAAATCATCTCTTCCAGTGGCACGTTGCAGAGAACAAATGAAACAGCAAAATGTGCAGTGACACAGATGCTCAGGGGACCTGCTTTGAGACTCCTGCTTTATCTCAAACTACAAAGGCAGGGTTGTTCCTTCTGTGCAGCAAGGATGTGCCAGAGGAGGGGCTCCATGGCAGAGAGCAGCCACAGTGAAGTTCCCCAGCCCCCAGCTTGGCTGCTCCTGTTTCCAGCCTCACCCCCAGGCCAGGCTGAGGTGCAAAGCCTTGGGCCAGGCTCTCAGACCCACCAGGGAATTCTTGTCTGGGCGAGATGAGGCTGGATTTTGGCACTCCACTGTGTGGTCCCCACAAATTGGTCAGAGACTGAGAAAACCAACTTTCTCAGATTCTGCTTGTGAGACTCTGAACTTCTAGTCTAAATATGATAACTTCTAGTCTAAACAACCTGCAGGTGCTGTTCTCTCCCCTTTTCTATCTCTTTGTGTTAAGATGTTAAGCTAACCAGCCAACCAGGCATAATGTATTGATTAGTTAACCAACTCCGTCCAGTTGGATCAGAGTAGAGAATAAAAGTAGAGAACTTTTGTAATAAAGTAGAATTTCTCCTAAACCAGCCTTGGAGTCAGCGTCTCTTGTTATTATAATGGCAACACACTTGTGTCAAGGGGCTCAGGCACACGCCAGGAGTCCAGTCTGATGGATTTTCTACCCTGAATGATGCCCTGGCCATCTTCCAGCCAGGCCCTTTGGGACTAGGATGTTGTTAAATCCAATTCCCTTGCAGGGTCAGGATTGATCAACACCAGGCTTATTTTTGGCAGCACAAAGGAAATGTTTATTGGCCAATTCCTGTGCCAGTAGGAGATGTGAGTAAATCTCCCTCTGCCTTCACAAAGGTCAGCTTTTCAAATTACCCTTATCCCTGTTCTGCACCAGGCCATGAGAAAAGATGTCGAGCACCTTTGTCCCACTGAAGAGAGGGAGGGCTATGTTGGCTCAGCACCTTCAGGAACAATTCCTTCTCATTCCACCTGAGCCAAGATTCAATTCATACTCCAGCTTAAGAAGGAATCCTGCCTGTTTCTGCTGGTTTTGCTTCAGCAGAAATGTGAAACCAATCTGCTGGCTGGATTTCAGCTTGGATAGTTACATTTTGCTCATATAAATTACTTTATTAGTTTCAAAGAGGGGAAATTACTCTCTGCTAGCTCTCCCAAAGCTATTTGGTAGTGTTAGTAGGAAAGATGAAATTGGCCAGCCCAAAGTAGGCTGTGTTTTGATGAGGGATGAAATTCCCCTTGTAGAGAACGTGGTTTGTGCAGGGAACTTCAGTCCCTGCCCAGCCTACATGAAAGATGGAGAGCTATTAGCTCCCTTCTGGAGCCTCACAGCTCTCAGCCTGTGATGTATCTCCCTCAGCCTGACTCCCATCTATCAGACTGGCTCTCTGACAGCTCTTCTGGGATGGCTTAATAAAGCCCTATTAAATCCTCATTTTCCCATTGGAAGCTGGCTGGATTTTTGCCTTTCTCTCCTCTATCACCAGCCCCTTTAGGATTCCTTCAGGATCCACTCTGTCAGCTGGGCATTGTTTCCTGTTATCACCCAGGTTAGCTGCAAGGCTGCTTGGCTCTGCACCCATCACCTCTGGAGGAGCCAGGATTTTCCAGACAAGATAAAAATCTTCTTGGTGCCCTAAACACCCAGTTCTGCACCCCAGTGTCACACTATCCATCCTTGCCTCTGGCACAAACTGCAGCTCCCAAATTATTCTCTACTGCTTTGAATGATGCTTCTAGAGCCTGCTGTGGGAAATATGCTTTAACTTATCCTCACCCTTCTGTCTTTCTGTGGCAAGCTGGTTTTTCCCCTCTATACCACATCCAGTACTCTCATATTATATCTTGGGCATTAAATCCATCACAAGTTTCATCTTTCTTATTCTTTCCCACCCTTCTTAAATTTCTTCAGTGTTCTCATCTATCACATCACTCATTCCAGCCTTGATATTTCCATTGCCATCATTTTTGGTGTCACTCTCATGCCTGAAACGTCCTAATTTTTCTCATCTTTTAAGTATGCGACTCAAAATGACATCCTGCCTGAGTCAGGGAATCAGCAGCATTATCTTTATGATTATTCATTAAACAGCAGTTTTAGGACAGCTAATGCATATGCATAAACTTATTGTTCACAAAGTCTGATTGTTCAAACACTCGTTCTGTGAATTGTTACTGCAGGAGGAAATTCCCCCAGTGTTTGAGGAACACAGCAAAAGGCATGCAGGATGAGAAGGTTTTGAAGTGCAATGGGCAAGATTTTCTTGCAAAACTCATGATATTTGGAGGTGTTGAACCCATGCATTTGGTCAGATCTAGTGTTTTACAAAGGTTTATGCACATCTAATCTGAATATTGGCAGTGGTCCCACAGATTGCGGTGTGCAGGAGGGAGAAGCTTGGCCTAAACCATTGCATGGGCTGGACTTTCTTTGGGCAGGAATTGTAGGTAATTCTACCCATCAGCTGTGAACTTATCTCATCTTGGCTGCTGAAAGCATTATTATTTTATTTAATCTTAGATTTTTCAATTTCTGGAGGTTGCAGCTATTTCAATGGATTTGGGGTTTCTGACCTTGCACTGTTATTCAAATAGAGATGAAGAGCCCAATGCTGAAAGAGAAGGCACAAATACATTCCCTGAATATCCTTATAGAAGAAATAAGATAAAAGAAATATTGATAAAATGTTTGATAAAAACCAAAATTTCCCATTAAAAAAAAAATTGTTGCATCATGAACTCCATTTCAAAAGCTGTGGATGTAGAATATTTCAGACAGTGGAAGATCTTCCTCACCAGTCACTTTATCAGCTGCTAATGTACACAGCCTTTGCCATTTTCTTCTTTTAAATATCCCTGTAGGATTACTATTTTTCTCACTAAATACTTAAATACCTTATTTTCATCACTTTGTGCATCTATTCTCCCTCAGCCCTCTCCTGGGCAAAGCATGTTTATGTAATGATGTGATTTGAACCAACACCAGGATATAAGAAGAAACAGGGATGCTGGACATGTACAGAAATCCAAGATATTTGCCCTAAATTACAGCAAAACTTTGGGCTCCTGTACTCCAAGTGAGCTTTGGTAAGGTCATCTACTTGTTATGCCTTAGGCAAAAACCACCTGGAAAGGAAGATTTGGGTTCCATAAATGATCCTGAAGCCATGAAAAATTCTAAATCTGAAATAAATGGCAAAGAGGATGCATTGCTTTATTTTTCCTTACTGCAATTTTTGTTCTGCGGGACTTAAATATTCCAGCTTTTAATTCCAAATTCACTGAGGTAGCCTGACCACACCAAGGCTACCAAAATCAAAATGTGTTTCTCCAAAATCAAAATGTGCTTCCCACTGGTAAGCACATTTTTGCTGGATGAGCAGGATAAAGGGAATCTGCACGTTCTCCCCTGTGGAAAAGAGTTAGACAGACTGCCAGGAACTGGGAGCTTGGAACCTGGACAGCTGTGCTGTCAGATGCCTGGTGGGCTGGGAAATTTGGGTTTTAGCCAAAGGACTTGCAGTTCTGGTGTGCCTTCCCTATGAAAGAGGCCAGATGAACTCTCGTGGTGCTGGGAAGCTTGGAAACATCTGATCCTGGAGCAGCCACACTCAGAGCTTCCTGAAAATCCACCCAGCAGTCAAGGAGCCCAAGTTCAGGACGATTAGTAGGCACAATTTTCTTGGCCTTTGGTGAAAATAGATCCTCTGATTGAAATTTCAGCTCTACAATTTCTAATGGAGAAGCATTTTGCTCTGAGAACTCCTAATTGTAGTTACAGAATCCCTCCAGAGCTTCAGGGCTGCTCTCCAGTCACATCCCTTACACTGAGCTGTTGGTTCTCTAACTTTTTTTCTGCTTCTCTTAGGGTTGGGATTGAAAGTGCTTGAGATGGTATTTTGTATTTGGACTCAGATGTTAATTATTTCTTATCTATATTATAGTCTCAAATGGTGTGAGTTTTATAGTATTTTACTAACAAGATACAAAATGGCCTCAAATCTATTTTTACAAAGTCTTTTAAGGAAAAACTATCTAATTAAGAAATTATACTTAAATTACTTTTACTTTAAACTTACTAAGTAATTACTCATGTCTTACAAAGTAGACTTTTCTGCCTAATTACAAAATACTACTTAAACCTGTGAGGAAGAAGGTGAAGAAGAAAAACTAACCACTACCTTAAAACTTTTACCTTAGATTTATATATATTACTATATTCTAAAACTATAAACTCTAGGTTTTCTACTGTGTGATATTACACACTTCTATTCAAACTACACACTTACAATCTCAGTTCTATTATTCAATTTTAGAAGCCTTCTCCACAGCCTCAAGTGTTCTGAGGTATGGTGTTCTCTTGAGAGTCTGTGTCTTTCAGCACAGAAACCCCAAAACTCTCAACATCCACAGCTCCAACTGGGCTTACAGGGAAGCAAGGGAAATGTTGACTGCTCCTTTTTCACTGGTAAATTTCCCCTTTATACATTACTAAGATACACCCACAGAGCTGAAGAGAAATGTTTTCTTCTTCCAAAAAAAATATTACATTAAAATCCCATAGCATGTCACAGAAGCAAATTTCGATATTACCTTTGGAACACTGGAATTCATATTTTGAGAAGTCTTGCTTTGTCACCAGTTCCAACCTGAGGAAATGCCAAACGGACACGAGCTCAGGTGTGCTGGAAAGGAGGGGTGGGGTGTGATAGCAGTGCTGTGTGGAGTGTCAAGTCTGAGGAAATGCAGGCAGACAATGTGACAACAGGGATTAGAGTCCGTAAAAATTTCAGTGTTCTCCTTGAGAGAGAAGTCCTGGAACAACTGCGTTGCATAACAGCACCAGCACTTATCAAGTGTATCTTGTAATTGCTTAGGAAGCCATTAATGACAACTTGCTTCAAACCCAAACAGCTGGCCCTGTGACCTTCTAGGTAACAACAAATGCAAGAACAGGAGGAACAGAAATAATTCAAACCCACAATATAGTCAGGACCTTAGGATTTAGAACAGCAATCCTAAGGTATTCACTTTTTATGTATATTTCAGTGACAAACCAATCCTAACATTTTTTCTATTTAAATATATAACCATTGATTCTGAAAAAAAAAAAAAAAGTGGATTTAATTATTTGCTTGTTTATTTTATTTTATCAGTGCGGCCCTAGTTTATTTCGGTGTAATCGCTCTCATTCATGTCTTAAAAAACCCCTCAAGAATGCGTTGTGTTCTTAATAGCATCACTATCACAAATCAGTGTAGCTGCACTGACTTTAGAAATGCTGCCATGATTTATTTGACTTGTTGCAGCTGTGGATCCAACCCTCCATTCTTGGGTGCTTGGTACCAGCACAACCCATCATTGAACTTACTAGAAGGTTTCTGATGAATATAAAGAAAAAAAATTGAATTCTTTTTCTTTCTTTTTCTTTTTCTTTTTCTTTTTTTCTTTTTCTTTTTCTTTTTCCATGACAAGGATTTCTATTTCTCTTTTAAGATTCTAAGTCTGCAAAGTACTCAAACCCAACTTTCCTGCAACTTTCAAGTGCCTCTCATGAAGTTCAGTGGGAAACTGAGGCTCTTGACCCTCTGCAGGACAGGACCTTAGAGCTGGAAGGAAATTGCCTGGCATCTTGTACAACCTGCTAATGTGCTTGTGCATTCATGCACAGTAATTGATCTTACAAGCTTCTGAGTGTTCACTGGACTTGCCATTATACCATGAATATTTCATAGCTGCACCACTGTAATAACAGTAATTACGTTTGCCCTTTTACAGAACCTTTTCTATAAGGGTTTCAAGGTGGTTTATGGATGGTAATTAAGCCCCATGGTCTTCTTGTGGAGTGAGAATTATTATTACCCCTCTGCAAGTGGGGAAGCTGAGGTACAGAAAATCTGAACTTGACCTTGCCCAAGGTCATGTCTCAAATGGCTGCCAGGATGAGGCCATGAATTCAAGGATTCCTGCTCCAGGGTGGCTGAAGTTGTTTATTTGACTTGGATTACGCCTCTGACTGAAGACAAACTTTTTAAGTTGAAACTGCCAATATTTTCCTGTTGTTTGGACTATTGCACATTTTTCCTGTACTGAAGAGCTGCTGTGCCTCCCATCACATCCTCACAAAAAACCCCACGTGTCAGAAGGTCCTCACTGAGGTGATTTTGAGGCGCTGCACCCACAGGCCCTCATCCCACACAGAGATAGATGCCAGTGGGGACCTGCCACCAAGGATTAACTCAGGCTTGCAGGTACCAACACAAAACCATTAATGCCATCCACAGCTGTGAACAAAGCCCGGGGTTGAAAGGCACTTTTCTCTCAATTGCTTTGCTAATAGTGAAACAACGTCCCAAGGTAGATTGTAAAGTCACTGCCTGTCATTGAGATGAATGGAAATGACTGGCCGTGATTGCTGCTTTGATAAACTTATTTACTACCGGAGTGCCAGCCCTTGGCTGGGCTGTAAAAAGGGTGTAATTATTACATAATGATTTTATAATGAAGAACACCTATCCACTGAGGGAAAATGAGCACATTTCCTGAGTGGTACCTTAGTGCACCTCAGTCTCAGTGGGGTGCAGGCTCACAGTCAGAGCAGGGCAGGGAAAGGCAAAATTCCAGCACAAAATTCCCGAGCAGCGAGCCCACAGGCACAGCAGAAGGAAGCTGTGGTATTTTTATCTCAGTCGCAGCTCAGAGGGAACATGAAGTGTCTCCACTTTTCCAGCTTCACATTTAATGTGACTGCAGCCACATGTGGGATTTCCCTGCAGCTGGGAGCAGATGGTGCCAGGTTATGCAATGTGGGATGTGGGGACAGAGAGCCAATGCCCCGACCTGCTGCTCCCCGTGGCACTGAGCTGGTCTGGGAGAGGACAACCCTCAGAAATAGATACAGAAATATAAAATGTTCTCCAAGAATACAGAATCCTGGCTTCACGGAAGTAACGGGGAAAATAGCACTTAATTCTGCCTGTTCAGAACGTCCTTCAGGGAGTTCAGAGGTACCTTTGGCACTTAGGAAGACACTGTAATTACTGTAAATGATGTAAAATCCTTTAAGCTATGAGAGATTCGACCAGTCTGATCAATACCTTGCAATAACAAGGTTTAGCTTGGTAAGAACTGTTGTGCAGTAATAACATTGTTTATGATTTATTCTGCTCAGCTTCCAAGTTTTTAGTCCAACAAACCTGTGTATTTGAACAAAACAGAGTCACAGAACAGTGCTAGTGGATTTTGCCTCAGAGTCTTTTGGATTTTGCCACAAGGAAGCAACGTGCTCCTGGCCTGGCTGGAGGTTGAAAGGGAATCAGGAGGGTGCCAGCACATCCAAGACAAGCAGGGATAAAACAAGATCACCCTAATCACAGAGAAAGTGCAGACAACATACCTTGAGAAAGGAGTTATTACCTTAGCACAAGTTTCCCATCCTCTTTTTTTATTTTTTCACTTTTCTTCCGTGTGGGATCTACTCATGGATCCTACCCCAGAAAACAGTGGGGTTTCCTGCTCCTAGCAGGGCTGTATGAGAAGCTTTCCTTCTATTCTTTAGAAGAGGATCATTCATGGGAAGAACATCCAAAGGAAACTACTTGCTCTGTCTTTGGCTATAACTACTCATCTGAAATAAAACATTGGACATGGCAACATCCACTGAGTAATGATCCACAGATTGCAGACAGCAGCTCTCTGCACTGTGTGTTCTGAACAGAACTATATTTTAAGTTCAAGCTCCCATTTGCAGGCACCTTAAAATGCCTGGAAATTTCACTGCTGCCTTTTACTTATTCATTTCAGCTCCTGTGCCTCGGCACCTCTCAGCTCTGATGCATTGAGAATCATTAGTAAGTAAAGCACTTTGAATCTGTGCTCCTGAGTTTATGTTTCTGAACACAAGAAAAACTCATACCCATTAGTTATTTACCTAGCTGGAGACTGCTAAAATAGATCTCGAGGAAGTTTACAGATTTTTTCATTTCAGTTCATCTTATTGGGAGTTTTGTTAATGGAAGTTTCAGCAGGTGAGGAGCTCTTTTATTTTTACATGCACTATATTGCAGTTTAAATGCCATTTCATTAAACTCTGTTTATGAACAAAACACTTGAAAGCAAATGTGAATTGCCCAAAGCATTTTTCCCCATTGTCTGTGCTTAGGCTGTTCCCTGAAATCAAAGATTTGATGGACTTTTGTATTTCTTGCATTACAGGTTTTTATCCCATGCATGTAACAAATGAAAACCACGAATTGGAGTGGACGTGGCATTTTGAAAACCACAAAGCACTTGATTTATTCAAATTATGTTTACATAGGGATTATTTCACCCACCAGTGAAATGCAGCTGCCTCTGGCTTGGAAAACGTCAGTCTTTAAAAAGAAGCATTGCTAAGTGAAAAGAACTTTATCTCATATAAAACTTGAGGAGGAATGGAGGCTTGCAGAATGTAATTACTCATTTGGATCTTAGCCCAGACACCAAAGCTATCATTGCCTCTTTAGCAAGAGGAACTTGGAATCTTAAGTGGTTGCACATAATGAAAGCCTTGATTCTGCAGCCTTTTTGGAAAATAAAATTAGTATTAGTAGTACAATGCTTCCCAAATATTTAGATGTAATTGCACTTACGATTTACACCAGGCTTTGAACAAGAGACCTCCAGACGCTCTATAAAAGTAAAGGTGGGTTTGATTTTCAGAACAGCCCTGTTCACTGCTGCTGGATCTCCACATTTCAGAGCCTGAACAATGTTGTCACAAGGGAAATAAGTGGCACTATTCTGGCCTCTGCATCCATGCAGAACTTCTCAGTGTTCCAAAAGGGAAATTTCCTGCACAGATCGCTGGCAGCTGCAGCTGCAGGGACGTGGCCACGCGGTAACGACGGTGACAGCAGGAGCTGCTCTGAGGGTTTGTTCACCTCCCAGCCTATTGACTGTGGGGTTTGTAGCAGCATTTTTAGCACTGGTGTCAAAACCATGGATGGGTTTGTGATAAAGCTTTCTTGATTTTTGCAAGCAGTGAGATTCCAGAGTGGGCACATCCGTTCTCTCTGTGATGTCCAACATCTGTGCAATCATTTCCATCCACAGCACAATCGGTGAGCGTGTTCCAGCAACGAAGATGTTATCTTTTTCCTTCTGTATCTTTGGCATTTTCATCAATTTCCCCAGAGGATTCTCTGTCATCCCTTCCCAGATTCTGAGCTATGGCCAGACTGTGTTATTTTAATGTTGTCTTGGTAAAATATCTGTCCCAAAATTGGAGGAGAAGAGAAACATCATCCAAATGGTACTAAAATCCATATTTTACATACTATGTTCATTTCATAAAACCTATTGGAAAGATAGGAAGAGAGGTTTATGGAGAAAAGAATGGAAGTTTGTAAGGAATGACATATAAATGAAAAGTATAAGGCTGTGGAGGTTTTCATTTTTTTCTTAAACAAGGAATTTTGGTCTGTCTTAAACTGACAAGATTTTTGGTCAGTATTACCTTACAAGGTGTTAGAAAGTCTGTTATGAGAAATCTCTGAAATATTAATTAGAACAAAAATAGTTCCCTACAGTTTATGATCAGAGAATCATAGAATTAAAGACTAATAGAATTAAAGAATCATAAAATTAAAGAGTCATGGAATGGTTTGTGTTGGAAGGGACCATAAAGACCATCTCATTCCAACCCAGTCATGGACAACTGGCTATAGGTGACCTTGCCTGAGCAGGGAAGCTGGACAACAAGACCTCCAGAGGCCCCTTTCAAAGTCAGTCCCTTTCTCTGATTTCTGATGCAGTAATTCTATGACTCTGAGTCTAAATAACTTTCAGCCTTATGAAACTAAAGATCTTCAAAATAAGATCAGAGATGTAAAAACATCTGGCTTTACAGATTCCCCCCATCTGTCAGAAGTACAAGTTCTTCTAAGTCTACCAGTTGGTCTGAAAATTGCCTTTTCAATGTTTCAAATGCTTTTTCACCTGGTTTAAAATATCCTGAACCAAAAGGGTCCTAATTATGCATTGCCCCAGGGGAGGAAAATTGCAGGTTTCCTGGATCCTACTGTTGGATTTCATGCTGCCCATCAGAGAGGGGGCAAGAGGTAGACACAGGTCAGTGTGTGGTTGAGCAGAGAGCAGCAGGTGAGAAAAGATGATAGAGGAGTCTGAGAAATTGCTGGTAACTGTGGTCCAGCCCTTCAAAAATTCCTGTCAAGAGGCATAAATAGACACATGCTGGTTTTCAGTAGTCTGTAAACCCCTCATGCTAATGACAGAAACTCGGGTTTTTTTCCCTCTGCTCTGTGTGTGTTTGTGGCCACATTGCAGAGGGAGGAAGGAGCTATTTGTTTCCTTACAAATTGATATTTGAAATCTTCTCCCCTTTTAACAAACTCATTCATCTTCACAGCACCTTTGCTACCAGGCAATTTCTACTAATCGAGCTGAACATTCAATCTGTGTTGTTTTTAATGATCTTTCTTGCCAATATTTATAATGTGCCTTGAAAGCTGAGGCAGACCATGGGCTAGATATTTAATATTAATTAATGTGTCACTCCTCAGAACACGCACATGCTGAGGAAACGAGTAAACATGTTTAATTCTACCAGAGGGGTTGGAGGCACTTGTAAATTGCTAATTAATTTTAAAGGTGTCCCTCCCTCCCTTTCTTTGGCGATTCATTTCTTCGTGCTCTCCCCTCCTTTTTAATTGCTGCAATCTCACTTTTTCAACCTGAATTTCACCTCCCTTTTGCCCACACTCCCATTGTCTGTGACTCTTTCAAGCAAGATTAATAAAACTTTTTATAATTGCTATCAGTGCCTATTCAGTAGCCCCAATGGAGCAGGGAGTTTTGGAAAGGAAAGAGAGAGTTTTGGAGAAAAGGATCCCAAAAAACCAGAGGACACAGAGCTGACTATAATTTCAAAAAAATTCACGTTATTTCTACACTGTGCTAAATGTCATTCAAGAAAGGCCAAGAAATGTTCTGCCATTGATATATTATGAGTCAAGGCTAAGATAACAGATAGAATATACAGATATTAACCACAGATAAAGCAAAAAACCCGTATGAGACAGCTTTTTTCTGTGTGACAAGGAAACTGTAAAAGTATTATGGAGTCAAAGATGATCAGAAAATCAACATTCCCTTCCCTTTTCTGTAACAGAACTTAAATCTTGCCTTCAGGACATCAGTAGCTTTGGGTCTGCTCTCTGTCCGTGCAAGATTTACTTTGCTCTCAGAGCGTGTAGGGTTGACTTGAAGCATGGTGACTTTCATGCAGAGATATCCCAGGTGATAAATTAAATGTCCAATGCAATGGTTATGCACAGATTTTCCCTGCCTCCTGTGTTTATTTTCTGTTTCCCTTTTTCAAAGGAAAATGTCACACTATGGGGGTTGTGTCTTGGTGGAAATAAAAAAATTCAAATAGAAGGTGAGGGACATTTTGTCCCCTCTCAGCAGCTTTTTGGAAGTGGTGGTGGGATTTGCTACACCCTTGAATCATCTCAAGCTCAGTTCCAGTGATTTTCCTATAAGAATGCAAAAAAAAAAATAGTATATTGGAATTGTTAGTTTTTCTGTCAAATGTCATATAAAAGCCATTAGTCTGAATTAAATTCCTAATTTAGATTGGCTTTTTTCTGCCTTTATCTTTTTCCAGATCACTATTCCCATGTAGTCTTAAACATTTCCTGAAGCTCTTCCTTAGACTAAAATATCCCTTCCTATATTTTTTCCTCTCTCCAGCTGCCTTATTCCTTATGTAATTCCTTCCTTATCATCTCAAGAGAAAGTTAGTAGATTTAAAATGTTTAGTTCCTCCTTTCTGGATTAATGTGGGATAAACCTAATCATAGGTGCTGTTGAGAATAGCACAACACCACTGATGGAATTAATAAGGAAGCAATGAAAATATGTTTTCAAAGTCTGCCCAGCTCTGTCCTAGAAAGTCCTTCAGATGGGCGTGAATGGAATGGTCTGGGTTCAAGAGATATTAACAAATCCCAATAAACCCAAGCAGATTTCACTGAGCTCTGCATTTCCTGAACTCCCTGTTACCTCACCTCCAGCGTATTGGTGACACGCCAGCAGATTGATTTGCAAAATTTCTGCCTTTATGACATTCTATAAACTACTTTATGGGACAAAAGACAGATATATCCCTGTCTTACAGAGCTTCCAAATTGCAGCTTAATTAAAGAGCTGTGAGACACAAAGGGAAGGCAAGGGCACAAGATAAAATCAGAGGGTTGTGTTCTTGCACAATGGATTCCCATTACCCTAAACAGAATCCTACCAGGGAATGGATGTCCCTCAGCAAGATATCTTTTGTGACACTGTAAATACAGCAAGGAAATGCTCGAGTTTTCATTCTGTTGGACAGGGAGAAGGGAAGGTCAGTCAGAAAAGGAGAAGGGAGAGGCTTTAGGGAATAAAAGGGTCCTTGGTACAAGGTGACAAAGAGCCTCATTGGGCAGATTCCTGGCAAAAAGGCAGCAAAGCTGTGCGGTGGGAGGCAGACTAAGGCAGTGAAAAGGCAAGGGAAGAAATCTCTAGGTGTGCCAGCAGAAGGACCAAGTCACCTCCCCAGAGCTGCAGGCTCTGCATCCCCCTCGAGCTCGCTGTCACAGGAAGCTGCTCTTTGTGTTGGTTAGGTCCTGCTCTTTTCATCATTCCTGAAGTTTGGGAAGTGGTGCAGAACCTATTCCACAAACAGCACAGAGAGGAGAGAGAAGGGTGATAAGCCCTGTGGTAAAGGCATGTGCATGTCATTACATTTTGGAAATGTGATGTAGTGACAGGCAAACCGAAGGCTCTTGGACTCACAACAAAGCACACATTTATTTCAGCCTGGCCTCAAACAGTTAAGAGAGATAAGAAACACACCTGGGGACATGGAAAAGCAGTATTTGGCTACTTTTTAGAGATCTGACCGTGTTTAGGCAAATTTAAACTGCCAATAACTATTAAAGTTAAGTTTGTTTATTCACAATGACAATGAAGGAAGATAAATAATCCTGTCTTAGGAAGTGGTAGAACAAATCATTCCTGGAAACAAGCCTGAATAATGATTTCAATCACAGAACCACAGAATACTGAGTTGGAAGGATCTCACAAAGATCACTGAGTCCTGCTCCTGGAAAGGACAGCCCCAGCAATCCCACCCTGTGCCTGAGAGCTTTGGCCAAATGAACTCCTTGAGTTCTGTCAGGCTTGGTGCTGTGACCACTGCCGTGGGGAGCCTGTTCAGTGCCCAGCCACCCTCTGGGGGAAGGACCTGATTAAAGTGAAGGGATTGATTTAAAAAGAAGGAAAAGATGAACCTTGACTGATGTAAGGCAGGTTGGCTTTAGAGCAATTAATTAAGTGCAGATAGCTCTTCCCTGTCAGGGTGGGCAGGCCCTGGCACGGGGTGCCCAGAGAAGCTGTGGCTGCCCCTGGATCCCTGGAAGTGTCCAAGGCCAGGGTGGATGGGGCTTGGAGCAACCTGGAATATTGGAAGTTATAAATAGGAATTTTGGGTGGAAAGTTTGGGGCACTGACTGTTTGGATTCAACAGTGAGCATTTTATACCATGAAATATTAGAGAAATGAAGCAATCCAGTCCTTTCAGAGGGATGTATCCTACAAGGACATCCTGAACAAGCATAACATGCTGGTTTAATTCCCAGCCTCACATGAATAGCTGGAATATTCTTAGCCACACTGAATTATGCAGCAAAGCCACCCCAAAAGCTGTCCAAACCAGTATTTTATTGTGCAACTGAGATGGACTGAGAACCCAACTGGTGGCTGTCAGCTAGCTGCCAGTGAGTGATAATTCAGTGCTTTTAGTCACATTCACATTCACATCACTTGGAAACTAACAGAGGGAAAAACAATACGAATAAAGCCAGAGGGGTGTTTGCTGAATTTTATTTGACTAAAAAATAGAGCTGTGAAATGAAGTTGGTCAGGCAATAAGATGCATGCACAGGAAATTTTCGGCTTCGATATGAGGATAATTGAAAACTGCCAAGTTTAACATTAGCCTATTAGTAGTGGTTGAGCCTTAATATTAGAGCTCCAGATGGGGGAAAATGAAAGGTTTTCCTCCTCCTTGTGATATGTGTTGCACTGCAAGGAAAGAGAGAAAGTACCTAGAGCAACACATAATTAGTTAATACCAGAAAATGGTCTTTCTTTGCTAAAATCAGCAGCTTGTGTTGAGATCCCTAAGTGGCTGCCTCCTGGGCATTGTTCTTTAAGCACTATTAATTGCAGCTAATGGTATTAATTGCTTTTTGCATTTGTCTGTCAAATGTGGAAAGAGCTGTATGTTGCAAAGGCTATCTCTTCCTGAACTTTATTTTTCAGAACTAAGGCTGGGGAAGACTGAGAAGAGGCTCAGAGACATCCCAGCCCTGTGTGAGGAAAAATCTCACAAATCTCCCCAAGGAGAGTTGTAGCATTTGTGCTCAGACTTTGTAATAATAACAGGGTTTGGTTTAATATTTTATGGAGGGATTTTTTAAATTGGATCAGAATTCTGCCTTAAGTCTTCATTAAAAAGACATCTACCCCCCACCATGTCTAATTCTTCCCATGGAGCTGCAGATTCTGCTGATTTTGTCCCAGGGATAAATAATAAAGCATCAGATCTGCTCATGGACAGCACTCATTTCACAGAGATCATAACCCTGGCATGAGCTGCAGTGTGGGTGATGCTGAGCCTGTCCTGCCCAGCAGCTGGGAGGGGAGCACAGGTTCCCTGCTCAGCCCCAGGTGTTTCTGAATGTGACCATCCACAGCCTCATGCTGTGAGCCTTGTCCGTAGAACAAAGTCTGTCACAGGACTGGGTCTCCAAAATATGTGTTGTTATAGCTCAGGGGACTATGAATGCCAAAGCCACAAATAATTTCCCATTATCTTTTTGCAGCTGGGGCAAGAAAACCACCATGATTTATCTGGGATCTGTAAACACTGAGCCTGACAAAGATCTGCTGGAGAGGTTCTGCTTCCAGTTGCTCTGTCCTGGACTGCACAGGGGGAGCATTGGATAACCACAAAAAAAAAATTCCACAGGTTATTCCTCACTGCCCAACAGCTTGTGCTGTCATTTATAAATACAAAGATTAATGGGGCTGAATAGGATACCCTACAAAAACCTCAGTGCTCTCAGGCACAGGGTGGGGTTGTTGGGGTGTCCTGTGCAGGGCCAGGAGCTGGATGCCATGAACCCAAAGGATCCCTTCCAACCCCAGATATTCTGTGATTCCATGGTGCTGCACTGCACCACACAGGGGGGAGAGGCAGAGCCTGCTCTTCTAAACCATCTTTTACTCCCATATGTCAATGTGGGAGTTTGTCCATGCAGACAGGCAGACAGACAGACAGACAGACACCAAGAGAGCAGACAGCAAATCTTGGGTGTATCAAGATTACTGTCTCCCTTCACTTGTATTTGCACTGGACTTTTAAGTTAAAATTTCAAAATGTAGATGTTTAAACATTTTAAAATGTTTAAATGTTACATATTTAACAAGTTTAGATCAAACTGTAGATTTCCTTTAAGTCATGCTGCTGAATCAGGGTGTTTGATGCCAAATTTGGAGCAGCAATCCGTGATTTCCAAGACATCAATTGGCAAAAATAGGCATTTGAGCACCTACTTTACAAAATTGATGTCAGCTTAAAAATGAAGAATATAGAAATCCTTAGTGACTGCTGAAAAATTTGGTCAAACATAACTCTATGTTATAACTCATAACTCTAGGGGCTTTACTCTCTGAAAAGTTTAGAACTTACTACAATGTAATGCAACATTTAAAAAGCCACTATGTTCTCTTGAATTCACGTTTTCACTTACTTTTAGGATTGTTTGTAACATCCCTGTGGGACTCAAAACCCCAGGGAGAAACTGATTTCTGTGTGACAATTTCAGTCCAAGGTTTCAGCTGAACCTGCCACAATGGGAACACAGAAAGTCAGAGAAGTTTGTTCTCAGATCAGAGAGAAACAGAGATTGTGGCAACTCGAACTGTGGTGATCCAGATCTTTATCCAACAGACAGCACAACCTGGAAATTCAAAACTTGCCCTCATTTGTAGCAGTACTGATCCAGCGAGTGTTTCCTGCACAAGGTCTGACATGAAAAATAATTTTAATAAGTACTACAGATGTGTTTCGAGATTTTTTAAGGGAAAGTTTAAGCCATGATAAGTCTGGTACAGAGAAAGAGAGAGGGAAAAAGATGGAGAGAGAGAAGAGAAAAGGAAGGAGAGGAGGGAGAAAAGAAGGGAAGGAGGAAGGGA
>VWZV01001096.1:0-162987 GCA_013397155.1 Irena cyanogastra | reverse complement strand
AATTTACAGCAGAACCTGAGTTCCGCCTCTCCTGCTGTCCTTCTGGGTCAGGGAAATGGTGAACTCTGGATGAGTTCATCAGTGTCCCTCAGCTGATCTTCTCTTGGTATTCTCCAGTGATTCCTCCTATGAATCCTAGCCTGAGCAGCCCCTTGTGATATTTGAACAGCTGTAGGAACCCCTGCCTTGCTGTTTGTGCTATTTGAAATTTTCACAGTATATTTTGTTTTGGAAGTGATCCACAACCATCATGGGTCCTACACCTGTCCCTGCCTGTGGACAGGACACTCCAACAATCACAACCTGCACGTGAGAGTGTTGTCCTTGGGGCTGTGAGCCTTCCGTAGTGAGCCTTTTCACTGCCTCACCACTGTCTAGGGGAAGAACCTTTTTCCGATATCCACCCTAACCCTCCCCTGACCCAGCTCCAGCCATTCCCTCAGGTCCTGTTCCTGGTCACACAGAGCAGAGATCAGGGCCTGCCCCTCCTCTTCCCCTCATGAGGAAGCTGCAGAACTGCTGTGAGCTCTGACCTCAGTCTGCTCTTCTCCAGCTCAACAGACCAAGTGCCCTCAGCTGCTCCTCGTGTGCCTTCACCTCCAGGCCCTTCACTGTCTCCAAAACCCTACTTTAGACACTCTGTAACAGCTTTAGATCTTTCTTATATTGCGGCCCCAAAACCACACACAATATTCAAGGTGAGGCCCCCCCAGCCCAGAGCAGAGCAGGAGAATCCCCTCCCTGGCCTGGCCGGCGAGGCTGGGCCCAATGTCCCCAGGACAGGGATGTCCCTCCTGGCTGCCAGGGCCTTGCTGGCTCATATCCAGCTGGCCATTGACCAGGACCCCCAGGTCCCTTTCCACAGCACTGCTCTCCAGCCTCTCATTCCCAGTCAGTCTGTAGATTCAGGGCGGTCCCATCCCAGGTGCAGAATCCAGCCCTTGTCTTTGTTAAACTTCAAACAGTTGGTGATTGCCCAGCCCTGTCATTTATCCAGGGCTCTTTGCAGGCCCTCTTTGCCCTTGAGGGAGTCAACAGCTCCTCCCAGTTTTATATCATCTGCAAGCTTACTTAGTATCCCTTCCTGTCCTGCATTCAAGCTTTTTATGAGGATTTTTAAGAGAATGGGGCCTAAGACGGTGCCCTGTGGAACCCTACAAGTGACAGGCTGCCAGTCTGCTTGTCACCCCAATTACTGTCATTCTTTTTGCTTGACCCATGAGCAAGTTGCTCACCCATCACACGATGTGTTTATCCAGCTGTGGGCTGCACAGTGAGATAGTAGATATCCAAAGCCTTACTGAAATCCAAAAAGATTACATCTACTGATGTTTTTTGATCAACTGGGTGGGTTACCTTAGCATAAAAGGAAATTCGTTTTGATAAGCAAGACTTTCCTCTCATGATGATGTGCTGGCTGTGACCAATGAATCTGTTGTCCTTCAGGTGTTTTTCAATACCTCCCAGAATAATCATCATCTCCTCCATAATTTTACCAGACACTGGAGTGAGACTGACAGGCCTGTAGCTTCCAGGGTCATCTTTCTTGCCCTCTTTAAAAACTGGGGCCTCTCCAGATTCCCAAGACTGTTCAAAAATTATCAAGAGATGCCTTGTCATTATATCAGCCAGCTCTTTATGTATTCTCAGATCAACCCCATAGACCTATAGGGATCCAGCTAAAGCAGCAGATCCCTCACACCTTCAGGGTTAACTCAGAGTTTATCATTCTCATAGTCACAGTCCTCTAGCTCAGGGTGCTGAGACCTCCTTAGTTCATCATCAGTGTTGAAGACAGAGGCAAAGAAAGTATTAAACATTTCTACCTTGTCCATGGCCCTGTTTGTGAGGTGACCATCCTCATCCTGTAATGGGCTGATGTCATTTCATCACTGCCTTTTGCCATTAATGTTTTTTTAAAACCCTCTTTTTATTGTCCCCCACATTTCTGGTGGCTTCAGTTGCAATGGAGCTTTGGCCACACAAATTCTCCCCCTACAGTGGTGAGCAACATCTCCATATTCCTTCCACATCACCTGACCTTGCTTCCACTGGGCATACATCTTCCTTTTTTTGCCTTATCTCCAAAAGAAGATTCCTGTTCAGCCAAGGTAGCCTTCTGCCTCATCTGCTTGATTTCCGATTTTTAGGAATTGCCTGTTCCTGTGCCCTCAGGAGCTGGTGCTTAAAAAGTGACCAGCACTGATGGACCCCAGGACCTTCAAAAGCGTTTTCCCAGGGGACTTTACTTACTGGTTCCCTGAGCAGCCTGAAGTCTGCTCTTCCTATGTCCAGGGATGAAGTTTTGTTGTCACTTTTCCTCACTCACCAGAGATTTTAAACTCAAAGGCTTCATGGTTGCTGTGGCCAAGACAGCCACCAATATCTACTCAAGAGGATCACAAGATCCTCTCTGTTGACAAGCAACAAATCAAGGAGGGCATCTTTCCGAGTCAACCCTCTTAGTACCTGTACCATGAAGTTGTCATCCAGGTGTTTCAGGAATACATAGGGAGTATATGAAAATGGTGTTAAAAAACTAGAAAATATTTTAAGGCCTGCTGTGGATCTGATGACCATTTCCTCACCTAAATGTGTTCCCTGTGTGTTCAGGTCATTGTATTGTACTAATGTATTTGAAATTAGCCTCTTATGAAATGAGAAGAGGAGACTAAAACATCCTGGAGTTCTGCCTGTGCCAAATCAAAGCTTCTGTCTGGAAGGTAAAGTGTAAGCAATGTGTGGTTATTGCTCTTTTAGATACACAGTGACTAACAAATAAGAGAAATATGTATATAAATTGTAATAGAACCTTTTCCTAAATGCCATTATTTGCTGAAAACTACAGTGCTACCATGCAGAAGGGAAGACTGATGTAATTTAGGTGTAAATTTAATGTGAACAGGAGTATGTTTCATGGTTTCTCAGACAGTGTCACAGCCCACTACTGATTAAACACTCCAGTGCAGACCAAAAGAGATGGAGTCATCAATTTTTACTTGAAATTAGTTTATAAAACAACATATTGACTTTGCTGTCTGGTCCTGTCCACCCCCCATCCATTCCTCTGCTCTCTACCACTCCTCCTTTCCCTCGATTTAAAAAGAGACGTTTCCTGCTCACTCCACTAGTCTTCACTAGTGGTGCTGAGCAGTACTGGATATGCTGTTCCAATGTGGTGCCCATGGCGCCAGACAACCATCTGTAGCTCATACTCATCTATCTTCACTGTTTCATGTGTGACTCTTTCTTCAGACAGCAGGAAAATGACTGTGTAAAGGGCAAATTCAAACTCCGGGCTGACACCAATAAAGGTGCTTCCGATTGGCTTGACTGAGCCCTTCCAGCTGAACTGGATGCTCAAAACTTGGTCATCTCTATCAGGCTGAAAGCATAAAAGAAACAACAGCACTGTGTGGAACAGAACACAACAGAACACAACAGAAACAACAGAACACAACTCCAACACAGCTGTGACTGGACAGATAGAATTTCTGATTCCAGATTTTTGAGAGCTTTGTAAGATTCAGTCATCCTTGGTGTGCCTGGGTGCTATAGCCAGGCACAATCTTCTCCCGGACTTCTGGAGAATACATGACCATTTATCCCAACTAAGACTCAGCAGTGTTGCAATTCTGTAAACACCAGCACTACTTTTTAAAATAGCTTTTGCAAAAAAAGATGCTGGAAGGCATGTTATTATTCATTCTTTTTATATACAGTTACGTACTGTATATACTTATTACTGTTCAAAACACTGAGCCTATGATTGCATCATTGCACTTGTTTCATTACAACTTTTATCTCTGGATCCATTTGTTTTACTTTCAAAGGCCCCCAAAGGCTTGTTCTTACCCTAGTTTTGTTCTTCCGAGCCACGTATCCCTGGTAATCAATCTGGTTGCGCTTTTTCTGAAGGTAAAATTGCACCCAGTTGTGCAAACCTAAGATCTCTTTACCATGCCTTGTTCCTCCAACAAAAACATGTTCAAAACCACAAGAATCAGGTCTGTAATGAAGAAGAAAAAAAGAAAAAAGAATATACAGGTCTTTTGTATGTTTCATAGAGCCATAGAATGGTCTGGGTAGGAAGGGATGTTAAAGCTCATCTTATTCCAACCCCCTGCTGCCATAGGCAGGGACACCTTGCACTATCCTAGGTTGCTCTGAGCCCCATCCAACCTGGTTTTGGACGCTTCCAGGGATGGGGCAGCCACAGCTACTCTGGGCAACATGTGCCAGGGCCTCAGCACCCTCACAGGGAAGAATTTCTTCCTCATATCCAATTTAAACCCACTCTCTGTCAGTGTGAAGCCATTCTGAAGCTGTCTTCCAGTTTTGTGTGTAGCAGATGGCACTTGGGCTTACATTTACCTAAATCAGAATAGCACAAAGATTATCATGCCCATACCCATCAAACATACCTGTCTCCTCCTTTTCTGGCATAGAGCTGGAACCAGATGTCATAAAGCTGATGTTTGAAATCAGAAAGGTTTGGCTTTGCTAAGATTTTTTTCAGCAGATAGTCATGAGCTAGCTGAAGGATAGAAAACCAAGATACATACACAGTTTACTTTTTTATTCAGTGTTTTCAGCAACAAAAAAGATCTATGCTACTCACTCTCATGACTTTTGTTGCTAAGATAGCATCAAGGAAACAGTTATTTTCAACTATTTCTTCTGGAGTCACTACTTCTGCTACACCAGTTGATGTCTCATAGTTGTCCAATAAGGAAATAAAGGCTGCAGGAAAAAAGAAACTTTCAGTCTGCTCATATGCCTGATCCAGGCATTAGAGTGCCATCAAGAAACATCACCATAGAACATGCTTTGACATCTCTTAGAGAAAACCATTCCTTTATATGTCAGATTCTACTCTCAGGTATACTGTTAAGTGTAGGCCTCAAGGTGACTCAAGGCCAGATCACTGCTGTACTTTTAAAAGATTTTTTGAAGATAAACAGCTCCTGAGTTTCCTTATGGAGCCAAATGCTGAAGTAATAATGACCTACAAAAACAAATCACATCTGCCCACCATAATTACAGACACAGACATAGGACCTTGAGCTGTGCTGGCACAAGGTTTCGTGTGCATTATTTCAGTAGAGGAATAATGTCTTGAGATTGAGACAAATATCAGATGTCTTGAGATTGAGACAAATTAGGGAAAGAAACATACATTCATAAGCATGGCTGAAGTATAGCCCCCAACAGAAATGTAAGACCTAGCTGTGGGTCTGGTACTATCTGAAAGGGCTTGGAAGCTGTGAGTAAAGGAGTAAAGATGAACTTGGTGTCTTTTTCAATGCATAGAAGCATAGAACGGTTTGGGTTGGAAGAGACCTTAAAGCCCATCCAGTTCAAACTCCCTGCCATGGTCAGGGACACCATCCACTAAAATCAGGTTGCTCAGAGCCCCAACCAAGCTGGCCTTGGACACTACCAGGGATGGGGCAGCCACGTTGCTGTGGACAAACTGTTCATCATTATGTCTCAACTGCCCTCACAGGAAAGGATTTCTTTCTAAATTCTAATCTTAACCTCCTCTCTGTCAGTGTGAAGCCATTCCCCCTTGTCCTGTCACTCCAGGCCCTTGTCAAGAGTCTCTCTCCATCTTTCCTGTGGGCTCCCTTCAGGCACTGGAAGGCCACAGTGAGGTCACCCCAAAGTCTTCTCTTCCCCAGGCTGAGCAATCCCAATTCCCTCAGCCTTTCCTCCCAGCAGAGCTGCTCCATCCCTCTCATCCCCTTGGTGTCCCTGCTCTGGCCTGGCTCCAGCAGCTCCCTGTCCTTCCTGAGCTGGGCCCAGGGCTGGATACAGCCCTGCAGGGGGGCCTCATCAGAGCTGGGCAGAGGGGCAGAATCCCCCCTCCCCTGCTGCCCTGGGGCTCTGGGTGTAGCCCAGCACAGGGGGGTTCTGGGCTGGGGCAGGGTCAGTTCTCACCCACAGCACCCCCAAGTCCTTCTGCATGGCTGGTCCCTCTGCCCATCCCCAGCCTGGACTGATCCCAGAGACTGTTCTGACCCAGGTAGAGCACCAGCATTTGGTCTTGTTGAACCCTGTGAGATTTCCTTGGGCCACTTCTCGAGCTTGTGGTAAGTGTCTCATCCCTTTTACTTTGTAGTGGAAGAGCCAGAGAATTTAGATTTTGCCTAAGGCACAAAAGTATGTTCTTCCTGAGGCTCAGGTACAGGTAATCTCCAAGCAATTATTACGAAAATTCCCTTCAAATGACCTGCAGTCTGATGATCCTTACCCCCATCCAAATTATATACAATGTTATATTTTAGGCAAACACCTCAAAAACAGCACAGATTTTTTATATATCACATCCACCATTAACAAAAGAACAGGTCTCACTTGCAAAAGTTTTTATGGTCCTCAGGCGTTCTTCACTTATGCTGTGAAACATGTCTGTTTGAATTGTCCTGGACAGCACTGTCACCTGGCTGTGCTGGACCTGCTCTTCCCTAGGAAAAACAGAGGAAAAACAATGTGAGGAGTAAGATACCCTTAGAAGAGACAGTGCCTGCCTTTGTGATAATCAAACCAAATCCCATAATGCTCTCAGGATTCTTTGCTAGGAATTGTCTTCCTATGAAATGAGAGACAATATTACAGAACTGCCAGCATAAAGAAAAAACATAATCTCTGACATCTGTAAACGCCTGAAATTTCTGTTTACTCAGAGATGATTGTCATGGCCCATGTGACAGTTCAGTTCTGCTCGGTAACCAGCTATGCTATTATACTATATACATCACAAATGGTAAACAGAAGTAATGTAAAGCAAGGGTTCCCTCCCACCACAAATTAATAAAAAGGAGATTTAGGTACCTTCTGTCGCTGCAGTTTTAAGGAGGCTTTCCTGATAATTTTCAAACTTCTATTTCATAAAGGGCATTCTCAAGGAAAGAAGAGAGAAGATGAGTAGCAGCTTGTTAACATAGGCAAGGGGTACCTAGAGCCTTGTTCTGACAAATGGAGAAACCATATGGGAGAAGTTTTCCCCACACACATTTTTGGCTTGAGGTATGTAGCACTATTTCGAGTTTATCAGCAACAGGAAATTATCTGTTATAGTATGACGCAACATTGGAATGAAGTGTTTGAGTAATATCAGAATAAAGTGAGTTCTTGTGTGAGTACAAAACTGTATTGTGAATATTCTGGCCTGTTGCAATTTGTGGCTGAAACACATGGTCATGTTTGCACTGCAGCGAGCTAGCAAGGAGTGAAATGGCTGCTTATGAAATCTCTCAGTCCTCCCTCACATTTCCCTTGGACTGGAAGCAACAGTCCTGAAATCTTCTTCACCCAGCCCTCTCTGCTACTCCCTGCTCTCCCAGAGAAACCCAGGAATTTCTCAAATTCCTCCTTTATTCCCCTAAGAATGACTTGAGACCTATCTCTCTTTCTCCCTTGCTGCAAGTCACCCAGAGCACACACACAAGCTGTCATTCACACGCCGAAACACACAGGGTGGAGCAGAGCATCTCTAGTGCTGCTCAAAGTGTGGTTAACACTGAATTCAGATTACTTCTCAGGGTGTCATGTTTTGGGTCTTGAAAACCTCCAGAGATAGAGATTTCACAGCTTCTCTGGGCATCCTGTTCCTTTGTCTTTGTTGAATTTCATGATGTTCCTTCCTTAGTGCATTCCTCCAGCCCACCTACGTCCAGTGGAAAAGAAGCCCTGCACCTGAGCATACCAACTTCATCACCACAGTTTGCTGTCATCTGCAAAACTGGAAGGTTGCAGGCTAGTTCCTCCTTCAGCTCACAGATAGAGAGATGAAATATTACAGGACAGAAGACAGACACCTGAGACACTCCATTGTAACCAAAGTCCAGGTAAGTGTGAACCATTTGTGTTCTCTGTACCGTTCCCTCTCCTAAGGGATGCTTTCCTCACTGGACATGACAAAGCACGGGCAACTTTTTAAGCAAAAGGCACTTTTGCAGGCACCTTTTCCTGCAGCACCACTCTGCTCTTAATCCTGACTTGGCAATTAGTTACCTGCACATCAATTGTGTAGTCTTTCCCAGGCCTAAGGTGGTGAACATCTGCATCCCACATCTCATTGAAAAGCTTAGAAAGTTCATGATTTAAGGTCTTCCTGTCAAGAAATACAGAAGAATACATGTAAAGCACAAAAAAAAGCTACATGCTGTTATTTCTACAAGTCACTTCTAGAGTCTTCTAATGCCACTCCATGTTCTGGATATCAGCCTGGCATCAAGTTTCTCTTTCTCCTCACACCTTCCTGTCAGTGCCGCTGTAAAAATCACAATGCTTATGATCCACATTGCTTTTTAAAGAATTCAGGTAACCTGTGAGGAAACCTGAGTCTTCCCTTAGATTGTCAGACAACAGAGCTCTTGTTGATAAGTCTTCCTGTGGTTTTCCATGCAATGAAACCAAAAGGAAGATGGTGTTTCATTCCTGAGGATTCTGTGCACAAACCAGAGGCAAGCAGGAGATTGTTACCAGCCTGCAGCAACACTGCCAACAGAGCAGGAAGCAAAAAATTCTCTCTATGATACTTTTCTAGCAGCAATCTTATAAACTCTTCCCTTTTTCCTTCAAACAAGATTCCACACAGAATATTTTCCTTTGCCATGTGATTGTCCCAGCATAAAGGTAGTGGTGACAAAGGGTGAGTAAGGCTCTAAATGCCATGTCTGCATACAATAAAAATCCCTCATGCACTGATCTCTGATGCACATACTTACCCAAGCTTCTCCTTCCCTTATTTTTAATGGAGTCTTGTCCTGCATAATAGTGTACAGTTTTCAGAAGTCTGTCCATTCATGTATCAACAAGATTTAGGTAGGGTTGTGTGTTGGTTTTGCATGGCCTGGTTTTTGGTAGCTGAGGGGGAGGGCACAAAGGTGGCTTCTGTGGGAAACTGCTGGGAGCTTCCACTGTGTCCAGCAGAGCCAGTCCCTGATGGCTCTGAAGATGGACATGCTGCTGGCCAAGGCTGGGCCAGTTAGAGGTGATGGTAATGCCTCTGTGATAACAGATTTAAGAAGAACATCAACGCAAAGTGGGAACAGTTCTTTCTTTTCCTAGCCAGAGAAGAGGAGGAAGTGAGAATATGTGAGGGAAGCAACGTGGTGACCCCAAGGTCAGTGCAGAAGGAGGGGCAGGAGGTGCTCCAGGTGCCANAGGAACCCCATGGTCTCACAGGGGAAGGATTCCTCTCCCAGAGCTGCGGAAGAAGATCTTGGGTGACGAACTGACCAAACCCCCACTCTCTGTCTCCCTGCACTGTTGGTGGGAAGGAGGGAGGGGCTGGGGGAAAAAATGTTTTAATGGCCTATTTTGCTTCTCATTATCCTCCTCTGACTCTGTTAGTAATAAATTCACTTTGTTGAGCCAAGTTGAGCCTGTTTTGCCCTTGGAGTGTTTTCTCCTGGTCCTTATCTCAACTCATTAACCTTTTGTTAATTTTTTTTCTCTCTGCCCAGTTGTGGCAGGAGAGGGTGAGGGAATGATTCTCATGGGTGCCTGGAGTTTGGCCAGTGTCAAACCACGACAGGTTGCTAATTGTGATGAAGTGCCCAAAGGTAGCTCCAGTTTCAGGTACATTATGTCCACATCAAGGGGGGATCAAGACAATAGAGTGGAGAAAAAGAGAAGTGGATTAATCTTTAAATGACTGACAGTGGAATCAACCAGTTACAAACCAGCACGTGCATCAAAACCAAGAGAAGAACCGCTTTATACCACTTTGAATTCTCCTCCAAAAGAGATGTCTTCCAGAAAAGAGGAAAAGTACAGAAATCTGTCAACAATTGGCATTTCTTTCAGATAACTCCTGGGGCAACTTGCCATGGTTTTAACAACTGGTTCTCCCAGACTGAACCAAAGCACCTTCAAGACTAGGTCTGAACCTCTGATTAGTGTTATGTCTTCTCCTTCTGTTCTGGCCAGGATGGAGATAACTGACTGCATCCTCCTGCCAGTGGCAAATTCCATGCTCTCTAGCAGAAAGAGCAAACAAAGACTGTGGCAAAGGCACAAGGGCAGGGCAGATAACCGTAACTATGGCAGCTGCCACACCTCAGCCTGCCTGTAACTGTGGATCTGAGCCGCTGTGTTCCTGAGCCATGCTGGAGGCACTGACAGTCCATTTTCCCTCGGCTTCTCTGGTACTTTGGGATAGTTGTGGATGGGAAATCTAAAGGATCACTTGAATTTTTAATGGAGCTTGAACAGGCGTCAATACCTGAAAAAAGGAAAAGGATTAAAAATTCTGTGTATAGGAGCCAAAGGATATGTTCGTTGCCAGGCTGAGACAGGAATGTGAAGGAAGATTTGTGCTTGGAACAGGTGCTTGCATGGATCTCACACTAGAGAAGAAGGAGGCTGTCGCAGAGGAGCTTCATTTAGCCCTTGCTCAAACCCCAGGCTCTGCTTGTATAGTAAGTGGGGCTTGTGGCATCACATTGTCAACACTGGCTGGGCAGCCCAAACAAGGTCCCTGCTCAGTGTCCTAGGGAGTTGACTCAGAAGCTACCAACAGCAGCAGTTTTATTTATTTCCAGCCATACATCCATGTTCTTTCTGGAGTCTTACGAAGAGCAAGCCCTTCTCAAAAGAGCTCACAAACCAACACCAAATAGAAAACTGCTCACTTTGGCAACTCAGCCGGAGGCCCAAGGACAGGACTGGTGACTTCACAGAACAGTACTGGAGATGATTTTCAAACTTCAAGCCTTTACCTTGGACTACCCTGATTTTATTGGATCACTTTTGTGCTGCATTCTGGACCCTCCTGCTGTCTGCTCTTCTGCATCAGCTTATCCTGTCTGTTTGAGAACCATCATATTATGTTTAATAGAGTTTTTACTTTGGAAGGAACTACTGCTGGTGAAGAGGAGTCTGCTGCCTGCTGAACATCCAAGGTATGTGGAACATTAGGGAGGGTGTCACTTGGGTTTTATTATAATATTTTATTCCACAGATACAGTATTTTACATACATATATTTTAGTACATGTGTATTTTGGTAACGGTCACCTATCTAGGAGAGATCTGTCATCTCTTTAATACCCACTTGCTCTCAGTCTGCTCTTAGCAGATTTGTCCTGTGTTTATAAAGCACTGTAGGGCTCTGTTTGACCTTTCCTTCTTTTAGAAATATTATGAAAATATCACATGAGCTCACGGTGTCTATTCAGGAGAGAGTTACAACAAGAGTGTACCTATAGATTTCAATCCTCATTTTTGTTCAATAAATATACTTCTACTAAATTTATTCCTGCATTCAGGAAACTTGTCCCAAAACTGAAATCATTAAATTTTACAAAGTAAAAACCTTTACTGTCCTTTATGTCTGCTAGGTGCTACCACAACATCATCATGGACTTTCCCTCTCCTTTTTGTTGTCCCTTTAGTTTCCAAACAGAGAGAGCACCTGTTTATGCTGTAACTGAAGAATAAAAAAAAATACACCCTTTCCAAAGCAAAAAACTTGTCTAGTAACTTACACAATCATCTTGGAAAAATTCTTTCTGGATGGTATTTTTTTAAAAGGGGCCATAAACTTATCTTACACATACAAGGTGAGACAACTTCAATGAGAAGATGCCCAACACCTTCATGCAAATCCATGACACACCAGCACATAGGTGAGGTTGTCCTGGAAAACAATATTGCGTATTTTCTCCCTGGTTTTCAACACAATGGCATGGATGACTCAGAACAGAGATTTTTATCATCAACTCTCAATCTCTTCCCTGTGGTGAAAGCTCTGAGTTGTTAGATTTATGCTTTCACATAGAATTAATTATTTCTGTGCAAGAAGTCTGTCCAATTGGATTCTGTCCAGTAGGAGTCTTGCTTGGATATGCTTACGTGAGCAAAGCACCACCCCAGTAACAACACTCAGTCTGCACTTTTAAGAGCTGAGAAGACCTGGGGGAGGCTCTTTGCAATAGCAACTGATGCACCAGCAGTGTGTTTAGAGCCAAAGAATCTAACATTTCCCTCTTATTCTTCATTCTACCCAAAACAATGCTCCAAGAAGACTTTATTGCTATAAATCAGAAATTACTCAAGACATGAAAAGAATTAAAGGTCAGTGGAAAATAATGTGAGCAAGTCAACAGTGTTAGAGCAAGAAAAACAGGTATTGCAAATGGGTCACATGAAGCCCTGCAAATAAGGTCTGATTGAACACCTTTTCCAAAGTAACTTTACTTTCAACAACATGCAATTGTATACAGCCTTTAATCTTGCATAGAGAAGAAAGGGATTTGGAATACCTAATGAGCAGCCATTTACAAGAAGTTTCCAATAATTTAAAAAACTTGGTTCAAATGTTCTGAAATACGTGCAACAGCTTTTATGGCTAACAGGAGATAGAAACAATTCTCTAGATTTTTATCTTAAGCCAGTGTCTATGTCTTCTATTTGAGTCCAGTGATTTTTTTTTCAATTTAAAGCTGGTATTTGAAATACCAGAAGATAAATAAGGTAGGTTTTGTATGTGGAAAGGAAAAGGCAGTGTCAAGGGGCAAACATGAGAGTAGAACAATCTGTCAAGGTCCTGGGCAGGCAGCTGATATTTGAAGAACTGATTCTAAGTTACCAACTATGTTTAAGCAAAATCTGATTTTATCACCACCTTTATTTTAAGCTAGTGGTTCAGTAGCCTCCCTGATGTTTTACACTACAGTGAGTCAGTAAAACAGAACAGAAAGAGGAAGAGGATTCTTGCTGTGCTGCGTGTCATGTAATATTTACCTTTTTACAGAAAAATATATCCCATCCCCCCCTACCCTGCCTGTTAGGGGAGAATTAGTATGATTGTCTCTTACCCACTTGCCATGCCAGGAAGAAGTTTATCTCTTGGGAAATCCTCTGAGCAGGGAGAAGGCAGCCTGAAGCTCAGCAGTCCTCCTGTAGTCTAAGGCACAGAGCTGTGCTCCCCTTGCACTCCTCTTGCCTGCTGAGGACTGTCACTCAGCCTGACAGGAAGGCACAGGAGCGGCAGGAAGTACCAGTTCTCACAAGTGTCTGAGGACAGCACCACAACTCACGCCGCTCTCAGCACAGGAACACTCACACCAGGAAGTCAGAGGCACCTGTAGCTGGCTCCTGCCTCACCTTATCTTGCATCATGGATTATTTGCCAAATGGATTTCACTTCTCTGGATGAAGTTTGAGCCCAGAAAGAAGCACTGCAAGCCTGGAAACCTTGAAGTGGATGGGACATTCTAGTCTTGTTATTCTGTATCCAGTTATTATTTGACAGTAGAGGGGAAGATGATAATTAATCTGAGATCAAAAAAAAAAAAAACAAAGGTGGTGAAGAAAGAAACCCCAACAAATGCATCTCTATTTACAACTGAAACTGCTAAGTGTGCTCTTGTGAATATTAGGAGGTGTTATAACAGGAAATGTTTTAGAAAGGCAGAACTTTGCACGTGCCACTGGAAGCAAGTGGTGGCAGGTGCCAGTAGGTGCGGGTACCCACTCCAGTGCCTGTCCTAGAAAGCTTGCATTCATTATGTGGCTAAATCAACCTTCAGATGGTTTAAAGCTTATTGTTGTTTGGTTGGTACTCATAACATTTTCTTCTTCATCATAATTAATTTCTGAAAAGCATAGCTTTAGGTCTAAACTAGTATATGTATATAGAGAAGCCAGAATGGCTTGATGCTAGCTACCAGTCATACAAGTGGTTCTGCATCTCTGATCCATGTACCCCTTCAAAGAATAAATTTAGGGCCAAATAAAGCCCCTGGTGATGAAGACACCTGACACACAAAATTGCATAGGGAACAAGACATGCAGCCCACTTAAAACACTTAAAAGTGAAGCTTCCTTCTGACACTGGTAGGGGAAATTAAAGTATCTCAAAACTGAATATGCCTAATTTTAACAGAAATTTTCTTTACCGTCTTTGGTTAGTATTTATTGCAGTTCAGGGTAAACAAGGTAAATGACAAAAATCCAGTGCCCTGGATTTGTCATCTGCCCCAGTTTATCAACTGAATGCAGGAACTCTTCTGTGTTTTCATTTAAAATACAAAAGCCAGTGGGCATATTCTGTCTATAAAAAAATTGCAACTTCTTTACTCACATTAGCAGAAAGAGCCCAGATGGGAGTCCAGGGAATTTTCACTTACAAGCAGCATCATCACTGGAGTCAATGGTTTTAAGTTAGTCTTTAATAAAATTACAGCTCAGTAGCATCACCAGCAATTTCACAACTAACTGTGTACTTGTATGTCTTTTAAAATTTCTGTCTTTTGATTTGGACACTGATATAAGAAAAATGCAGAGATCCTGAGGAGAGTGAAATAGTGTGTTTGCTGGCAGAAACTAAACACTGATCAAAGGCAAATTAGATCAGCACAGAATCTGGGTCATTCCTGGGTCTAATGCAGAAAAACAGAGTGTGCAGAGAGCAGCCTTGGTATTCACATGGGTGTTATTATAGATATTGGCTTCCTCTGCAGCAGAGCCCAGCCAGTGCTTTGTCAAACCCACTGCACAGGGCAGCGGACGTGGGTTTTGTGCAAGAGTTGAGGCCAGGCTGCCTGTGTGCTCTGTTCCTCTTTTTCTGTCACAAGGGAATGGGGACAGTGTTTGGTGCTGTCTCATTCACACATAACCAGCATTTCCAAAGGAGCGGGGCAAACAACTTTTGGAAGATGTTCTGCCTGACAAAACCACCACCTCAAGCATCAGATGCTGACCTTTGCCAATATAAAGGATTAAGGAGATCCTGGGAATAAAACATGTTTCTAAATGTAGGCATCTCTGCACATTTCTGGCCTAAATATTTTGCTTTGTCAAGGTGGCCAACGGATAAGTGGTGGTTTGTCACCTCTAGTCTGGTGCTTACACTTCCCTGAGGGGAGAAAGAGTTATTTCAACCTCTTTGATCAATCTAGAGAAGTGCGAGTGGGAACACTGAGTTGTACAGGATCCCAGACCAAAGCAGCTAGGGCTCACACCAGCACAAAGGGCACGTGTGGGCTGGACAGGCTTGCTCAGGGAGACTGAGTTAAAGCTGCCAGCTGGAACAAACACCCTGCAGATCTACAGCACACTCAGTCCTTTCCCAGGAAAAGGCAAAGCATTTTGCATGGAAAGAGCAGAGTTTGTGAGACACTGAGGATGCTGGATATTCCCGTGGGAGCTTTGGCTGTTGCTGCCAAGTCCCCACAAGCTGACCCACACTGAAAAGCAGTGGAGACATAGCCTGGGCTGGTCAGTTGGAAGCCAGCCAGGTCAGAGCTCATTGAAAGCAGAGCATGGGTACACCGAGGCCTTCACCCTTCCTTAAATATTAATATTCCTTAAATATTAATATTGAAGTTGGAGCCTCTCCTGCCAGATTTTTTCCCACCAAACTCCAGGATCCCTGTGCCGTCTCAGTTATCTCCCTTTTCCTAAGCCTCAGCCTTTCAGTCCTGGAGTCCTTCTCTGTAGCCGGTGCTGTTACAATCCCTGCACTTGCTGGAGAGTTTCTGGTGCAGCAGCTGTCATCCTGAGAGAGAGAACTATGAGCATTACAGAGGCAGGCATGTTCTCATCATAGAAATATCAGGAATAAACAACTCCATCCCTGCAGCTAAATGTGCATGCCTGGACTGTGGCACAACCTTCTTACCATTAGGTTGCTCTGTTAATATTCTTTCACTTCCCAGTGCTAATTCCCAGATTTAATAAGTAAATTATGATGGACTTATGGTGTGTTCTCACAGCCAGATGAGCCAGCTGCACACTCAGCAAACCATAAGGATGAAAGGAAATACCTGCTTGGACACACAGGGGGCTCAGTACCTCTGTGAGAGCCTAGGGGATAAGGGAGGACATTTTTTTTATTATTTTATTTTAGGACTGCCAAGCATACACCTTTCTTGATTTTATAAGGAGAAACTGTCTAGGAAGCATTGAAGACGTATTGTGAAGACATAATATGTGAAGACATGTTAATTAAAGAGATTTGAAGTGTTTCATGTTTATCACAGAAACAAAGATACATGTGGTTATTAGTCACTAATTTTCACTCATTGGTGTAAACCAAAATTTAAGGGAACCTGGTTGAAACATTGTCTCTTATTGCACAGCTCAGTTCTGGTGCTTTTTGGATAAGCATTGCCATTAATTAATCTTTAAACCTGAGAGGACTGGGATTATTCAACCTGGAGAAGTTTTGGGGTGACCTCACTGTGGCCTTCCAGTGCCTGAAAGGAGCCCACAGGAAAGATGGAGAGAGACTCTTGACAAGGGCCTGGAGTGACAGGACAAGGGGGAATGGCTTCACACTGACAGAGAGCAGGTTTAGATTAAGGAAAAACTGTTCCCTGTGAGGGTGGTGAGGCTCTGGCACAGGGTGCCCAGAGAAGCTGTGGCTGCCTCTGGATTCCTGGCAGTGTCCAAGGCCAGGCTGGACGGGGCTCAGAGCACCCTGGGCTAGTAGAACGTGTCCCTGTCCATGGCAGGGGGGATGGGACTGGATGATCTTGAAAATCCCTTCTAGCCCAGAGCAGTCTGTGATTATTCAGGCGGTGAATGAAGCGCAGAAGGGCGCCTGGGGCACGGTACCCTCACACAGAGCGGGGTGCCCGGGGCGTGACGTCATGAGACGGGGAGGGGCGCAGCCCAGCGCGTGTGTGACGTCACGGGGCGGAGCGGGGCAGGCGCGGTTCATCGCGGTGTGTGACGTCCCGGGCCGGAGCGGGGCGGTGCCCGCGGTGTGTCGGGGCAGCGATGGGGGCTCAGCTCAGCGTGGTGAGTGCCGGGGAGCGGCCGGGAGCGGGGTCCCTTCCTGCGCAACCCCGGCTCCGCCCGCAGCGTTCCGGGGCGTGGCGGTGTCCCGGAGTGTCCTCGCGTGTCCCCACTGCCTCCCGCTGCCTGGGGACCGCGCCGTGCCGGGAGCCCCGCGCTCCCCCCGCGGCGCTGCGGAGGCTCCGGGGCCGTCCCGCGGCCGCTGCGCCCTGGGCGGTGTTGGTGCCTGTGCTGGCTGCCGGGCCGGGGCGTTTTGCCCTCCCAGCTCCGCGGATATCTGTTGTTATTGTCACCTTTGTTGTTGTTGTTGTTGTTATTGTTGGGGGCTCTGAGCGCTTGTGGTGTTTTCCTCCGTCGGAATAACTTTAGCCTGTAGGAGCGTAGGTTTCGAGTGGCTATGAGGAAGAAATTCTTCCCTGTGAGCGTGGTGAGGCCCTGGCACCGCTTACCCGGAGTTGCGGGTGTTCCATCCCGGCAGTGTCCAAGGCCAGGCTGGATGGGGCTCTGAGCAGCTTGGAATAGTGGAAGGTGTCCCTGCCCACGGTGTTGGAACGAGGTGATCTTTAAGGTCGCTTCCGACACGAACCATCCCGCGATTCTGTCTCTGACCGTGCTTGCCCAGCAGTGGGTCTGCAGCGCTGTCATCTCTGCCGCGCATCGTCACCCTCTTTTCTCAGCTGCCTGTTACGGCTCTTTGCTCCGGTGCTCAAACACTCTTTTCTTCGGGTTTCTGAGAGGGGCAGGATGGAGCTGGATTCAGCATGTGCTCGTTTGGGTACAGCTGCTCATAAGGTGCATTGAACAGAGGAGATGAGGCTAAAGCTGCAGAAGTGAAGAAATCCCGTTATCCTCTCGTTGGTTTCTGAAACAGATGAGAAGAATCTGTTAGCTGCGATTGCTTCAAAAGCAGGTTTTTTCAAGCTGAGGGTACAATGCAATGCCAAAGCAGGGTTTGGTTTGTGTGTTTGTAGAGCAGGGCAGTGCTGGTGTGGAGCCCTGAGCTTGTGTATTGGACTGTGCTGTGCTCACCACGCCCCGGCAGTGCAGTCTCCATGGCTTTTCTCTTTGTTATCACACAAGAGGCCCCTTTCTGTTAATAAAAATTCCTGCTCAGTTACTAATTCTGCCTTGTCTGTTCGCAGAGATTTGTGCAGCTGGAAATGATGAGTCACAAGGTCCCCATTTAGTGATTCCCAGGCCTTGTGGTCAGCCTGTTGCTCTCTGCTGCTGTGCAGTTATCTTCATTAATGTCTTGGTATGCCCTGTGGTGAGAGCATATAGGCCACTTTTAAACCAGAGAAGGCTTTTCTTAGGAAGCATGACTTTTTGTAATCATTCAGCCTTCAGTTCTTCCCCTTTTTTCTGCCCACTTGGTGATAGATCTGAGTAAGGGACTAAAATAGCTTTTTGATTTAGTGGGTGTGCTGTTTCTTTCCAGGCCAAATCCCATGAGACTTTTGCACTAATTGACCATGAATTAGAAATTGCTTTCCACGAGGTTAACACTGTGTTAAAATTATTTCTCATTGCCTGGCAACAGCAGCACTATTTTATTTTTTTTTTGTTCATTTTAGTTAGCCACATTTGGAAGTGAAACTGTTCTAACTTATTAAAGTCTCATTTGAAACACCTGCTGCAGAGTCAGCTTGCTATTGCCTCCAGACCTCACTCGCATGTTAAGGAGTTTACTTACTGCTCTGTCACCTTGAGCAACTTCCCTCTCTCTGTCCTTTTTTGTGACTGAATACCAAAAGTTCTTCCCAGAGCTGCACTAATCTAATGGATCTATGAGAGTTAAGGAATAATTTTCCTGTAAACCTCGGCTTCTTCAGAAAGAACCTGTATGGAGCTATTCCAGTATTCCCAAATAATAGTGACAAATGCAGTGTGTGTATGGCATGGTGTGCCCTCAGGCTGTACACAGTGATAAGACATTTTAAACCTGTACAGCAGCATTTTAAGAAGAGAGAATTTATGGCGTCCCACAGTTTTATTATTAATAATGTAAGAAGTTTTTATAGCCTCCTGAGGAGCTGTCACAGTTGCACAAATGTCATTCTAAAATACTGTTCAGGTCCCTTCAAAATAAAATGAAAGTGAAAGCTAAGCAGGCAGAACTTTGAGCTTATTTTTTTATTTTTGCTATAGTCGTGCTTTTCCCCTCTCCTCTGTTGAAGTGTTGAATAATAAGTTACTGAATCAGAGAGGGTTTTTATAAGTATTTGTGCAATTTATTCTCCTGCCCCAATGTGAAGAGGGTGGTGTGGTGTCAGAGCATAATCTGTTCTTGTCTTATAGGGCTTCAGATGTGGGGAAAATGATGGTAAAGGGATAAGAAAGGCTGTCCCTTGGCTGCATCCTGCAGCCTCACTGCTTTCCCAGGAAAGAGATGCTGCTCTGCATGGAGGGGTCTGTGTGGTGGGGGAAGTGCCAGTGCCTGCACCCAAACTCTGAGCTGGAGGGTGTGTGCTGCCAGCACCCAGCAGCAGCGTGGCAGGGCGGGCAAAGCCCTGCTCAGCTGCCAGAGAGAGAATGGGGTCTGTGCTCAAGTGTGAGACCCCAAATTACAGGTGTCTGCAGCCCGTGGGGCGGCCTGTGAAGGGGTCTGTGCAACAGCGTCCAGGTGGCAGCACCTGGGGAGCCTGGAGAGTGGGCACACTCTGCCAGGGCAAAGCTAGCTGCCGGACCTTCATCCCGATTGGTGGGGAGGGGAACAGGATGAGCCCAGCTGTTTGTGTGTGTCTGGCTGGTCAGCCACAGGTTTAGGCTGGATATTAGGAAAGGTTCTTCCCCCAAAGGGTGGTTGGGCACTGGAACTCCCCAGGGAATCCACAGCCCCAAGCCTGACAGAGTGCAAGGAACATTTGGACAACATTCTCGGGGATTGTTGGGGTGTCCTGTGTGGGATTGGACTGGATGATGCTGATGAGCCCCTCTCAACTCAGGATATTCTGTGTGCATTTGGACCCAGGTAATACGTGTGTCTGTGTGCCTGCTGGAGATAGGGGTTCAGCCTCCCCATCAGGGGACCTGGGAATATGGAGCTGTGGCAGCCTCACTTTGTGTCTAGCTGCCAGCGTGGCAACTGTGTGCTGGTGTGCAAGTGCCTCAACACAGGAGTGATGCCAGGTCTTCATAAAGCAAATCTGTGGGTTTGAGATTTTTTTTCTTTAATAATGCTTCCTTTTCCTGCTCAAATAAAGACATTCTTTTTGGTGGTTAGGGTGCCATGGCCTGTTCCTTGTCACCCCAATAGCTGTCATTCTGCACACGTGTCTAACGCTGTTTCTGTGCTGCTGCAGTTGCGTCAGGTTGTGACATACCCAATATGGCTGATCTACACCACCTTCATGAGGCTTTTCAGGAATCCCCAGCCTGCAATTACCCTGAAGGACCCAGAAGTGAAGTATGCACTGAGACTGATTGATAAGGAGGTAGGTGCATGTGCAGTGCTGAGCATGACCTCTCCATTGGGTGCTGTGAAATGCTTACATCTTCTGAAGTCTTGGGTGATGTCCCAACAGGGTGCATACTTTTGTCTTGAGGAAAAGACTTCTTTATAAAAGCTCTTTGTGTGGTGTAACTTGCAGTTCTGCAAGCAGCTTGTTTCCAAACAATTTAGAGTGGAGAATGCTGCTTGGAAATGATCAAACTCACAGTCATGTGTTGTGAGCACATCAGAATTTCCCAAACTATGCACCACTGACTGGTGTCAGGCAGAGCAGGCAGCTTTTTCATGGTCAGTGGCATTCAACAGCAGCTGTCAGAACTACGTTGATACTGGTTCCTGTTACTGGATTGATGTACTTTAATGTTTTACAGGAAGAAAGGTGTTGAAGTCATGCAGTCCTGACAGCACCTGAGCTGTCTCAGCTTCTCTACTCTCGGTTAAAAGTAAAGCCTCCTGGTACAAAATTAAATCTTTGCTCAAGTGGAATACCAGAGGAAGGTCATGATGCTTTCAGGGGTGGATCTTGCCATCAGAAATTGGTAACTAAACTTTTGGGAAGTGAGCCAAAGCCACCAAAGTTGAAAAGTTAAGATTTCTATTGAATAAACCCGCCATCAAAAGCATGAGAGAGAAATCTTGGCTTTTCAGGTGTAAAGTCACACCTGAGGATATTTTTAGTGTTGACTTTTTTAAGGCTGTGAACTATTCAGAAATTTATCAGAAGACTTTGGACTGGAACAGAGCTTTGTTTGAGGTTTAGGGAGTGCACTGATAGCTTGGGTTTCACTGGTTCTGTCAAAGGAAACAAAAAAAAATACTGTCATTTTGAATCCTGGGTTTGTGGGAACTGAGAGCTTCCCTGTGGCTTGGGCTGGGCTGCATTGCTGGATTTATTTTCCAGCTGTACTTGCTGAATTTATTTCCCAGGTGTACTGCAACCACACTGTTATTGTAGACCCTCTACTTCTCATGAGGTCAGGAAAGGCTGAGAGAATTGGGATTGTTCAGCCTGGGGAAGAGAAGGCTTTGAGGTGACCTCATTGTGGCCTGAAGGGAGCCCATAGGAAAGATGGAGAGAGACTCTTGACAAGGGCCCGGAGTGACAGGACAAGGGGGAATGGCTTCACACTGAGAGAGAGGAGGTTTAGGTTGAATATGAGGAAGAAATTGTTCCCTGTGAGGGTTCTGAGGCCCTGGCACAGGTTGCCCAGAGAATCTCTGGCTGCCTCTTGATCCCTGGGAGTGTCCAAGGCCGGGTTGGATGTGGCTCAGAGCAACCTGGGATAGTGGAAGGTGTCCCTGCCCATGGCAGGGGGGTAAACTGTGTGATCATTAATGTCCCTTCCACTCAAATGCTTCTATGATTCCATGATGTGTCCAAACTGAGTCAGCCACACCTGTCTTTTGAACAGAGAAATAGGAGTCTCAAGGCTGCTTCCTTGTGCATAATATAGGAAAAATCTTTTGTAATATAGTTAGATGTGTTAATTTAGTTCATGCCTTAAAAAAGCCAACAACTTCAGTTTGGTTGGTTGGTTGGTTTTGTAATGGTGTGCATAATTAATTTGTTGCCTTTCACTTGCTTCTGCAAAGCACCAGCCTGCAAAAACTGTTCTCCAGCTTTGCATTTGGCAAGGGTGGAAGAGCCCTTGGCACTGCAGCTTGAGACAGAAGTGTGTGGCCAAGGGCTTCCAGGTGCTTAGGGCAGTTCCAAAGGAAAGTGACCTCATGCTGGAAGGGCATCCTGATCCAAGGCTGGCTGTAATCAGCCTTGATGACCTCACCTCGAGGTCCTGGTTGTGTGACAGAGAGAGGCACAGGCGTGCTGATCTAGGTGTTGGGGATTCCCTGAGCCTCTTAGTTTCTCACAATTGCCTTGTGATGGACCAAAATACTTTTGTTATTCACCTTCAGCTAAACTCTCTTGACTTTAATTGGTAAGGTGATTAAGTGGGTGTTCAGAGCTTTGTTCTTTCTGCATACTGTTAAAGACAGCATAATAAAAATGCAGCATTATTGGTAAAATCTAGTGGTTTCCATACAGTGCTGAAATTTCTGTACAGAAACGGCAGCAGTCAGAGTGAGAGCAGCAGTGTTAAACCCACATTAGTTGTCTTTCTAGAGGAATTTTCAGTGGTAGTTACTGCTCCTGAATAGACATAAGTACAGAGAAGCCCTTTTGAGACTGCCAATCAATTCCCTTCTTCCTTCAGGATTTGCCTTAAAATGAGGTACTGAGAGGAAAATTTCATCAGTATGACCATGGTAAGGGAAGATGAGACAAACTATGAGGAAGAAATTTGTCTCCATTGATTACTTTAAAAACAGTTAAGCAAAAAAATAGGGGTTACAAAACCCTTAAAAACATGAAGTCACTGGATGAGGCATTAAGCTGTATGCTGTTTCTTTCTTTTTCTTTTTTGCTGTGTTTTTCATTCCTATGAATATTACCTGATTTTTAAAACATAAAACTTACATAATATAAGAAATAATGTTCAGTTACTTATTGCCAAAATTTTATTCAAGGTGTGACTTTCCTGGTAAAGATTAGAATAATTATCCCAGCAGGACTGGATATATTGTCATAATTTTGTTCATATCTAAATACAGTGCTCTTTTCAATTTCATTTACAGGGTAATTCAGTTTTTAAAGGGAAGATACTTTAAGGACCTTACCATAACAAAAGGAACCAGGTTGCTACTTCCATTAATTAATCTGATTTTGAGAGATGAAAATCAGAATACTTTGGCCTTGAACTGCTGCATATTTAAACTTGAAATGAGAATTGAAGAACTAATTATCTTGTGGCCTTCTCACAGAAGGCAGTGTAAATATTACTTGGAAAGTTACCACTAGTCTAAATTCACACACAAATATCGTTAAGTGTCATTAATTCTTCAGCCTGCAGGATGTCAGACTTGTCTTGTTTTAGAAGTGAAATCACAAACATTAAATCCTGACAACAGAGCTGACTGTTCTTCTGATTTTCCTCTTTCAGGAAGTCAGTCATGACACAAGGAGATTTCGATTTGCTCTCCCTTCCATGGAGCACGTGCTGGGTCTCCCTCTAGGTATGTTCCTTATGAAGAATCCAAGTGTTGCTTACATTAATTATACTAGAAGAGATTTTGTAGGGTTTTTTTTCCCTATGTTTTGAATTTGGAATACTGCTCATGTGGCTGGAGCTGTTACTGAGAGCTCTGCAAGGTTATCATCGTTTTGTGAGTAATCTGCAGTGCAGTCTATGTGAGTGAACATCCAGCTTGTTTCTGTGGAGAGAGTAGGAACAAACACAGGTCTTCACTTGTACTTTTCTAGTCTCAGCTTTCCAGCATGTGTTACACCTGTGGGGCTGAATCCCTGCAGTCCCTTTCCTGAGGCACCACTCTCATCCACTTCTCTAACACATGTGGTTTACCAGGTGATCTGCTCACTTCTGAATTTCATGGAACTTTTGAATCACCCAGGGATAGCTGTTGCCAAAGGCCCTGCCACGTGGTGTGGTGCCTTCCATAACAGCTTAGTGCCATTGTTTCCTCCTGCTTGTATAAAGACCATTTAATTTTGACTTGTGTTTAATAGGACCTCTGCTTGAACAAGCTGCTGCAGTGATCCATGGCTCCTGGGCTTTGTGGTTGTTGTCAGCACCTTTTCCAGGTGTTAAGTTCCATCTTCTTGGGGTGTTAAAAATCTCTTGATCTTATTAGTAGCCATGAAAGCAAAGCTCCTTTCCCTGGCTTGCCCAAAATGGACATTGAGGAGTGGTTTGCTGAGTGAGACTTGGGAAGGAGAGAGAGCTGAAAGCTGCAGAGGATGGAAAAGCAGCTGGGAGCAGCAGAGCTGCAGTTGGGTGGCAGATGCTGTTTAGTCTAGCACCAGCACTTGCCTTTCGTCACCAAAAGCACTGAAAGCTTCATTCTGAGGGACAGGGTTGTATGTGGCCCCATGCAGAGGCTGCCAACTTATATCCTGCCAGGGTAGGGTAAAGCCCTAACAGGTGAGGGCATAAGGCATGTTTTCTCTCTGGGAGGGGCACCTCCTCTGCTTTATACCAGTTCTTGTGAGATGTGCCGCAGCTGCAACCCCACTGTCCAGGCTGACAGTCTGCCATGGTCACCAGGTCTGTGCCTGCAGCTACTTCTGCCCTAGAGAAGGAACAGGAGCTCTCTGCTGCAGCTCCCTCCAGGTCTGCCCTAGCAGGATGTCTGTAGGCTTTGCTGGAAGGGTTATTGGAATATGATATCCATATACAGCTTCAGGTGTTGTGGTTGCTCATTCCTCAAGTCACCAGGTAGCACATCTTCCTTCACCTAGCACCTTGTAATCCTTCTGAAGTAAGGAATTAACCATGCCTGAAGGGCCAGCTGCTTCTGGAGCTAATGTAATACGGCCATTATGATCCAAAACCAGGTCCAAGTAAAATCCCCTCTTTGTGTTCCCATAACAGGCAGAGGAGCTGTGCCATCATTGGAGATGATTTGTTCTGTTGGCCTAATGGCGAAAAAAACCCCAAAACTCAAAACCTCTCCCTCCCCTCCTGGGTAATCTTCACTTAGGTGTCTTCAGAATGCTTCAATTTTATAGGAGAACCTTCCATAGAAGTTAGTTATTTTCTTGTCTTTTCAGGAAAAAAGATGTAGGCATTGAGAAGAGAAACTGTTGTAGAGAGCTCAGAGAATGTGTGACAGATGGAAACGTGGTTGCTGCATTTCCATGTCAAGCTGAAGGAATAGCAGGGTTAGAAAAGTGCTTTGTGTCTAGGCAGCCTTAGCAAAGGCAGCTGGAGAGCTCCTGGAAGATGTGAGGGATCTGTGGTCAAAGCAAGAACAGTTGCAAACTCAGTTTTAACTAAACTGTGTCAGTTTACAACTAATACATTAATAAAAATGTGTGAACAGCATTGGACAGTTTTCCCCTCCTGTGTCCATTTATTTGTCTGTACAGGAGAGACAAATCCCATCTTTTGGAAGATCTCGGGTACAGTTCAGGCTTTGTTAAATGTAAATGCATGAAGTTATGATTGACGCACAGAATTAGCAGTGGAGTTGTCTGTCCTTCCAGGTAGATCTGTGCGTGGCTAACAACTCTGGCAAGGTGTTGCAGTGTCAGGAAATAAGAAAGGAAGAAGTCATGCCCCAAAATAAGGTATTAGAGCTTTGAGGCTGCATTTTAGCACATCCACTGAAGGAAAAATCTTTTGAAAGAAATCTAGTTCTTGTTTGTTTGTTTTTCTCCAACAGGGCAGCACATCTACCTGTCTGCACGGATTGATGGAGCTCTGATTGTCAGACCTTACACTCCAGTTTCCAGTGATGATGACAAGGGCTTTGTAGATCTTGTTGTCAAGGTGAGAATGTTCTGTTCCCATGCTGGGCAACTTCTGAGCCACCTTTACAGTGCCTTTATTTGAAGTTTGGTGTGCTTCTCTTCAGGAATGTGCCATTACCTACAGTCCACATGGCATTTTGCAGGCACTTCTTTAGTGAGGGTGTCTCATGAGATGCTGCATCATTTTCCACCCTCTGTGTAGACGTGCAGATGTTCATATGCTTTTTAATCCTTCTGGAATAAGGAATTAACCTTGCCTGAATGGGCAGCTGCTTTTCAGAAGCTAATGGAATTTGGTCGTGATGATCATTATCATTACTGATCCAGGCAGTGGGAATTATTGATTTAATTGGTAAGAATGTGATTTTAACTCTTGTGATAATGTATTTTCATTTTGCCTCTTGGTAGCTAGACTAGCTATCATTTAAAGCTGTTAGGAATTTAAAATAGGAATATCTGCACTGGATTTCCTCTTAGAATTTTGCTCTTTGGAATCACAGTGTTTTGGGTTTTTTCTTTATTTTTCTAGTCCCTTTTAAACTTTGTTGTAAATTGTGTTGATTATTATCAACATTTTCTGTGTTGCAGAACAACAGCGGAGAAATCACTAGTCTCTGTCCAAAAATTGGGGCATGAGTGGCATTTTGATCTTTTGTCAGTCAGACATTGCATTTCTTTATGGGGTAATTGTGTTCTTTGCATGAGTACTTGTACCTAAAAATTTGAAGGGCAAATGCTCCTCTCTGAGGTGTGAGGCTGAATTGCTTTGTTACTGTTTTTAACAGGTCTACTTTAGAGGTGTCCATCCCAAGTTTCCTGATGGGGGGAAGATGTCTCAATACTTGGACAGCCTGAAAATAGGGGACACCATTGACTTCAGAGGACCAAGTGGCCTCCTTGTGTACAAAGGAAAAGGCAAGGCTGGTTTGGAAGATAGAATTTACCCAGAGTAAACAGTACAGGAAAAATGTCTTATTACTATAGAAGTGCTTTTTATTGATGCTGTTCTCAAGTAAAGGATAGGTTTTTTCCCTGCTTATATGGACATAGTTTATACACTGACAAAAACACTGGGTGTTTGCACTGTCCACTGCTAATTTCCTAAGTAAAAAATGAACTTTATGAGTAGGCATTACTTTTATGTCAATGTAAAATACCTCATGTTAGTACAATGCAGCCACAAATGTGTCACAAAAACCTTCCGGCAGTTTTGTGTGAAGCAGAACTCCAACACGTGGTTTTCCAGAGCTTTGTATGTAGTATTCATGTTATCCTGGATGAAGAGAGCTGTAAATACAACACAACATTTTGGGGAGTTTCAGGCTCTGTTGTGTTTGGCTGAAATGGGCAAATCAGTTCAAAAAGAAAAAAAATTGAAAAACCTCACCATGCTGCATATTATATGTTTTTTCTTAAAAAAATCTGCTCAGGGGAAATAAAATCTCTGAGCAGATCAATTCTTAGTGTAGAACTGTTTCCACAATCTGGGCTTGTGAATGTCGCTGGGGTATGGGATGTGAGCAAACAGAAATACAGGTGTTGTGTGTGTAGGCTGTGCTCAGGGATAAGTCATAACCCATGTCAGTGTCTGACGTTGCCACCTCATGTCTTAAAATCATCTTTCAGGATTGCTTTGATTCCGGACATCTTCACCTTTTCTGTTCTCTGGGAGGGAATTTAGCAGGATGTGCTGGAATGGGATAACAGGAGGTGTTTCCTGCTTGCTTCAGTGTTTTCCTTCTCTTTCTCTCTTCAGGCAAGTTTGATATTCGGCCAGAAAAGAAAGCTGAACCTGTTAGCAAGACAGTGAAATACGTAGGGATGATTGCAGGAGGGACTGGTAGGTATCTGTAAGGATTCATCTGTGGTTTCTGACAGCTGGTAGATGCATTTGCTCACATTCTCCCACTTGTCCTTTCTTTTACTCCCCATCCTCACATCACTGACCTGCTTCTCTCTTCCAGGGATAACACCTATGCTGCAGATCATTCGAGCAATCATAAAGGACAAAGATGACCCCACCATTTGCCAGCTGCTGTTTGCTAATCAGGTAATTCTGTCCTTTTTTCTGTTTGTATTGTTTTACTTACCTAGCAGCACTCCACTTAGCAAATGAAATCAGAGATACAAACCCTGAGGGGAGAAGTGAACTGCAATGTTGGAAACCTCCCATATAAAAGCACTCTGATAAATTGAGGGTTTAGCATTACTACAGAAATGTTTGCTAATGTTTGCCTTCCTGTGACTCATTGCTCTGTTTCTAATCCAGTTTATGAATGTTAAAGCCCTGCATTCCTTTGTGTAAGCTGTTAATGTTTTGAGCAGACTTTCAGAGCTGTCTTTCTTAGTGGAAACATCAAAGGAGTAGACATTTGTCTCCTCTAGCAATTTCAACTCTCCAGCTTTGTAGCAGTGTTTGTCTGTGGAATCTTTTGTCTGAGGACATCCTGGGTGAGGCTAAAACTGTGGTCTCCAGCAGGCCCTTTAGTTACAGAGCTGTGATTCTTCTTGGCTGTCTGCTTTCCCTTCCATCCCCTCTGTCACTTTTTCATTTGCTTCTCTTGCTCCTTGAGGTGTGGCATCCTACATGCTAGCCAGAGGGAAGCTCTCTCATCCATGGAATCCTTGCAAGAGAGATTTCTTGGATAACCCAAATGTTGGTGTGCTGCTGGGCAATACCCCTTCTTGGCCTGATGTTCTTCTGCTGTGAATCTTTCTGCTTTTTAATTTCCCCCTCTCATGAATATTTGTGTCTGGATTATGAGTCTTTATTTGTGGTGAGCTTCACTTCATACTTGTGGTTTTTAGCTTCTTTAGGCTCTCCTCTATTTTTCTTTTCATATTCAGTGTATGCTCATTTCATTTGTGCCATATCTACACCTACAAGAAAGATGGAGAGAGACTCTTAACAAGGGCCTGGAGTGACAGGACAAGGGAGAATGGTTTCACACTGACAGAGGAGGTTTAGGTTGAATATGAGGAAGAAATTGTTCCATTTGAGGCCCTGGCACAGGTTGCCCAGAGAAGCTGTGGCTGTCCCTGGATCCCTGGAAGTGTCCAAGGCCAGGCTGGGTGTGGCTCAGAGCAACCTGGGAGGTGGAACTGGATGGGCTTTAAGGTCCCTTCCAGCCCAGGCACTTCTGTGATACCTGAGTTATAACCTGAGATTTTTCTGCCCAGGAGCTACGATCCAAATGCTGAGATTCCCTGTTCTGAGGAGGCCTGCCAGTGCTCTCTGCTGCTGGCTGGAGCCTTTGGATTTGGCATGAAGTGCAGTGCTATCAGGGCAGGAGGGCCAGGATTTGCTAGGAATGATTCAGAATGGCTAACACAGGCTGGAGCTGCTTTAGTGGCATGGGAAGCTCACTGCAGCTGGGAGGGAACAGAGCCTGGGGAACAGTTCCCTGCCTGTTAGGAACAGCCTATGGAAACATCAGTCCCTGGCTTTAAAGAGTCCTTGCACTCAGTAACTCCACAAATAGAAAGCCGTTTTGAAAAATATTTTAAAGTGTTTGAAACAATGTACATGGGCTCTTACTGTGGTTCTGGCTGGCACACTTTGAGTTGGCCAGAGCCAGCAGGAGTTTTTCTGGAGCACTCACAGCTGCAGATCCAGGAATAGCACCTTGCCTGGAACAGCTGCTGCACATTCCTCCTTATCCCCACAGTTACAGATGGAGTGGTGACCTCCGTGCCAAATTTATATGGCTGGAGGAGATGGCAGCACTTTCAGTCTCTACCCTTTTCCTTCCTGCCCAGACTGCAGCTGCTCTTAGGGAAGGCTAAGGCTTTCCTTTGGCCTTCAGTGATGCTGCACCAGGGAGGAGCCAAACTTGATACCCTGAGTAATGTTTATTGTTCCAACCAGAACTTGATACCTTTTTGGTTGTTCATTCTATAGGCTTTTTAAAAGCCAAGCAGTCTCCATATGGCAGTGCTGATGATACTTGAATTGGCAAAGGTGGAAAAAAGTTGGCATTTCCCTGTCTGGATGCCACAGTATGAAGGGGTAGGGAGATATTTCTGTGCAGTCATGATAAGTTTTTTGATGTTATAGTGCTAAAAAGGGCTTTATTTTTCTCATTCCCTCATTAAGTGATGGTTCTGCTTTGTTTTAAGAAGAAGGCATTGCATGGGCAGGATTTGGGAAAGTTATGAGCCTTTCATTAGCTCTGCCACAGGCTAGGTGTGGAAATAACTTGGGTTTGGCCTCTTCAGCCTTTAAAATAGAGTTGAATCGTCTCTTCCATCTCTCAGGGGTGCACAGTAGCTGCTGCTCTGTGGCCATCTGAGGGCTGCCCTCACATGCAGGGTGTGATCATTGTTTTCCTTGTCCTGCAGACTGAGAAGGATATCCTGTTACGTTCTGAGCTCGATGAGATCCAGGCTCAGAATCCCGGTCGCTTCAAGTGTTGGTACACGCTGGACAAGGCACCTGAAAGTAAGACCTGAAGTGCCACTGCATGTGAAACTCAGGAGCATTAATGTGCTTCACAGGAGACATGCTGTGTCCTGTGTGTATTTCTGAGCTCCATGATTCATTTCTTGCTTAGTGAATGTCTGTGTAGCTTCATTCTCCACACAGGGATGCACACAGGCTCCGGTGCAAGCAGAGAAGTGTTTCCAAAGCTCACCTGAGGCCAGTGGTAGTGCAGTGTTCCTCACATGGCTACTCCTGCATATTTATCATTGTCCCCTGTGGAGGGTGACCTTCTTTTTTCCTTCCCCACAGACATAAATATAATGTGTTAACCTTGTGTTTGGAGCCTGCCCTGAGGCAGCTGCAGTGCCAGAGACACTGTGTAGCTCATGGGCATAGATCCCTGCCTGAGCTTGCTGAACAAGCTTGAGGAAGAGAAGGCTAAACAGTGTCATTCCTTGTGGTTTTCCTTTTTTACTATTCCTTGTCATGCCCAGCCACGTCAGGATAGATTCACACTCATATTCAGTGGGAGTTTGGGGCAGAGAAGGAAAAGCCATATGCCTCCTCTTCCTTGTGACCAAGAAAACACCTCTGGTATACTGAGGGAAAGGTCTATTTCTGTTGTGCCATCCACTGCAATTGGTGTTCTCCTGAAACTTCTGATTGCCATTCCTTCTTTGTGGTAATTGTGACATGATCTAAGCAGTTGGGATAGAAGTTCCTCCTTGGACCTCCTCAGCACTGTTCTACAGACTTTCCCTGTCCTATGTGAAACCTGACCAAAACTGGGATAAAGAGTGTCAGTCTTATGGTGCCCAGAAGTTTGGGTCAGCAGCAACAAAAGCTTGTTCTGCATCCAGGGCTGGGGATGTGATGGTTAAACCTGAATCTCAGTAAAACTGTCACTGTAATGTTCTAACTGGGAACAACTTCATCAGCAGGATTTCTCTTTTCTAAAGTGAAAATCTAAAGTGTATCTCTCTTTTCCTCTTTTAACCTTCCCCTACTTTCATTTTTTTAACAGACTGGGATTACAGCCAAGGATTTGTGAACCAAGAGATGATCAGAGACCACTTGCCCCCACCTCAGAACGATGTTCTGATCCTCATGTGTGGACCTCCTCCAATGATCCAGTATGCTTGCATTCCCAACTTGGACAAACTAGGCTATGCCAAGGACATGAGATTCTCCTTCTAAAGACAACTGTTATTCAGTGTTCTTGTATAGAAGGAAAGGAAAAAACCATTTAATGGGGAACAGGACAAAGTTGCAGAGGTAGGAGATGCACAGTGCTCGGAAAATACATTTACATTAAAAATGCTTCATATTTTCACACTCTCTGGCAAGTAAGACATGTAACTGTGCTAAACCTGTGTGTGGAGAGGTGGTGATGCCTCGTGCTCTGTGTTGTGTGTTCCATGTCCAGGGAGGACAGTGCAGCTGCTCGGGGCAGCACACACTCACTTGTGCTTTTTCTTAGTGCTGTAATCAAGTGGCAGTAGTATCCTACTTCCTAGCACTGTGCATACCCAGGATTTTATTCAGTATGAACTATGAAAACAATGAAAAGTGTTGGATTATTCACCTTGCTTATGCCAAATTGTAATCCTTACAGAGCTCTGAGGGCCAGGAGTGTTTGCCTTGTATCCATAACCTTTGCAACATCAGTTTAAAGATGCTTGTTGAGTTGAAGGATGCCAATGAACCATTTATGACTGAAGGTGTTGCAGTTGCCTTGTAATCAAAACAGAGAGGTAGGCAGTGATAAAAAATTGGTTTCCTTTGTATTTTGGAATAGCCTCCCTTAAGTGCAAACACTTTTCCATCTGGTCACAGTTCTCATCCCTGGGCAATGAAAGAAACTACAGAAGGTGGCTTTGGGTACTGTTCCACAAGTACCTTGAATTTTTTGCTTGATAATGTGTGGGATACTGAAAAAAAATTCTTAATTTTGTATTTATTCGTAAGTACTGGGGGATGGCATAGGAGTACAAAAGCAGTTCTTCTTCATGTCCTGTGCAGTGAAAAAAAATGCTGGGTGAAAACTGTATGAGATTTTCTTGTTAATTGTTTCCCAGAGGTGGATTTGGACTGAAGGGAGCCTAGGTTTCATTGCCAGGGGGGTTTTGGCAGGCAGCCCTGCTCTGGGTGCAGTAGCACCCGATCACCTCTGTGTCTTGATCAGGTAAAACTCCTCAGGGTTTGCTTGGGAAGGATGCACGGCAACAGCCTTAAATCACCAAACTGACAGCAAATTCAAGTGTCTCACTGAGTCTAAAACTGTTTCCTAGAAGCTGTTTACTACAGCTTCAATTTTTATTTTTGTAATATCCTTTTTTTACAGCAGCCTTTTACCTAGTTTTTCGGACACTGCAGGCATCTTGTATGCCCAGCCTTCTGCTTCTGACCAGCAGAGATGCTGCTGAGGTTAGAGGAGTCCTGCAAGGAGTCTAGGAAACTAAAAACCTTGTTCTGGTGATGACATCAGAGTGACTGGAAGGATATTTAGTCATGTATGAAGTACTGTGGGTTCTGAGGTAGCTACAGGTGTCAATGGACAATAGCAATTTTTAAAGATTGGGTAGGAATTTGAGGTTATAGCTTTATAGCTCACTGTGTTTTCTTTTGTGCCCCTACAGCAGGTGGGTACTGTGTATTTAAAAGGTTCATTTTTCAGCAAGAATTAAAAAGCAAAGATACTACAGTTAATTTAAGGAAGCTCAACTAGATAATATTGTTACTAATTTTATTAATTTGATGTTTGCCTCAAGTCTTGAATTTTTGATGTGTGCTTCTGAAACTCATTCTTTAATACTATGCTCTAAAGTTGAAATACTACTCCATTTTTCAAGTTTTAGTCCCTTTTTTGGAAGGCAAAAATCAGAAATATGAGACAAGTGGTCTTGCTGCTGGTCTGTATCACTGTGGGTTATGCATAGATTTTTTTTCTTTATTGTATTTGCCAAGGTCGTTCTCATCCTTTTTTATCCTGAATAAAGTTTTGAGAAGCTGAGTTTCATGCGAACTGGTTCATATTTTGATTATTCTTAACTTGGAGTTTCCCTTGGCACCAAAATCAGTGGGTAAACCCAGCATATCCTTGAACAGCTATAAGATCCAAGATATCAAATCCCCAATTCCCTCAGGAGTTGTTCGTTGAAGCTTTTCAGGGTTAATTTAGCAAACTTAAGGTTTTGATAATTTCATGATCAAAACAACAATAAGTCTGTGAAACTTAACTAAAGCTGACTAAAACTGGTCCCTGCTGATGACTAATTGAAACAACTCATTGAAAAGGAGGTAGGATAATAAAGTAATTCCTGGCTTTCCAACACTAAAGATGCAGTACCAGAGGGTTCTGTTATCCCAAGGGTTTGGGGGATATTTGGCAAAGATTTATGGGGGCCCAGGTTGGACTAAGCTTTTAACACTCCTTGGATTCACGGGATTGGGCATTCCAGTGTGCTCTGCACAGGTTTTTTCAGGGAAATCCCTTGATCTCCAAATCTGTGTGAGTGCAAAGCAAAAACCCCTGTGAGCTGAAGGCAACAGGATGTTTCCTGGGCATTTTGAAGTATTTAGTGAGTCCTAAATGTTAGGTTTGAATTAATGCAAATTTTCCAGAATTGTGTGTTTGGTGTTGCTGTTTAAGGGATGGCAAGGTCTGGATTTTGATTTGCAGGCACTGAGTACTCCTTGTGTCAGCTTAAGGTCTGGATTGGTGGGAATTGTTGGAGAAAAGGGAGGGAAGTTGAAATGCACAGATTTATTCCTGGAGAAATGATCAGGATGGGAGAAAAGAGGATGTGGAACTGCTGGGAGCTCCTGGAGCGAGGGAAAGGATCCAAGGATTGGAAGCAAAAGCTGTGGAACAAAGCCTGAAAGGGGGCAGGAGGAGGGAAAGAATCCCTGCTTTAGGAATCCAGCAGGGGCCAGGAGAGGATAATTTTCCATCTACCAGCTCTTGGTGAAATCCTAAAAATGAAGGTCAAAGGGAATGATTTGTTTGCTGTTTGGTTTATTAGGTTGTTGGAATGAAAGGGGAATATTCACCCATTAAAATCCTGTTGGAAAAGAGGGAGGAAGCAGCTGGGGAATGAACAAGTGGATTTTTGGTGGATATAGGGAAAGGGGGAAGATGTGGGAAGGGGCTCTTAGGTAAAATACGCCTCACAGGTACCACAAGGAAAAGCCCAAATTGCCCATTTTTCCAAGCTCTGACATTCCAGAGGGGTAACCAGTGGTTAGCGCATCCATTTCTATATTCCTTGGATGCCCAGCGCTTTGTTGAGAAGAGATAATATTTGGAAATTAACAAATCCAGGAATGTAATTCCTGATACTAAAGCCCTGGGGGCGCAGGTTTTGATATTTTTCCAGGAACCAAATCCAACAGAGGGAACCCTGGAGGAGGTGGAAAACACTGTCACACTGTTCGTGGAATTCCTGGGAAATGGAAAGCAACAGAAGCAGTAAGAACAGAGCAAGAACCAGACTCCAGCTGGATAAGGCAGATGCCAAATCCTTTGGAATGAGAACTGGGCAGGGGTGAGAAGAATTAATTGCTAAATTTGTACCCTATGGATTCCTGAGCAGGATCCCAGCAGGGAAAATCCATGAGAAGATCCAGACTGAAGACTGTTCCCAGATGAGTGCAGTGAGCCTTGGAATTGTCTGAAGGGAAGAAAGAGGGATCCTTTTAGCACAAGGATCAGCTGTCAAACATGGAGATGTTACCAGAAAATTACTCAGGAGTGTTTAGTTCCCAAGCCAGGATCAATCTTCTGTCTCATGAAGCTCAGAAATCTGGGAAGACCCCTACTAAAGCGGGCTAAAAGTGGTCCCTGCTGATGACTAATTAAAAGAACTCATTAAAAAGGAGGTAGGATTGATTCACTACTCACAAACCCATCTTGCCAAGATCAGAGTTCTCTGCCCACCAGGGACCCAGCAAGCAGCAGGGACATTTCTCCACTCTGCAGCAGAGACCTCCTCCCTCCACATCCAAGGAGCTGCAGCCACTCAGGGAACACCAGCTTAGTCCTGGGCTGGGAACAGGAGAGGGACAAGGAATATTTTTAAGTAATTTCGACCTCAGCGGTGTCCAGACCTGTGAGAAAGCACTTCCCACAGCACACTTGGAATTTTCTTCCCTGTCTCTTCCAGCTTTGGAAGGTTTCTGTGAGAACCTGACTTACTTATGCAGTTCAGAAGCTGCACATCCCTAAAGCATTCCCTTGGGAACATGAAGCTTCCCTCGTGCATTTCATTTCTTTATCCCAAATATTCTCCCCAGTTATTCGCAATGTAGACAGAAAAAAATTCCCCTACTTTTCCACCACTGATTCCCTCATTTTTACTTCCAAGTATTTATTTAATGGAGTTTTTCTCAGGCTCCCACAACTTTCCCTAAATGCCCACTACTCATCACCTCATCTTTCCCTGAAAGTGTTCATTCTCTACTCTTGGAGTCAAGTTTTGCCTCCAAAATTTTCCCTACCTGTCCACTACAGAGCTCCTCATTTTTCCCCCAAAATATTCATTCTGTCCCCTACTGATATATGCACAGCTCCATTCCCCTGTGTCTTGTCACTGGTCACCAGAGAGAAAGATCAGTGTCTGTCCCTCCTCTTCCCTTGTGCTTTATATACGTTTGATTTGCCAGGTCTTCAAGAATTCTAAGTTTTTTTTTTTATAAACCTGCAAATGCAGTTCCAGTTTCGGATACTGTTTTCATTATCATTGATGAGATGATAAATCCCTTATCAAAGAAGAAGCCAAGTGAGCTTAGTGTTGTTTCAGCAAGCTACAATCAGCTTCTAAAGATTTGCTCTGAACACTTCTGGGCTGCCTGCACTTCATTCCCCATGGAATTTGTGTTCCAGTCCCTCTGGGGCTCAGGATGCCCATTCTGCTGGGGGCAGCAATGGACACAGGCTGACTCCTACGAAAATTGCTGCAGGAAGAGCTGCTGCTCCTCTTTTGGGCTCCTGCTAGTTCAGTTTGCAGATTTCAGTTTGATTTGTGGATCGCTGCTTTCTGGAGCTGGAGGAGCCAGCAAAGAGTTGTTTCTTATCTTCTGCCTCTCTGTTACTCATGACCACTTAGGTCTTTATGACGGTGCTCCTTTATGAACCCCCAGCTTTAGAACTTTTTAAATCACAACAGTTTTCAGGGCTGCATCTCTTGTGGTTTATTACAGTAATTTACTGCCTGCTCCTAGATTGTCTTTTAAAAAACCCAAAATAATGTATTTAGTCTCCTGTGGTAATTTTTATATATTTTGTATCCAAGTTCTGTAAGGAATGTGAAGTTTCCAGTATAAAGACACATGTTGTGTATCTCAGAAACCAAAGGTCATTATTGCAGGATTCTTACAGTTGCTTTGGTAAATAGCCATGGGAAACACTCCCATGTTGTGGGAGCTTGCAGATAAACAGATTGAATGGAAAGAAACTCCAGATGCAGCTGCAAGAAACATATGTTTTTCACCAAAAATAGTGGTGGGGGGGGAGTGGCAGAAAGTCAGGACAATTAATATAAATAATCTAAAATACAATTCTACCCCATCCTGCAAGCAAGATACTTGTATGAGTGTGTGGCATGCTGCTCCCTCAGCTTCTGTTGGGATAAAGCAAAAGGGGATGGATTGTTTGCTCTTCTCTCTCTCTCCATCTTTGCAGCATTTAAACCAAGAATTTACTCATTCTGGTAAACTTTCTCATCATGGGCACTTTTCTGGTGTTGCAGATTTGGCGATAAGGGTTGGTAACTTTTAAAATGGTGAAGAGGATTCCTGACAGCAGCTGGAGGGGAAGATATTTCCAAGGGGATTATTTTCCCACTTAGTCTATTACACAACTGCTATGGCTGCCTCATCCCTGGCAGTGTCCAAGGCTGGGCTGGATGGGGCTCTGAGCAACCTGGGATAGTGGAAGGTGTCACTGACCATGGCAGGGGGTGACACTGGATGGACTTCAAGGTCCTGTCCAACTCCAGCCATTCTGTGATTCTCATAGGGAGTAAGTCTTGGAAAATTCAGAGTTCAGACTTTCAGTCTCATGGCAGGATGCTTTTCATAGGACAGAACTTCTAACCTGTTCCAGTAGTCCTAAACCAGTCCATTAGGTGTGTCTGGATGTGCCACTTAGGCACATGGTGGACTTGGCAGAGTTAGGTTTACAGTTGGACTGAATGGTCTTGAAGGTCTTTTCTAACCTAAACGATTCTGTAATTCTAAGAATAGGTTACAGATGTAGGTGTGGGATGAGCAGATTGTCTTTTCCCCCAGGTGACCAGGCCTTCATAGGTAATTTCATTTGGTCACTCATGGGCAAAGAATGTTATGGCACTGTCATCTGTAATTCTGTGAAATGCCGAGTTTAATCTTGTGTACAGAACTTAATGATTACACACTTCCTTGTCATTAAAAAACCTGGGAAACATCTTCCAACCCTTCAAATCCAAATGGAGGATGTGCTTTTATTTCTTCTGGAAGTTGAGTTTCACTGAGAAAGTAGACCAGAATTTACAAGATTTTTAGTATGTCCCAAGTGAACTTTCACATTCTATTTGATTTATACTAACAAAAACTGAGTGCAAACTTGACCCCACTGCAGTCAGGGAGAATATTTGCCTTCAGCATGGCCAAGATCAATATTAAGAATAATTGTAAGGTAGCTGTTAAAACTGAAGTTCAAGGTAGAAAAATGGGCTGGGTATAAATCCTCTCTGCAGACAGGCTGTATTTTTCCCTTGTTCTTCCTCTGCAGTTATCATTGCACAGATTTATGAGCATTTAGACCTATAAATCAATACATATTTAATTCACACAGGCTGCAGATGAGATCATTGTAACAGAACTTGCTTTGTACGCTTGTAGGTACCTCTTAATAATCCAAACTTTCTAAATGTTGAGCTTCTTAGGAACTGAAAGGTTAAAGTCATGTACAGCTGTTAATAATGAAGGAGCAAAAAGAAAAATGCAGCAATGCTCACGTACTGCACTCAAGGTCAGTGCCACAGGTAAAGGCTCAGAGAACAAGTCAGATTCAAAACCAGCATTTGGATAAGAAGTTTATGTCATAACAATTAAATTAGTTCATGTTTCACATGGTTTATTTTGTAGAGCTGGAAATAGTATAACCAATATTTTCTATAAATAAGTGCTTAAAAATTACCTGCTGTGAATGGAAGGATGTTGTTTATTTTTTAAATGATGAAGCATTTTCTTGCAGAAAGATCCCTGCTTTCCTGATGCCACTAATGATGTGATAATGCTGTGCAGCACTGTCTTGAGAAAGCCCAGGGCTGGTTCAAACCAGGCTGTTTGTGTCTGGCACAGCACAACACCATCAGCACACCAGTGAATCCCAGGAATAATTCAGTTACAGAGCAAAGCCCACCAGACCAACCTAACTGGCTTCTCTTCCACCACCTACCTCCAGATCCAGCTTGGGATTCTCCACACAGCACTCTCAGGGTGGTGTAAACATGGTCTAGAAGCTTAATGTGGCAGGTATTTTAACGTAAGTAGCTTTTATTCTGGATTAGCTCTGTTTAGAGTTATCCCCATGTTTAAATAAATATTTACACTTGGAGTGTACATGGTAAAATTAAACTCCACAATTAAATTGCTGAATTAGTTGGTGGTTAAGTGGAAACTCGTGGCAGCATAGTAATTCTGCACTGAAAGTAAAATAAAGAGACAAAATAAGAAAAAACAGGTGGAACCACAGGCAAAAAAAATTTAATCACGTTTTAGCAAATGCTTGCAGTGTCTTAACTATATTGAGATATTTGTAAAATTATAGAAAACTTAAATAGAAGTGATCTATTAAAACTTAAATAAGAAGTGATCTGCACCTCAATTTCAAACCTACTTTGATTTTTATTGCAGCAATTTTAGCTGAAATATTTCTCCAATAAATACACAGGATCATTAACATTAGGAAAATAATAGTAACATTTTCTGAAGAATGTGTAAACACTAACAAATTGCTGAGTTCTTTCTGCATCAGAGACAGCACTTGGGAGTTCAAGGGCCTTTTATTGAAGTTCCAGGACAAATATTAACGGTGAGCTGAGCAGAGCTTCTCCTATGGAAATAGGAAACTTGGCTGCAGAGCAAAGCCAGGATAAACATGTGGATTCAGCCATCATTTATGTTAAGCAAAGCCACACAAAAATAGCTGCAAACTTTACTGAGCAGATGTGACTCCCCTTCTGTCAACTTCGGATTCTACTTCCAGATTTTTAACTTTGCCTCTTGGTTCTCATTGTTACAGCCATCCTTATCCTTGCTGGGCATTTTTAGTGATGAATTGACTTTCCCAAAGCCCACAAACCAAAACAAAAATGTCTTCTAGTCTTGCCTGTTGAAAGTGTCACCGTGTATAGGAATAAGGGAAAGATTCCTGGGGCTAAAAGGACACTGAGGAAGGCAGCACACTCCTGTTCACCAGGAGGAATGAGGCTGTCCACAGAATGGAAACTGATCACTGGCTGCTGGAGTTGGTGGTTTTTTCAAACGGGTGACATCTCTATGTACATGTGACTTGTGAGGAAAATTCAGGCTAATGGTCAGTTGGGATTTGAGTCTCCCAGCTGGGATTGCTGCATACACTCGTCAAGCCTTTCTGTGGGAAAGGATTAGTTTAGTACTCTCCTTTGGCTTGTGTTTTCAGTGTTTAATGGAGGGAGGTGCTGGCTCTGGCCACAATTCCATGAGAAGTGAGTCTGTTGCAGATACTTGTATTATTCTATATTCAGCAAGTCTTGGTGTAAAGATGAGTCCAAATTAAAACAGACACAAACTCTACAAGACTGACACTTTAGTGTCTGCGTGTTGTCCTACCCCCAGTCTCACTGCGTGGTGTAGCAGTGGTAACTCAGTGCCTCACCTCATCTGCCTTCTGAAATAAGGATTCCAATGGGTTCCTACTTAGTCTTCATAATGAGAAACCTGGACTTAATCTGCAAAATCTCATTATCTGGCTTTTCGTTTGGGGTGATTTGTCAGTGCTGTGGCAGAATTACATCACTTAAATTAGTGTAATGCTGAGAATAGGAATTAGGCCATCAAATCTAAAACCTAAGACAGCATGGGTGTCACTGCTGTTTTGGAGCTCATGGAATCCCAGTGGTGTGGGATTTACCTAGGGTTTAAGAAATGGAGGTCTTTGCTTCTTAATGTGTTACTGATGCTGACATAACCTGGTTTGGATCCTCACTTATGTAGCAGGTTGGTAGTCAAAGGGTGCTGTGCAGAGGAGTAATTAGTAATTCTTGGTTCTGAGACTCTCCAGGTAAAGGGCGATCCCTGCCACTGGTGCTTCTGAGAGCAGGCAGGAAAGAAAAATGCTGAGCTGAGACAAGCTAGAAAAACTCTTGGGACAGGGATTCCTCAGATTTTTGTTTGAAAACCAGTCAGGACCCTAGAGCTAACATCAAGAACCTATTTGCGATTTTCATTGGCATGATAAGGCTGAAGTCACCAACCATGCAAAGCTCTATTTCTTATAAAATCCTGTGATTTTGGGTATGGGGCGTGAGTGAACTGTTCTGACTGCAGTAGCTTTGCTTCTTGGCAGTAGCTGGGGAGATGGATGAACTTCAATGCTTTAACATCAGGGTCTACAACATCATTTGCCTCACAATGGCTACTGGGCGCTGTTCCTCAGCCTCACAAGGAGCTGGAGCAGGCTCCTTGGGCACACTTTGCACTCAAGGATGGGTGTTGGTGTAGATGCTGTTGTAAACCCATGAAAGAGAAGGAAAATAGGAGGGAGCTCTTTCCACTGCTATTTTTATTCTGGCTTACATCACATATACAAAGATACTGAGTTCAGCCATTGTGTATTTTAAACAACGAGCCTGCTGTTGGGATCTCTGTGTTTAGTGCTTCAGCTTTGCATCCTGGGTGACCTTTGGACTTCATACATTGTCTCTGTTCCCCACCTGTGAAAACACAGCCTAAAGCACTCCACACTTCAAAGGCCTTTCCTTGAGAAGAATCAATTCACTGTTACAGTAAGAACAATCATAAAGTGCTCAAAGCTGAGGGAAAGCTTCTCCTACCTGGGAAAGCTGCACAGATGGAGAGTTAATAATTGCCAGATGTAATTACTGTCAAGCTGAGGCTGCATTTCAGAGCAATGTACAGGGCAGACAGTTAATGTCATAAGGAAATCAGCATCACAGCTTGTACTGTAGCTCAGGTATGGGATGGAAAGTTCTTGCCAGTTTGTTAATGAATTGGTGTACCATTAGGATAAAACAATAACTAGGAGTATCAGAGAACAGTGGAGTGGCTGGGCTTCAATGCCTAGAGAAGTCAGTTGTTTCCTGCTGCTGGTTCTCCTTGGCTGACAAGGAATGCTGCTGCAGCCTCACAGTGATTATTTTGTGGGTAGTTCTTCCTGAAAAGTGAAATAAGCATGATGAACCAAACTTGAGTCTGAGAAACTGAACTTGCAAGCAGCAACACCCTTTTTCAGCTTGATTAATTAAAATTTAATCAATAACTGGGACACAGCTGCTGACTAGAAAACCAGCATATGGAACTAATCTGTGATCATCTGAAGAAAATAAGAACTTGTGCACACATTGGCCCTGCACTGCTGTTACATCAATCCCTGTTTGTATTTAAATCTCATCAGACTGACAGCGAGTCTGGGTTCTTACTGTGACTTGACTTTTGAAGGTTTTTGGAGAAAATGGCATGTGGAGATGAGCTTTGTGCTATCTATAGGATTTCCTGTCTCACAATAGCCTACCCAGCTGTCTTCTCTATAGCTGAATATTCATCCCCAAGTAATGATGCATGGAGGATGTAATTCTGCAATGCAGCAGAGTGCCAATGGCAGCTGTACATTTGCTATCTCCCCATGTTAGTACAGAATACAGAGGCTTCAGTGTCCCACTACAAAGAATTGTGTGGCCAAAGCACCCTTCTTGCAGGTGCACCTGGGTCATTGCTGGGCTTCTACTTGTAATTGTTCTCTGGAGTGATTTTAGCATGTTCCCTGCAGTGTACAAACTGTAAATTGATGTTATTCCCTCAGGCTGAGAGAGGCTTGAAGTCTCTCAGAGACGGTTGTATATAGAAATACCTGATTCTGCACATTTCTCTCAGGGGGATGGAGCTCACTTTTGCTCCTGGCCTTGATCACAGAACAGATGGAGCTGGAAGGGACCTGTGGAGATCACCCAGTCCAAGCCCCCTGCTCAAGCAGGTTCAATGGGAACAGGTTGCACAGGATCACATCCAAGTGAGTTTTGAATATCTCTAGAGAAAGATTCCACATCCTCTCTGGGTAGCCTTTCCCAGTGCTCTGCCACCCGCACAGTAAAAAATTTTTCCTCATGTTCAAATGGAACTTTCTGTGTTCCAGTTTGTTCCTATTGCCCTTTTTCTTATCACTGGGCACCACTGAAAAGAGCCTGTTCCCCTTTTCTTGACACACACCCTTAAAATATTTGGACATATTGGTAATATCCCATCTCAGCTGCCTCTTCTCCGTTCTTCCCCATCAGCTATTACTGTCCAGACAGCTACTATGAGATATATCTCGATTAAAGGATTCTTTGAAAAAATCCCAGCTTTTATTAAAGGAGATTTCCTGAAGTCAGGACTTCCAGTGCCTAGTTTACACCAGTCACTGAGCTGAGCAGTGCTGCCCTTGAAAGAGTCCTCTAGAATATTCCCACCAGGCAGAGCTCAGATTAGACCAGATGGTGATCCTGATTACCAGAAAGTAAGTGGGAAAAGAATATTCACCATGATGTGTGTAGGAGAAGCTGGGAATATGCAAGGAACCCAAATGTCTCAGAGGGAGATCCTCCCTGGTGCTGCACCTGCTCCCCAGCTCGCAGAGCCAGAGAAATTACAGCAGTGGCACTGTCTTCCTCAGCATCTGGCCTGGTATTGCCACCACAGGGAACCTCTGGTTTAACTGACAGGCAGGGATGGCCACAGAGACAGGTGAATCCCCAGTGAGAGCACCAGTGCACACACAGGGAAATGTTGTTCCAGAGTTTGTCCTAGGTCTGGTTCGGAAACGTCCCATGCAGACCTGCCTGCTCTGCCAGGTAATGCTTCTCTTTAAATATTATCCTGTGCTAGCTTGACATTTCCCCCTCCTGCCAGCTACAGAGCTGGTCTAGAAAGCTGGAGGGTTTTTTTTTTTTGTGAAGTGGGAGCATTCAAACAGAGAGGCAGATCTGCTGCAGGGCACCAACAAATAAATGATACCAGCCCTCACCGAGCAGAGTGCAGATGGAAATTTCAGCTGTCAGAGAGATGTTCTCGTTCCTTCTGCATCAGCATGGTATTCACCTCACCAAGACAGAGGCACTCTGGAACCCTGCAGCTGTAGGTTCTTGCCTTCAGAAGCTGCTTGTGTAGGTTTCAAATCTAAAATAAATATAACAGGTTACAACAAGGGATGGAGGGAAAAGACAAGCATAATATGACTGGAGGTTGCCATTTTGTCTCTTGGCATCTCTTCTTGCTGTGATTTGTTTCTGGGTTTTGTTCAAAATTACATTATCTTTGTGCCCTCAATCCCCCTCCTTATCCTGCCCTGCTGGAGGAGCTGCTGCCCCTGGCCCAGGCCTTGTGAGGGACATCAGGACTTGTAAACCAACTTTTCCCACAGTGCTGGAGTCCCTGGAAAGGGTGTGTGTCCATCTGAGGTGCACATGAGCACAACCCCTTCCAGTCTGGAAGTGTGCTATGCTTGTCCCCCCCTGCTGGCTTCCTCCCACGTTCCTTCCTCTCATTCTCATCCTCCCCACAGCAACAGCCTGTGGAGTCTCATTGAGCCATTTCACAATAACACTGTATTGGTGCTGGAAGCTCAGATCATCATTTACAGAGATTACTTCCCCCTGTGACACTCCAAAGGCTGCTTGCAGGTCTGCACAGCACTTGTGCCAGCTGCCTTCCCAAGGAAAGCAAATTCCAGGTTAAATCAGCCTTTTGAGACCTGGGGCAGAGAAGGGGATGTGAGCTCTGAGCAGAGCAAGAATTCACTTCTGACACCCTCTTTTTGGGAATGCCATGGCTGCCTTTGGGCTACATGAGACAAATGTTTTGAAGCTGCCTGAAACCCATGTTGGTTGAAGTCACTTGGGGCCTGTGTCAGTCTCCCAGCTCTCCTTTGATGTGTCTCCCAGCTCGTTAATGCAGGAGCAGTCAGCTGCATAATTTTCATGGGAAGCAGGAGGGCAGCTTGCCTTTATTGTCTTCCTATGTGCAAAATATGACATGTTGAATTTAAAAATGCCCCCACACACTTAATGCAGCTTTGGTAGCTCACTGTGGAGGCCCACACTGATTGCCGAAACCCAGGGGGATTCTGTGGGCTGAGTGACAGTGGGGGACAGGAAAGAGCTGTGATTTTTAAGTCCTTTTCCCATCATACTTTATCATAAGAAATGCAACATCATTTGTCCTGTGTTACTGGAACATTCCCAGGATCTCCTGTGTTTGCAGGAGAGGGGAAGCTCAGTTTGTCCCCTGCAGGGACATGCCTATGTATCAATGCTTATTTATTAATTATATCTGACTAACCTGGCAGACCATTACAGGCGTGCTGTCCACAGAAGAACCCATGCAAAGCTCATCACCATGTATTTTTCCATAAAACGTAGCTGATGTAGACAGATCATTTACAGGTGGTGAATTTACAGGTGGTCAAAGTGCTTGCTGCTGGTCAGTATCCCTCAAAACATAATCCTGAAGAGAGGTGGCACTTCTATTCCCTGCTTTTATTCACAGTTCAACCAGGAGCACAAGCTTTTGGCGGGTAGTACCCAGTTAGTTTCTCAGCTTTGAACTTATTGCTATTTCTGTTCCAGATTATTCAGCCTCTTTAGTTCCAATATCCTTTCTGCACATGTAGAAAAATCCCTTCTATCAAAAGCTGCTTCACTTCAGCCAATTCCTGTTCCAGATGTTCAGATGGTAATTCGATCAGCTTAGCTGATTTTATGTTCTTTAAAACTTTAGTAGCAAATGTTCGTGATTTTCACCTTGAATTTTATTTCATTTTAAAATATATATATTAAACTTATGTTTTAATACTCAGTGTAAGAATTTCACACTTTATTTTAAATAGGCTTATATCTTAAGTATGCTACTGAATTATTAGTGAATCCAGCTTAAGTGTTTACTTCTGTATATGTAAAAGTATAGACATATACTTTAAAATAAGACAAGATTTTTAAAAATCATCCAGTCTAAAGCCCTGCTTTCCAAACATTAAGGAGGATTTTTGTGTTTGAAAAACACTTGCCAGAAGATAATGATTACTTCTGACTTGTTTTATCTTAAATGTAAAAACATCATTCCTCACATGCCTGAGATGAAGTGAAACATCTTTTAATGTCCCCTGCATGTGATTTGTGTATAAATTAAAGGCCTCATATGGTAATTTCCTGCTATTTTTTTTTTTTTAGTTTTCAGGTGGTTTGTGTACAAATATATCAGTGCTGTAGGAAAGTACACAAGAAGTAATCTGAGTAAGGGGAAGTGGAGACCAAATTATTTGGAAATGCTGAAATAGTTTTTTTCCAGAACCCAGGATTAGAAAAAATACCCACAGCAATGACTTTGATCACTTACATTTGAAACTTCTTTAAAGAACTTTTGTAATAGAAAACTATTCTTTTAGGAACCAAAGCTGCTTTTCTAGAAGATGGACACAGCTGTTCTCTGAAACTGAAGCAGACCTGTTCTCTGAGGCCTTGGTGAAACCTGCTTGGTGCGCTCTTACCACTGTCTCTTTAAAATACGTTCTCAGCAGCTTTTGGCACAAAGACAAAACACGACAGGACTGCTCATGCAGGATCCCTCGTGCCTGTGCATTAGCAAATTGAGCATTAATGATCTGATAAGGCTTGCAAAAGGAGGCAGGAGGCATTTAGTCAAGTAGACGTGACTGCCACAGGTACTGCCATGAAGCCGAGCTGCCAGAGGAGGTGTGGCTCCCATCCTCAGCAAGGTCAGGCTCACTTGGGATGTCATTAATCTCATCTGAGATGGATCTTTGCTTATCTGCCCTTATGTTGTGCTCACCAGCTTTCTGTGCCTTCCTTGTTCTGCTGTGTGTTTGACCTTTTATCACTCACGTGTGTTGCATCCAAGCTGTTCTTCTTGTCCCTGTGCAGGAGCTGCAGTGGCAGCAGAACATATTAAAGGGGTGCAGAAGGTACAGCTGAACAAGACAGAGGGACCCTGCAGCTTGGCAGAATTCCTGTGCTCTTTGTCCCAGCCTTCACCTCCTCACTTGGTCTCCACCACCTTTTCCAGGCCAATCCGTGGATGAACACATCTGTGTTCCCATGAAATAGCTTGATGTTTACATTGTGATTTTCATATTATTTTGCTTAGCTGCTGTTCTTGGGATATTTGCTTTCATGAGAATCCTAAATATCCATCTCTTAATCAAAATGTTGAAATCAACGCTTTGTCAGGGGTGGAAGTTAAAATGTTTGACCGGCTTTAACAGGGACATGGTTGAATAAGTGCAATCTGAAAAAAGCAGAAGAAATTCTTCCCTGTGAGGGTGGCAAGGCCCTGGCACAGGTTGCCCAGAGAAGGTATGGATGCTCCATCCCTGGAAGTGTCCAAGGCCAGGCTGGATGGGGCTGTGAGCAACCTGGGATAGTGGAAGGTGTTCCTGCCCCACGGCAGGGGTTTGGAACTGGATGGGCTTTAAGGTCCCTTCCAACCCAAACCATTTTGTTCTGTGACATTCAGATTTCAATTGTATAATGACTTCAGTGAGATATTCAGGCACTTTTGCAATGGAAAGAGGCAACTATTCCTCCAATTCATGGGCAGACAACTGAAATTCAGTTCATCCTGCACACCTTCTGGCAGGAATGCTGAAGGATTATTTTAGGTTTTACCCCATTGTTTGTCTCATGGATGGTCTGCAAATCATTTTAGGCATATAATGTAAATACTTTAATTTTATCACCTTTGTGAAGTTCTAGTTATAAACGATTCCTATCAGCCATACTCACTCAGACGACTTATTCCCCACTTAAACAAAATCCCTTTGTTTCGTCTTCTACTTATCCTTAACACAAAAAGACAGGGCTCACAAGTGAAGTGGAGAATAAAGATCACTTTAATGTCTCTTCTAACCTAAAAAATAGGTATCTTCCACGAATGAAAGCTTTATTCTCCACATCTGTGGAGAGGGATATCAAAACCAAAAGTACCTAAATTGATGATCACCATTTCTTTGTGCTCCCTTGGAGCTGTATTTTCCATGTTTCTCCCTTCTTTCAGAACCAAATAATCCCTGTTTTCTGGCTGTCTGTCACTTTGCTTGGAGCATGGCAAGCACTGTGCTGACTGATACAGTGAGACAGCTCAGTGACTACTCCAGTCCGCCCCTAAGACTTTCCTTATCACTTCTTGTCTCTCCAGAACAGAAGATTCCAGTAATCTCAAGTGATTAACTTGCCTGGGTCCTGCCACCTGATTGACTCAGCCGGGGAGCCTAGTTTGCTTCCCATCTCAGTGAGTCACCAGCAAAAGGCATTTCCAGAGAGGTCAGTCCAGGAACAAACGATGCGAACACATCTCTTGGAGATGGGAAGCAAACGCAGTTCCTGCTGCCGTCTGGGCAGGATGCTGTCGCCTTCCTCCGCGGCCTCTCAGCCCGAATATTTCAGGAATGTCTGAAGCGCTCCCGAAGGCCACTTAAAGCCTGAGCCTAGAGCCCGGCTGACCGAGGCGACTCTGACACCGCCTCATTGTCCGAGCTGCGCCGAGTGGCTGCGGTTGTGTCGCAGCGTGCCGGGCAGCGACATCTGCACTCAGCACGGCTGCTCCTGCCGGGAATGCGCGGGGGGAACGAACCCTTCGGCTGCTGTACAGCATCACAGCCCCGCCGTGGTGCTCGCACTGCTTGAGATTCTCTTCAGAAAGTTGCTTCGTGGCTGCTGGAGGGATTTGGGGAGTGCCTGTCAGCCTGGTTCTGTCGGGACTGTGGAAAGACTGCCTTGAGCAGTACTTCAGGTGGTTCTTCATTGCCAGCTGGAACAAACCAGGAGATGTGCTTGCGTATCTGAGAAACTTAAGGAAAATATTCACGCAATTCCCCAGGCAATGGGGATGTGGAAGGACATTTTGAAAGGAATGAAAGCAATATGTGCTCAGAATTAGTGGGAAGTGAAAAGTGAGAGTTATCCTAGTGGTTGGGGAGCAAAGCTTAGGTGTAGGATGTCATCAGCAGCCAGGCATGGATGAAGGGTGGCCGAGAGGTCAGCCGTGATTAACGGTGTGCGTTGTGCAAGGGATGAGTTTGGCTGTGGCTAGAAGGAAAGTCTCCTCCAGATTAGGCAGATGCTACAAAGGGAGTTTCTGGTAGGGTTGTTATGTCCTGCTGCATCCAGCACGCCTGCTTTGCTCTGATAACATTTTGCTGTGCTTCACAGACTCGGGTAGGTGCTGTGTTGTGCCAGCCACGTGTGTGCATTTCAGTGGAGAGGTGCTTATCTGGGACATTCCAGAGTGGGGGCTACCAGGAAAAGTTATTGCTGGCACCTCTGTGCCAGTTCCTGACTCCTCTGGTGAACATTTTGTCCTGCGTTTGAAGTTAAACACTTTGAGTACCCAAAGGGCTTCTCTTCAGCTCCATGAGCTCTGAGTATACCAGAAATCCTCTCCTGAGCGTAAGCACCAATTATCTGCTGATACTGAAATTGACAGAATGCTGTAACAAGTACATGTATGTGAACCTAATGAGGATTTCAGCCCAGTTAAGGTGCTCTTATACCTAAATTAGTGAGTGGGAGACCTCCAGGGAGAGGAAAAAAAAAGTGTTTAGTAGGCCTGCAGAAATTTAAGAATGTAAAACTTTCTCAAAGTGTAACCTTTTCTGTCCTGCTTTTGAGGTTTTCTCTTGCTCACATTTTACATAAAATATGCAGCATTTTCTGATGTGTAACACTGCTCTTTGTGATTTCTGGATCCATGCTGGCACATCTCTGAGGTTCATGCTCAGTGTTCCTGCTGGAGAGGTTTCTGTAGCTAATTATTTTTGCACCCTCTTGAGTATGTGAAATTTTATGGAAAGCTTTCTTGTCCACTGGAAAAGGAACCAGAGTTTGCTTTTTCTTGGTTTTCAGGGGCTAATTACACAAGGTTCCAGATCAAATACACAAGACTGATCATCTGAAAATGGGCACCCAAAACAGTCCCAAGGGCTGAGGCAGGTTGGTCACTTCTTAAACGACCTTCTACTTTTTGGGGGGTTGAAACCAGAAACTTGAGGACAGAAAAACTTTAGACCAGAAATTTTGCAGCAGAGCCAAGACAGGACAACATCTCTTCCATCAGTTCAGCAGCAGGCGCAGTGTGCAGGGCTTTTCTTCATGGGAAGAGCCAAGGATAGGAGAGCCAAGGTCAGAAGTTTGACTGTTTAGGGGGTACAGTTTGGGAGCATTTTATACTTCAGCTGCTCTGGATTATGAATCCTTTGGGCACCGAGTCTCTCCTGTCCTTTTTAGGAAGGGATTGGAGGAGAATTTAAAAATGAGGAGAAATGTTCAGTTATGGATTTGACAGCTAGAAATTGTTTGTGCAGTGCTTTGTCCCAGGACTGAACATGGTGTCATCCCGAAGCTCAAGGCCAAAACAGTTTGCTCGGTTGAGTATTTAACAATCAGGATACTTCAGGTAGCTGAAAGCCAGGACAGCTTTGACAGCCCAGCTACAATAGCTGGTCATAAGAGCAAACATTTCCAAGATAATGGCTTCTCACAGTAAAACTGTGCTGCTGCTGCTGCTCCCTAGAGAGTGAATTCCAGGTCTCTCATGTGAAAGAAGCTCCCAGGACAAAAGCACCATTTTCTCTGCTTATACCTCCATCTGCACAAGGTGCTTTTGCTGGATAAGCTCAGCCTTCAGAGGATCTTATCACAGCCCTAACTGACACAACTGTGCTGGGAGAGTCAGTGGTTGAGCCCTGACCTGAAAACACCCTGGCTCAGCTGCAGGGTTAATACCCGGCTGGGAATAAAAAGAAAGACTCACTGAGTCCACATTCTGAGCTGTCCTTAAGTGAAAGCCATGCACAGCCTGGGTGGGAAACCATTGTTCTTTGGGAAGGAGATCCCTCAGCTCTTTCAGGTGTTGTATTTTGGGGAAAGGGTTTGGTCTAAAGGAAAATACTTGGGGCCCAACAAAGTGCTGAATTTATTTACAAAAAAATGTTAAAAATTGGCTGTGATGTACATGGCTTGTTATTGTGTTTCATTGCCTTCCTTGTGGGCTAGCACTGATAGAATCATAGAATTATAGCATGAATTGGGTTGGAAGGGACCTTAAAGCCCATCCAGTTGCCACCCCCTCCCAGGCTGCTCCAAGCCCCGTCCAGCCTGGCCTTGGACACTTCCAGGGATGGGGCACCCACAGCTTCTCTGGGCAACCTGTGCCAGGGCCTCACCACCCTGAATAGGGAAGAATTTTTTCTTAAAATCACCTGCTTTGTGCCAGAGATCTTGGAATTCCTCTGCTCACCCCACTGAAAATTAAGTGATCCAACTGAAAATTAACTGCACTAGGACACTACTCCTGGCTGTACTACACGATGAGTGTGTGGGAGATGGGAAGTACTGCCCAAAGAAAATCCTGTTAGAAAGTGCACACTGCTCCTTCAAAATACTTCTGACAGCTCTTGAAATACTGGGCTTAATTCCATTTATTGATTTGTAACCACGGAGACGGTGCGTGTTCCCAGTGCAAAGTGAGGGAAAAGCTCTTTTCCTTCACCTCTTCAAGGAGTGAACAATGCTGGAAAATGCTCTTACTCCTTGTAACCTCCCCAAGCCTTCACAGGAGGGACCAGCAAGTTGTTTGCCTTCTTAGAGGCTGCTGCATTTTCACAAAGGTGGAGAAAATAAACCATTCCTTGCAAACCAGCCTGGAGCAAAAAGGGCTAAGCTATTCTGGGAGATGAGAAATCAGCACACTAGAAAGCCTTATCAGAGATTTGTCTTAACTTGCAAAGGTATTTTCTTTGATGAAAGAATCCAAACAGTTGTTTGAAATGTTCTGTCTGCTAAGATTTGTTTTCAGAGAGGTCTCTCTCATGCCATCCTGACAAATGAAGCCCTTCTGCATTAGGTTTTTTAAATAAAGATCTTCATTTTCTGAATTAAAAATTCAAAGTGCAAAAAACGCAGTCAACAGAAAATTCAATTCAAAAAACAAAGGCTGAAGAATAGTGGATCAATATTTGTTCTGAGTGCTTGTTATTGGGCAAGTCCAAGCCCAGCCATTTCAGGAAGGATGGAGTGCTGGAGTGGGATCCCTGTGATTCAGCCTAGTGTGACCTGGAGTGTGAACAGCACTCACTCATCAGCTGACAGCAAACTGGTAACATTTTCTGGAGAATTGATGAAGATTTGAGGAAAATGGGCAAAAAGACCAACTGCAGAGCATCAGAACCATAGGTAGGCACCAAAGTTTTGAAACGGAGGTACTAGAAATAGAAGATACCAAAGAAACCCAGGTATTTTTAAACTGCCTTTCTTTTCTCATAGTCTAAAGCTCAGTCCTGCTGTTTAACCAGAGACACACTGGACCTGTATAGCCAACGTGACAGGCTGTTAACTTGCCAGGAAAAAAAAAAAAAAGTGGTTTGGATTGACTTGTCCTCTTTGCAAACTGTGCTTAAGCAAATTATACCTTCCTAGTTTTGTTGGGAATTCAACATGTTTGCTTTCAACGTCACCAATACTTCTCCTATTTTGAATGGAAACTTCCACTTTTTTGCATGTTATGGTCAGAAACAAACAAGCAAATTGTCCTTTCCATGAACCAAACATGAAAAGTTTTCTCTAACTCAGCTCTTGGAGATGGGATGGGAGGAAGAGCTGTGAGTCAACACCAAACAAAACTGAGAGTTAGTTGGCTGAACCCCTTGGTCTGTTATTTGTGCGGCTCCACTCCTGAAAGAGCAGCATCTCAGGCCTTTCTGCCATGGAGCTGGCAAAGCCAAGGCTGGTTTCTGTCGTGGCTGCGAGGCTGTTGATGGAGTGCACTGAATCTCTTACACTGTATAAATGAGAAGGTAACGCTCGTGCGAATGTAGCAAGGATCACTGCATTAAAACCTGCACCATGTTTATCCTCAGCACTGAGGCAAAGCACTGGCACGGGTGCGCTGCAGATTTCACCGGGGTGTCACTCGGTGCTGCCTCCTGCCAGCTGCAGCCCTGGGCTCGCTGCTCGGGGGCCGCGGCCGGACCCCTTCCCTTGCCGAGGAGCGATTCGGGGGATCTCGGGCTGCTTCAGCGCAGCGCGACCGGGGACATTCGTCCGAGTCCCGAGGTGGGCAGGGCAGGCCGGGTCCCGGGCAGAGCACCCTGGGCTGCTCCCAGGGAGGTGGCGGAGTCACCGTTCCTGGGGGTGTTCTAAGCCTGGACGTGTCACTTGGTACCAGGGTGAGGTTCGCGCCGCGGTGTTCAGTCACGGCTGCGCTCGATGATCTCTGAGGTCTCTCCCAGCCTCAGCGATGCTGCGATTGCCCGTGAGGGGCACTGGGAACTCGGCGGCTCGCACCACCCCACGCCGGCTCCCTCATGGCCGGCCCCGGGAGCAGCGGCGGGCGGTGCCTCGGCCGGGCGGGGCAGAGCGGCGGCTCGGGGTCGGTCCCGGGCCCGCGGGCGGAGCGGGACGGGGCGGAGCGGGGCGGGCACCGAGCGGAGCGGCGCGGGCGGGACGGCGGCGGGGGCTGCCCGGAGCCGGCGGAGGCGCGGCCGTCCGGAAGGCTCTGGGCCGTTCGGCCGCAGGTAAGGGAAGTTCACGGGACCCACTCGGAGCCGACTGCGGCAACTTCGTGTCCCGGCGGGATGAGCCCCGCCGTGCCTTGCCCCGGCGGCTCCTCCTCTGCCGCCGCCATGGCCCGGGGCCCCTGCAGCGGGGCCGGAGCCGCCCCGGGCCCGGGGACGGGCGCGGGGGGCAGTGNGTCCTTTCCATGAACCAAACATGAAAAGTTTTCTCTAACTCAGCTCTTGGAGATGGGATGGGAGGAAGAGCTGTGAGTCAACACCAAACAAAACTGAGAGTTAGTTGGCTGAACCCCTTGGTCTGTTATTTGTGCGGCTCCACTCCTGAAAGAGCAGCATCTCAGGCCTTTCTGCCATGGAGCTGGCAAAGCCAAGGCTGGTTTCTGTCGTGGCTGCGAGGCTGTTGATGGAGTGCACTGAATCTCTTACACTGTATAAATGAGAAGGTAACGCTCGTGCGAATGTAGCAAGGATCACTGCATTAAAACCTGCACCATGTTTATCCTCAGCACTGAGGCAAAGCACTGGCACGGGTGCGCTGCAGATTTCACCGGGGTGTCACTCGGTGCTGCCTCCTGCCAGCTGCAGCCCTGGGCTCGCTGCTCGGGGGCCGCGGCCGGACCCCTTCCCTTGCCGAGGAGCGATTCGGGGGATCTCGGGCTGCTTCAGCGCAGCGCGACCGGGGACATTCGTCCGAGTCCCGAGGTGGGCAGGGCAGGCCGAGTCCCGGGCAGAGCACCCTGGGCTGCTCCCAGGGAGGTGGCGGAGTCACCGTTCCTGGGGGTGTTCTAAGCCTGGACGTGTCACTTGGTACCAGGGTGAGGTTCGCGCCGCGGTGTTCAGTCACGGCTGCGCTCGATGATCTCTGAGGTCTCTCCCAGCCTCAGCGATGCTGCGATTGCCCGTGAGGGGCACTGGGAACTCGGCGGCTCGCACCACCCCACGCCGGCTCCCTCATGGCCGGCCCCGGGAGCAGCGGCGGGCGGTGCCTCGGCCGGGCGGGGCAGAGCGGCGGCTCGGGGTCGGTCCCGGGCCCGNGTCCCTGTCCCCGTGCTGTGTCCCAGCCCCCTGCTCCCCATGCGTGTCCGTGGTCCCCCGTGCATGTTCCTGTCGCCGTGCCGCCTGCCAGTGCTTTCAGCACTCCCGACCTTCCGTGCTTGTTTCTGTGCTAGACCTGACGTAACTTTTCGGGAAGTTTTGGGGAGAGGTTGGCGTTCTCCGCTTTAATCCTTTCCGCCTCTAGTAGGACGCTTCAGGCACTGGTGCTGTGAAACTGCATTTACGAGTTTTATCTAGAGCTGACAAATGTGCCTTGATTTAAGGCCCGGGGTTCTTACATCCTGTAATTATTTTTTCGAGGTCTGTTTCTGTTCCAGCCGTGACTTCTAACAGCTGAAATAGCCGTGCTTGCTCACACCGTGGCTGGGGCGCAGCTGGAGCTGTAAGAAGGTGGTTTACACCTCCGTGGCTGTTTCTGGGGGGAAGGGAAGCTTTGGTGTTAAACGCTCGCTGTGCTGTAACGCGTGTGTGCTCCCTCGTGTGAGTGAGTGAGGAGCACAAGGAAGAGTTTCAGGCTGGGCTTGGCTGTGCCCGAGCCTTCAGAGCCTCTGCAGGCTCTCCTCATTCTGGCCCGAACACAGCCACTGCCAGCAGCACCGTGTGTAGGCTCTGTGTGGATTGCACTGGCAGCATATTGAGCAATACAAGTGTCGCTGCATTCCAGAAAGTAAACAGCAGAAATGGATCACGGAGTGGGAATATTCTCTATGCTTACACCGTGGAGCTTTGGGGAGGGAGATGTCCCAGAGTGTCAGCTTGGGATTTATTGCCTCTATTAAAGGGAGCAGCTGTATCATGAGGATTTACATTTCTGGAGGATGTAAGTAGAGGTTTCAGTAAAACTGGTGCTCTCAGTGAGGCAGCACGGCAGGTTGGTTTGAGAGGCATTCTGGAAAGTAGGAAAGCAGAAATCTGCTTCAACTCTCTGTTTCAAGTGCAGCAAATATTTTGGCCTCTTAACTTTTTTACATCACTAAGAAATGAAGAGCCAGAACACTCCCTACTTTAGCTTAGTACCCATCCTAGTGGAGTTTTGGATTTAGCACAGCTTCTTGAAAAGCTGCATCAGAGCTCAGCTCCTGGCAGTGACAGTGGCTGTCAGTGGTGTGCTGTGGTGCCCACACATGAGGATTGATGTTCCCGTGCCAGGAGGGTGAAGTTGGTGTTTCTCTCCTCCCTGAAGACAGCAGGAGCCCCACCTGTTTGCCTGGCTGTGAGGGGGACCCTGAGGAGCAGGTTCCCTCTTCGGCAGCCCATCTCCTGCTTTGAGCCCTGGGATTTCATCCATTTGCTGCATCTGGGTGTAAGAACGGTGCTGAGGAATGTTGAAGTTGGTTTGTGCACGTGTGTCTGCAGCAGATCCAGGCTCTGGAAGACACTCGGTGAGAAACGTTTCTGCTTGTCCCTGACACGCAGGGTGGAGAGCCTTGAAACCAGGGATGTCCCATGGGACAGGGAACCGTGGTGAATTTCATCTTTTTTTCTACTTAGATGTGAGTCCTGTTTCCTTTCTGGGTTGTGCTGTCAGGGCAGTGTGACACACGTTGCAGGAAGGAGAGGGGTGCCGCTGTGGTCGTGCAGGGCAGGCTTTACCTGTGGCCTTGGCAACAGGAGGATAATTGTTAACATTCCTGAAATGACAGCCATTCCCAGGAGACTGAGGTTCCCAGGTGGTGCTGCCAGCCTGTCTGGTCCCGTTGGTCCCTGGAGATGAGCAGGACAAAGTCTGGTCACTGCTCGCTGGCCAGGTCAGGGTGGCCTGAGCACAGGCAGAGCTGTGTGTGATGAGGTGCTCGGTGCAGCTCAGGAGGTTTAGTCTCTTTAATCCATCCAAATGGGGGTTCTCTGATTTTTTTCCCCACCTAAAGGAACACTTTGAGTGAAGAGGAAATCCCTCCCCTGAAGAGCTTTGAAACCCAGGAAGGTTTAGTCACTTTCTTGTCAGTGGAGCGATTGCATCAAACCAGGCCTTTGGCTTGCTGAGCACAAGGGAGTTGCTGTGAACTCCTTTGAGGAACTGATTTTCTTTGTTGTGCTTTGTGTGTGTCTTTCTGGGAAGGTGGAAGGAGCGTGGAGAGGGGACCCAGATCCCAAATCTGGGATGGATGTTCCAAAAACATATCCCTGACTCCTGAGGTGGTTCAAAAGGAGTGCAAAACCCTCAAAATGCCTTTGACTGGGGAGTCCGCTGTTTTGCAGTAGTTTTCAACAGAGAAAGTAGTAGCCCAAATATTAGGCAGGATTTAGGGGGGGTGATAAAGTATCCTGTGGTGTTAGGGGTGGTCACTAAAGCCCCTGTCCCACTGCTGAATTTACATGCCCTTCCTCAAGGGAGTGCTGGTAACTTTTGCCTCAGCTGCTAAATGGTGATGTGCAAGTTAGGTTGGCATATCTGAGACAGCTTCTTCTCATACTTACCTTGGTGATTGTCAGGGCTTCAGAGCAAAACTGGAGTTATGTGTCTGCTTTAAAGTTTGCAATTATGATCTGACCTGTTTCTGCCTAGCCAAACCACAACTCTAAACTTACAAAAGCAAGGAACACGTTTATTGGAAGGTTCAGGCAGGTTTTGTTGTGTTCACTCGTCTTGTGTGGAATGTGTGCATGCAGCTGTGCATTAAGGGTACGTAAAAACACTTAATACCTTCCTGTACTTAGGCTGAATAGTGAACCCCTTCCCCCATGAGTAATTGTAAGATCCCATTAGTCATCCCATTAGTGACTTTGCTTTTGAATCCAGCCCAGGAGAGGTGAATTACTGTTGCCTTGCCTCATGCTTACTGCTGGTGTTTATACCCACATGTTTATTCAGCATTTACTATAAATTCCCGCCCTGCATGAGTGGAGACAGAGTGGTCATTTAATGACAGCTTCAGAAATCACAGGTAGCCCTTTGGACATGTCTGGCTTGCAAGCATTAACCTTTGCATCACACAGAAAAGGCTCTGTGCTATTCCCCAGTGATTACATCTCTTGCTCTGTGTTTGGAAAAGTCAGCATCTAATCCAGAATGAAAATTTGGTCCTTTTGGAGGTCAGCGTTTCTCTTATCATGGGTTTATGTGTTTCCATTTTGAAGCAACTTCAGCAGAGATCACGATAAGTCCCGACATCTCTCAGTGGGTCTCTGGTGAGATCTTTGCTTTGGATCTCTCTATCCCTGGGGAGGATGCTCAGTTGGGAATATACCTTGAGATGTAGGGAATGATGCATTTTTCTATTCTCTCCTTTTTATTCCCCTCCTCTCTCTCACAAATTGACCTGTGTGTTGAATCAGCTCATACTGAAGACAGTGTCTGTTTGTTACTTTTCTAGTAGCGCTTGCTGCCCAAAAAGTACTTTATTTGTGCTTAAAGGATGGAATTTTCAGTTAATAATTCAGTCATCATACTAGATTCATAGCTGCTTGCTCAGGCCATCTATTGCTCTGGTGTCCTTTAGCATCCAGAGCACTTTGTTCCTCTCTGATTTCTGCAGTACATGAGGGAAGTATGCTGGGTTAAAGCTTTCTCCTTTTCCCATTGGCTGTCCTTCTGTTTCTGTTTAAAGGCCAAGATAAACCAATTGTGTAAAAAGTTGATTTCTTTCCTCAGTGGAACTATATTTAGATACAGGTTTTGCAGCCCATTGTAGGCAAAGCCTTTCTGTTCCGTGCCCCTGCCTGGGTCATTAATCACAGAATCACAGCATTTGTTAGGTTGGGAAAGACCTCCAAGGTCGCTGAGCCAAACTTTGATCAATCCCCGCCTTGTCACCCAGCCCAGAGCACTGAGTGCCACATCCAGTCCTTGCTTGGACACCTTCACAGATGGGGACTCCAAACCTCCCTGGGCAGCCCCTTCCAATGCCTGACCACCCTTTCCATGAAGAAATTCCTGCTGATGTCCAACCTGACCCTCCCTTGGCGCGGCTTGAGGCTGTTCCCTCTTGTCCTGTCCCTTGTTCCCTGGGAGCAGAGCCTGACTTCCCCTGGCTGCCCCCTCCTGTCAGGGAGTTGTAGAGAGCCAGAAGATCTCCCTAAGCTTCCTTTTCTCCAGGCTGAGCCCCTTCCCCAGCTCCCTCGGCTTCCCTTCATCAGACTTGTGCTCCAGCCCCTTGCCCAGCTCCGTTCCCTTCTCTGGACGCGCTCTGGCCCCTCAACGTCCATCTTGCAGTGCCAGGCCCAGAACTGGACACAGCACTTGGAGTGAGGCCTCACCAGTGCCCACGACAGGGACAGTCACTGCCCTGGTCCTGCTGGCCACACCATTGCTGGCCCAGGCCAGGAGCCATTGGCCTTCTTGCCCACCTGAGCAGGTGTTGGATCATGTTCAGCTGCTGTTGACCAGCACCTCCAGGTTCTTTTCTGCTGGGCACTTTTCAGCCACTCTGCCCCAGCCTGGAGCAATGCAATGAGGGAGGCAGGTGGAGGACTGGGGAAGTGCTGGGCTGTGTAGTCCAGCCTTGCCAAACCAACGTATCTGCTGGCTGTGAGTCCTGTGAGCTCTTGCCATGGAGTGCTTGGTCCCTTTGTGCTGACAGAGCTGGTACTTCTCGAGAGAGCNCCAGGCCCAGAACTGGACACAGCACTTGGAGTGAGGCCTCACCAGTGCCCACGACAGGGACAGTCACTGCCCTGGTCCTGCTGGCCACACCATTGCTGGCCCAGGCCAGGAGCCATTGGCCTTCTTGCCCACCTGAGCAGGTGTTGGATCATGTTCAGCTGCTGTTGACCAGCACCTCCAGGTTCTTTTCTGCTGGGCACTTTTCAGCCACTCTGCCCCAGCCTGGAGCAATGCAATGAGGGAGGCAGGTGGAGGACTGGGGAAGTGCTGGGCTGTGTAGTCCAACCTTGCCAAACCAACGTATCTGCTGGCTGTGAGTCCTGTGAGCTCTTGCCATGGAGTGCTTGGTCCCTTTGTGCTGACAGAGCTGGTACTTCTCGAGAGAGCTCCTCACCAGAGGTGCTGGCTGGAGGGAGTTATTTGTGGTAAGGTAAGGATGCTCCTGTTCCCTTCTGTGCCTCTGCCTCATTAAGCAGTGCAGGTTGTGTCAAGGAACGGCACCAGAAGCCACTTCAGCAGTCTCTGGCTTGTGGTGTTTGAGGGGAGATAAAAATAACAAACCCAGTGACTTTAAGCAGCCCTTGGCATACATTTTGATGGTAATCCCTGTTCCAGCAGGCACAGTGTTGTAACTCTTGTATGAATAAAATCCCCTTGTGAAATGGTACCTGGGCACAAAAGGCTCCGAGGTCAGATGTGCTGATCCAAAAGTTAGTTTGCACTTGCATCTTTCTTCATAGGCTTTTCCCCTAAATATTAGTGGAGAACTGAAGGCTGAGACTTGAGCCAGCTGCTGCAGCATCTGAACTCTAAAGTGGAGAACTCTGTGCTGCCAGACAGCTGTGGAATTGTGTCACAGATGGGAAGAATCTGATAACCACTAGTGTGAATCAGCATCTTTTAAATCCAACAGTTCTCATGGCTCCAAATATGATGGATTTGGGAGAAGAGCTTTGCTTTCTTGCTTTGTTACAGACACATCAAAATAAGAGGAAATTATAATGGTTTGGTCTTCCCTGCCTCGTCTCAGACTGATCAGTTCTGAGCAAAAGCACAGGGAAAAGCAGGGTATGTTTTATATGTCAGTGTAGAATTAACCCCAGATAGTTCATGGGCACTGAAGTGGTTGTGAAGGGAGGTACAACACACACAATTTACAGTTGGTAACAGAAAAATAACCGTAAAATAATTGTAAAAGCAAACAAACTGCCAAACAAACAATCCCCCAACCTCCTCATTCTCAAATCTTTCCCTTTTTGTGCTCTGTTACGGAGGACAGAAACAAGAACACACATGTATTTACCCAGTCAGCGCTAGGATTTGTTTTGGGGATGAGGGAGGACAGTTGCTTTCCTTGCTGCTGTGGCAACTGTGCTGTCCATCTACTCTGTCAGCAGGCGTGGCCATGGGGGTCTGGTTCTCCCCCAGCTTTGTGGTTCGTGGGCTGTCTGTCCAAAGAGTTGAGAGTAATCCAGAAAGGCTGTTTTACTGAATCTTGACTTCATATTTTCTCTCTAGAGTGTGTGTACTCACTAGCTACAGCCAGGTAAGAAGTTTAGACAGAAATACAGTCTTTGTGAAACATGGGAAAGGTGTGAGCACTGTTGAAGGAAATTAGCTATTTTAGACTAGCCCAGGTCATGCAGAGTGTAAGGGATGGGGAGAAGAACCTGCATCCTGTTTTGGGGCTGGTCCATGTTTTTGGGTGTCGTGAGGTTGGCATGCAAAGATGTCTGTAGGATTAAATTAAGGTTCTGCAGAGTGTAGTGCTGCTAATTAATGTCTGTCTTGAAGAGCAGGTGAGAAGAGTATATTTTTTGGAAAAACTCCTTGAGCTGTTGGTGTGTTTCTGAAAATAGTTAGGCTCTCGTGTGGTTGTAGCCCTTGTGCTCTTGGGTTCTGTACAGCTTTGCCATGTCCTTACACAGCTGCCATGGGCTGATAAAAATCCCTCTGGCCATATGGAGACTTTCAGAGTCTGTTCTCTGTTAGGCTTGGATCAGGTGGGCTGCTCCTGTGGAAGAAGTGCTGTGAAGACAGGGAAAGGGAGCAAATGCCTTGGGATCTTCCCAGTGTGAGGGTGGGTGGGTACTCATAAATGTCAGCTATGTGATGTTTTGGTGATGTTTTGTGTGATTTTGGAACATTTTCTTGTGTCTTCGAAGCATCCATCTCCTCTGTTCTCCTGGTTTAGGTTTTAGACCTGTACTAAAAGTAGGATGGATTCATCTTTGTCCATCCCCAGCCTCAGGGGGAGTGTGCTGTCTCTGAGAGCTGCTGTGTGCAGGACGCTGGGGCAGGCAAGGGCTGGGATGTGGGTGAGGCTGTGGCTGTGTGGGAACAGGGAACATTCCTGGTGCTGGAACCTGCATTCCAAGCTGGAAAACACGTGGAAGGTGGTGGTTTGATAGCCGTGATGCTCAACCTTTTTGCTCTCCCTCATGTGCTGGAAGAATCTCTGGTAGACTTTTGTTCAGTGGTGTGGGAGGGATGGTACACAGAGCTCCTTTGGAAGAACCAGACAAAAATTTTACCCTCCCCAGGAAAAGCAAGGTGCTCCATCCCACAGCTGACAAATCCTCGGTGTCATCTACACCCTGGGGACCTCTGTGCTGCAAGGGGGGACCTCCACATTACAGCTGGAGGCTGAAGTAGCCATCCTTAGTGACTTCCCTCAAGATCCAAGTTCAAATGTCTGTTCTTCTGGACCTGGATGTGCAGTATCATTGCGTTAGTGGCTTACAGAGAGGGAGGGGAGGACGTGTTGGGGCAGCCAGGGCACACTGAGTGTTCCCCATTGCTGCCCACAGCTGTTGGCGCAGTTGGAAAAGGTTGGAGCAAGGGTCTTGCTGAAGAAGAGGTAGATGTGTTGAGCAGCTGATCTCCAGGAAAGGCTTGTGGCAGCTGTGTGGCTCCTGGTGGGTTCAGGTGCTGGCTTTGTTGTAGTATTGTCTGTCCTGTTTCCAAACCAGGATTAAGCCAAGGAAAATATTTCTTTACTCTTAATTTAAATCCCTGGGAAGTTGGTTTTGCATCAGAGCAGACTTGAAAAGGCTTGTCAGTTGGATCTTACAGCCATCAGCATTTTCTTCCCCTCCACTTAACCAAAGCTGGTTTAATTTGTGGCAGCACTTTTAATTTGTTATGTTTGTAAAGGAAACATCACAGAGAAAAGTTCAGAAATGCATATTTATGTTTCTTGCCTGAGCTTAAATTGGCTCTAAGAATTTGGTTTTTGTATTTTTATAAAGAAAGGCTGGATTTTTATTTTTTTTGTATCGCACATTTTTTGTTTGGTTTATTTGTTTTCTTCTCCAGAGGAGCATATAGTGGCTTACCTTGGTGTCCATCTTGGATGAGAAACATGTAACTAACAGATCATAACCAAAAGCATCCTCTCAGAGGTTTCCACATTCCTGGTGGAGCTGGTGTTGGACCTCTGTGCTGGGCAGGGCCACTGCAATCTCTGATGGTGCTGGACGGAACTGTATTTTCAGGAATATCTTTAGGATGTGCAGCAGGAATTTGGATGCTCTGGGGGGAGCTGTACCACTCCCTGCCCCCCTCCTGGTGAGGACTGGAGCTGTGTTGGTGAGGGATCCTAGAGAGGTATGTGCCCTGCTCTGGGTGAGTGGGAGGACTGCAGCTGGGTTTGGGGTGCAGATGGCGGTGCAGTGCCCTGGGAGGGGCATGCAGCCATCCAGCAGCAGTGGCTGAGGCTGGGACTGTGCCCCATGGCCTGGGGACACTGCAATCTCATGGCTTGCTGCTGGCAGCTGGTGGGTAGTGTGACCATATTTGTGGTACTGCACTAATGCTGGGGTGCTGCTGGCAGTGTTGGGGTGGTGGAAACATCTGGGAGCAGCTGGCTGCGAGATGGGGTGAGTCCTGGGGCTTCCCCATGGTGTTGCCTGTCCTCAGACAGCTTCTTGGGGAGCTTAGAGGATGATTCATTCTTCCCTCCTTTCAAGCCTTCACAAGAGTTAAAAAAGCAGCATTGAGATGTGGCTGCATATCTGGATGGGCATTAGGTGGACAGAGCAGTCATGGGTTTGTACTGCAGCAGCAGTAGCATCTTGCTCTCTTTCCATTTGCAGTAGAGCTTTAGTGTCCTTTTGGTGAGCAGTCATGAGGCTGTAAATGCAGCATGGAGATGTGAAGATTGAGATTCATTTTCAGGGTGGTGCTGGTAAACTTCCTGGAGCTCGTGGTAGAGATAATTGTGCTGGTTCTGGCTCCATTGTTGTGGCTGCGTCTAAGGTGAATTTAATGAAAATGTTTTGGTTGAACAGGCTTTCCTTTCTGTTTTATCCAAAGGGAAGTGTCTGTTCAGAGCCTGATCTGTTGTTCTCATTACTGAGAGAGTTTCTGAACGAGACCTAAATCCATGATTATTTGCAAGTCCTTATCTGTGTGACACAGAGTTTTCCAGGTCGGTATCTCATGTTTCTGTCTCTCTTGTCATGGTGTGCAATCTTAAATCTGCATATGCAGGAATGATTTATCTTAAAGGGTCAGTAAGGTGAAAGGCATTTCTCTCAGCATCATTTTGGGCAGAACCAGCTGCTGAGGACCAGCAGTGCTGAGCTCACAGCAAGCTCTTGGGCTGTTGTTGGAAAGAGTGTGAAATGCAGAGCTGTCCATCCTGTCCATCACAAAGCTGTAGTGCCTGATGGGGGTGGAGAGGAGGCACTGATTACCTGCAAGCCATGTCAGGGATGAGACTTCCATGTAACCTACTCAGAGGGAGAGGGACACATCTTGTAGCCCAGAATGACTGTGAGGATGGAGGCCCACCATGCTTCCAGAAAGATTTGTGTCAGAGCAAAACCACAGCCTGGCCTTGGGGAGGGGCTCCTTTTGTGCAGGGTGATAGCAGCGGTAACTGGAAATGTTTTTGCTTTTGGAGCTTGTTGGAAGACAATCCCTGTTACATGTGTGTATGTTTACCTCCTTTTTTGCAGAAGTACCAAAGCACGACCAGGTTCAAGGCTATCTTTTGCACGGAGCCTCCGTGCTGATGTCTCCATCTGAAATCTGTTCCCATTTTCTTCAGCTTGTTGCTCTCAGACCTCACTGTGCTTGAAACTCCCTCTCCCTTCCCCACTCTCCCGAGGAATTTTGCAAAGAAGTCAATAGCTGTCTAGTTATGACAGCAAAATGAAAAAGGCTGTAACGTCTCCATAGCTACGTAAAAAGTACTTGTAAAATGCTGGTGGAGGAGAGTGCCCTGGAATTATCCCATGCATTCCTTGCATGCAGACTGAAAATCGTTTGCATTAGTTAAGTAATCGCTGCACGCTTGTCCAGTGGGCAATGTTTGGTTACTGCAATAAATTTTTGTTCCTTAAACCCTGTGAAGCTGAAAAAATGAATTTGTTTTACATAGAAAACAAACTGACCTGAACTCTCTGTAGATGAACTGATTGTAAATGGACCAGCTTAATCCAGCTTGGTTTTTTCCTCGTGTTTCATGTAGCATCTGAAAAGAGACAGCTTGTGGCAAATTAGCCAGGGTGAGACTACAAAAAGATTGAATTATTCCTGTTTGAACAGTTCCCAGCATGTGATCACTTGCTGCTTGGCTTGTACATCATCTGGCTTGCCAGGGCTGCTGTGATTGAGGTGAAAGTAAATAACCTCCAACTGGAAATCTTGCTTTTGCTGTAAATGATGATTTTTTCATTCACCAGTGAAAATACCACACAGTTATGGTGAACAAAAGCTGCAGTCGTTGTGTGTTTGGCTTTCTTGCAAGAAATGTCTCTCCCTGTTCTGTTTCTGTGTAGAGAAGCTCTTTGACACTCTGTCCTGTGCTGTCCTAGGAAGTAATTTTGTTCCAGGTGGAACCTGGTGCTGGTGTGGAAATAAAATTGTCAGAACAGAGGTGTTGTGCTTGGCGTGTGTGTGTGCCTCACTCTGGGGCATGGCAGCAGAAAAACAAGCAGCAGAGTTGGGCCTGCCCTGTTTAGGCAGGGCTGAGCTGACTGTGGAGCACCTGGAAATGCAGGAGTTGAAACAAGGAGATGTTTCTGTAGGGGGTCGCCTTGGTATGCTGGTGTATCTCCGTGCCTCTTTCAGAGGGGAAGGACTCTGCAGTTTTGAGAGCCACAAAATGAGAAGGATGTGAAGCTCTCAGAGAATGTCCAAAGGAGAGACATGGAGATGGTGAAGGGCCTGGAGAGGAAGCCACACGGGGAGCAGCTGAGGGCACTTGGTCTGTTGAGCTGGAGAAGAGCAGACTGAGGTCAGAGCTCACAGCAGTTCTGCAGCTTCCTCATGAGGGGAAGAGGAGGGGCAGGCCCTGATCTCTGCTCTGTGTGACCAGGAACAGGACCTGAGGGAATGGCTGGAGCTGGGTCAGGGGAGGGTTAGGGTGGATATCAGGAAAAGGTTCTTCCCCCAGAGGGTGCTGGGGCACTGAACAGGCTCCCCAGGGAATGGTCACAGTCCCAAGGCTGCCAGAGCTCCAGGAGTGTTTGGACAACAACCTCAGGTGCAGGGGGGGATTCTTGGGGCTGTCTTGTGCAGGCCAGGAATTGCACTTTGATGGTCCTTGTGGGTCCCTCCCTACTCAGCTCATTCTATAACTAAAAAGGGTAGGGAAGCTACAGCACATGTGCTAGTTTGGGATCAGCTACCCAGTTGTTTAGGACTGTGTATCCAGCTGGACTGCTGATGCTAAATTGGAATTTGGCTGTGATATTGCAGGTTATTTATCTTCTTACTAAAAATGTTCTCTATAATTTTCCTATGGCTGTGGTAATTAGGCCTGGCTTTGCTGTTGCACATGGTGAGGAGCAACATTTCCGTTCCTCAGACCCAGCTGTGTTCATGTAGCTCCTGCAGAGTGTGCATTTAGGAGCAAAAGAGTCTCTGTCTGTGTTAAAAGGAAGGAATGCAGGTCCTACCACCTTCCCTCTGAGCCTTACTTTGTTGTCTCTTTGCTCTAAGATGTGGAGCCATTTGTGGGTGAGGTGTTACTCGCTGTAAGCAGAGTGAGAAATTGGAGTGCTTTCCATTAAAAACCTCCTAGAGCCAATGAAAGTACCTCTTCTGCCTCTAGTCAGAGTTCCACTTTGCATTGTTTGACTTGCCATGTGTTTTTGGAAGAGAGAGGTGGTTGGGGATGGAAAGCCAGTGATGGTCTAAATGTCCCTTTGCTGATGTCCCTTTTGTCTGGGCAAGCTGCTAGGAGGATGGCTAGGGAAGAGAGGAGGACACTCTGGTACTGAAGGGATAGTGGGGTTTCTGCTGCTGAAGTCCTTGGGCATGGAAGTGAGGGGCAAGGAAACAGGTCCCCTGGGGAAAGTAGGAGGACTGGACTGGGCTTGTTGGGTGGTGAGGGCCCCACCTGAGCTGCTGCAGAGCAGGGGACTCTGCTGGCTTTTGGAACTGGCACTGCCACCTGCCCTAGGGTCCATCCTGTCAGTGCATGTCTCTGCCCTCCCACAGGCACACAGGGAAATTCAGAGTGCTGTAATTTGTGATGTCCTTCCTTTAATCCTTCCTGTCTTGTTTGTGCTGCAAAGTTTTGAGGCAGATGTTTTCCTCTGGTATCTAGGTCCTCATGCCTGGATTTTGTTGGTGTTTATACAGAAGTATGAGGGCAGCCAGAGGTTCTGCCAGGTCTGATAGAAGCCATACGTGAAATTAATCCAAATTAAACTGTTAGTCGTTCCCTGATAAACAGGAGGTTACTGCACAGACTCAACATGTGGCATAGCTCTGAGACTATGAAAAATGAAGCGTGAATCCTCCTGTAAAAGTTGGCTGTCCCTGTTTGAGGCCTGATGAGATTTTGAGACAAGCCAGTACGCCAAGCTCGCTGTGTAGGCGTTTGTGGGAAATGAGGCAGATTTCTGGGAGGGGACTATGGGTAAAGGGAGGCAGAGGAGTGGTGGAGGTAAACTAAAGTAACTAAAAATCTGTGGGGCTGCTCAAGGTGAGTCTGTGGACCTGCAAACTCCTCCCTGTAGAGGAGGGAGAGGTCAGGTTGTGTGTCCTGCTAGTGAGGGCCAAACTGGAGCTGCTTTGCCTACATTTTGGGATTTTGTATGCCAGTCTGTATGCCAGCTTCCTCCCGGTGTTCTGCAGCCACGGAGCATGTGGCAGAGATGTGGAAGGCAGGGGAGAACAGTCTGGCCAGGGCAGCTTTCCAGTTAGTGGGCGACAGCCCTATTCTTGTTGCAGAGACTCTGGTGAGGCTCAGGAAATGCTAGAGGTTGATTGATGGCCAGACTCTGAATGGAAAGCTTGGCATTCCCCAGGACAGTGGGAAAACGTGTTGCTGGGACTGGCTCTGATCCTTGCCCCCTTTTCCAAGCACTGGGGTTGAGGGTGTTTTGGGCATCCCAGGAGTGGTGGCATTAAGGAGCCATCATAGGCTACAACGAACTTCTCTGAGTGGAGCCAGAGACAGCTCCCAGAGGCATGGGGCTTTGCTGGCTCGTGTCTTTAGAGTGGACAGATTTCTCCCAATGAGGTTTTTAGGCCTCTCAAAGAACAAAAAATGTACAAAGATGTGCTTGCTCAGGAAGGTGTGCTGGGAGCAGTGGAGGCAAGAGTTGGACCAATGTAATTTTGCAGATGAGTTTGTTCTGGCCTTGAACTGTGCTTCTCTGGAGGATTTGCAGGGCCACCTGCTTCTTGTTGGGCTGGAAGTGGGGAGGGCTGGATGCTGCCAAGGAGTTTGAAGCTGCAGGCCAGCCCAGGAATGCAGCAGTGCATCTCCGAGGGAAAGAGCTGCCTCTCCTGCCCAACGGAGCTTGTGTTGGTCTGGTGGCTGTAAATGGACCTGCAGTCTTTCTGCAGAGCTCTGATGGCTGAGGAGAGGCAGCTTCTGAGTGGGACACTGGTTCTTAGCTGTGATCCTGCATGCAAACAGAGCCTGGAGAAAAGGAGCAATTCTGTATTACAGTCTTTAAGTCATGCATATTGGTCTCTTTCAACACTGCTTAGGAATAAAGGATCAAGGAAATACTGCTGGTGGCGAGGAAGAAACTTTCTAGCTCAGTGCTTGTGGGTCCCTCCTTCCCATGGGCTGTATGTTTGGCACTTGGACCATATTAACTACTTATGTTTGGAATGCCAGAGAAGAGGCTTCCCCTCTAGACTTCCTATTGCAATTCACATCTGTGAAGCTGAATGCAGATGCTGCCGGCCAGGCTGTGGGGATTCATGTCCAGTTGTGTATGTACAGAGGGGGAGAGATGTTATTTTGGCATCTGCAAAGGCAACTTTCTAAAAATAGGCTAAAGCCTATGAACCTGGGAGTGAAAGTAGTTGTCCCATAAGTCTCACTTGATGCATCTTTGGTTTTTGTCTGCCCTGAGGAATATTTGTTTGGAGTATGCTCCATGTCTCAGTGTTTGCAGAAAAGCCAGTTGTGCTCATGCTGGAGCTGCTGCTGTGTGGACAGGGCCAGACTGAGCTCTGAACTCCACCACTCATTGCCTTTGAGCCTGAGATACGTTGCCTTCCTTGTTTTCACTGCTTTACTGCTCTCAGGTCTGTTGTCTGGCTTCTTGAAGCCTTTGTGCTATAGGAGGGCAGACAGAAGTCCTGTCTGAGCAGAAGCAACACTTTTTGGGGAGGCACTGCCAGTCAAGTGGCATTTGAAGAGTCATTGTGTCACAGCAAGGCCTTTCCTGTGGTTTGGGCTGCTGGCCCTGGCCATGTTTTATGGGTTTGGTAGGGGCATTTCCTCAAACACATGGTAGCAGCCTTTGCCCCTGAGCTACTTCGTGGTTTCAAGTCCTTTCCATACCTTGATGCTGTCTTTCCCTGCATCTCTTCCTCTTGTGTGTGCATCCTGTGAGCTGACCTGTGCCGAGTCGTCCCTGCCAAGACCTTGTGCAGGTTTTGGGAGTGGAACTGCCAGGGTCCCTCCTATGCAAGGCTGGGGCCTCCGGCAGTGCAGAGCTGGCTTCCTGTGCAGGACAAGAAAATAAAGCAGGTCGGTATTAACTTGTCTTCACGGAGCTGATCCTGGCTGCAGCTTAACTGGGTCATAGCTGGTAGAGAGAGAGACTTCCAGATTTTAATACTGTGAAGAGAGAGCCTGTGCTTGGCTGTGTCTTCATAACTGTTTTCTGTCACTGACTGCATGGCTGGAATAGTAGGAGGTAGTGTCACATTTCTGGACAAGGCTTTGAACAAGATCTGCTGTCAAAACAGCTTGATAAACTGCTTACTGTGATGCAGAATGCTGGTCTGTCATTTTGCAAATTGAATTTCTGGAAAGCTCTTATGATTATTAAAAGATACTTTGTGTTAATTTAATTTCCTGTAAAAGACACAAGCTGGGTGATTTAAAGAAACAAAGCAAATGCTTAATCAAGGTAAAAGCAAAATCTTCATATCTGTGCATATACAATGCTTAAATATTGCATACTTCTAATGACATCCTGTGCAGGGACAAAGTAAAAAATTGTACATAAAACCACTGTACTTTAAAATTTGTCAGTTTTGAAGAAAGATGGAAAATGAGTAATGAAACCCAGGCAAAGCGGGATGAAGAAAACATTGGTTTAATATCTTCTCTCAGTGATGAGAAGCCGGAAATTTTCCCCTCATTGTATTTTAAATGAGTGTAAAACTGTGTTCCAGACAGCTTGTGAACAATTGAAATTCAGGGGTGGTTTTGTGAGCAGAAGGGCTATTATTTGGGCTTTCTGGCTGGGTTCCCGCTCAAGAGATCTCAGTTGGGGTGAAATGCCTTCTTAGTATAGGCAAGCATAACTGTTGCCTCCCCGTCCTGTTCCTAAGGGACTGGCAGCCTCTACTCTCATTTTTTCATGCTGATGTCCTTCAGAACTGAGTTAAGCTCAAGTGATCTTGCCCATCTATATTGAACTTGACTCCTGCTAGCAGTGAAGGGCTTGTGTGCCCAAAATGCTGAATGATTGTCTGACTTTTCCTGTGGTGAGTGACTGAAGAGAGGGAGTCTCAGCTGTGTGTCCCAGTGGAGCTTGCCCCTCTCAAATGAGTCAAACATGAACGATCTTGGGCATTCTTAGAAGGAAGAATGCTACTCTGGATAGCAGTAGTTGTGCTTTTAAGGATGCCAAGGGATCTGAAAGTTCTGCTGTAATTATATACAGCACTAAACTTTTAAAACAAATATGTATGCAAATGTTGTGTTGCTTCCTGAGTTTGTCTGATGGAGTCGTATTGAAAATAGTGGGGGAATTCTTGGAGAGCTTTGGGGTGCCTGAGTGTTGGTTGCCTGCAGTGGTGCTTAGGCACTGCTTAAATGTGCTTAATCAAACATTTGCCTGTGTCTCCTGCCAATTGAAGTTAAGGGTTGTGCTGGAATTCAAGATGCAGATGGGAGGGCAAGTCGGGGACAGTGCTGGAGTTCATTCTTCAATGTAGACAAACTCTCTGGTAATCCGTCTGTTTATCAAAGTCCTGCAGCAGTTTAGCATTCCTGTTCTGTGTTCCCTTTGCCTGTACTCTCCCCTCCTGCGGCACTGCTGTTCAAAGTCCATGTCGCCTCAGAAGTGGCTCTGCCTATCAATAATACATCAAGTGATGTTCCTGGGGCTGTGTGTGCTTTATAAAGTGTGGATAGCTGCTGGTATCGTTTCCAAATGCTTTTCCTTGCAAGAAGCCTGCTAATACAACGTGGTTCATTGTGAGCTGAGTTTATCACTTAGTGATATTTCTCTTACAGATACCCGACCCTGGGAGTGAAGTTGGTGTGTGTGTAGCCAGGTGGTGTTTTATTTACTGTGTGTTGTTAAAGAGCTTTGCTGTCTCCTGTTGCTGCTGACTCTGCTCTAAAGCAGTCATAGAATGGCTTGGCTTAGAAGGGACCTTAAACATCACCCAGTTCCAACCCTCCTGCCAAGTGGACACCTTCCACTATTCCATGTTGCTCCAAGCCCTGTCCAACCTGGCCTTGGACACTTTCAGGAATGGGGCAGCCATAGTTTCCATGGGCAGCCTGTGCCAGGCTTCCCCTCACTACCCTCACAGGGAAGAATTTCTTCCTAATTTCTAATGTAACCCCATACTCTTTCAGTTTAAAGCCATTCCCCTTGCCCTGTCAGTACATGCCCTTGTCAAAAGTCCCTCTCCAGCTCTCTTGTAGCCCAGAAGGTGCTTTAAGGTCTCCCTGGAGCCGCCTTTTCTCCAGGCTGAGCAACCCCTGAGCTCTGAGTCCTGAGAGAATCCTACTACCATGTGTGACTTGAGCAGGTCCCCTTTGCAGGACAGCTCTGAAGCTGTGTGGTTCCCTGACCCTGCAGCCCAGGATGTCTCAGTTGGTGTGAGGGGTTCCTGTGCTGAGCTCTCTGTGTGTGCAGCGTGGCTGTACTGAGCTGTCCCCAGGCTGTGACCCTCCTAGTGCTCCCAAAGTGAACGCTGCAGGTCACAGGAAGGACAGCTGCATCGCTTGGAGTCCGCTCAATGCTTTAAAAGGATTTCCTGGGAACAAAGGCTCTTATTCCTCTTGTTCTTCAGTTTGGTTTTGGTTTTTTTTTCTTCTTCTGCCTGCTGATAATCTTGGCTTCTTGTTCACTGTTCTCTCCCTTTTTAAGGAGGCTGGGGAAATAATGATTTCCTTGTTTTTTTAATTCTGAACTAAGTTTGCCATGGTATCTGTAAAACACAAAAATCTCCTTTTTGCTTCTTCTTGGCTTAAGAATACCTTTAATTTAAGAGAAGCTATAAATCTGAAGTAACAAAAATTACAGTTTGACCTTTATTAGTTAGGAAAATAGTGATGTAATGAAACGGCTACTGAGAAGGATCAGTGGCAACAGTCACATGGTCCTTTACTTGTCTTTTTCCTGGCTCTGCTTTCCAGAAGGCCCCATGCTTTGCCAAAATTGGTTCTTAGCCAGTGCAACTATAGTGCCACGTGGGGCTTTTAAGTTTGCTTTGATATCTGCCCTCACCCAAATGGCCAGTTCCATCAAATTTAGATTGAGCAAAGGCAAAGGGGACGACTGGTGAGGAGTTGCAGCAAAGTTCCCTGCTGTCCCATCTGTCCCAGAGCAATCTCACCCAACTGGAGCTGCCTGCCAGATGTGCCTGCCTGCAGCACAGCCCTTCTTCCCCCTGGCCAGGCAGTCTGGAGCAGGAGAGCAGTGGCCATGGGGATAACCTCTCCTTGCAGCCCAGGTTAAGGGCAGCATCCCCTGGGAGGGGCTCTCAGGTGGCCATACAGCCACTTTCCTTCCTTTTCCCACCCCACCCTGCCCCTTCACATCATCTTGGGGATAATTGCAGCTGTTTGGGGGAGCAGAGAGCTGCAGCTGCTGAATCAGTGGGCACATGCATGTCTGGATCATTCACCCTCGAGGTTTGGGACTAGACTGCATCATCACAATGCTGACTATGAAGGATCTGTGACTGACATGAAAGGACTTGGAAAACATTAAAAATTGGTTTAGCCCTGCCCTGGCACCTTCTCCCTCTGCTTTCATGACATGCAAGTGTGAGCACCAGAACTTGGCTTTCTGGGACTAATCCAGCCTTGGCTCAAGGAAATGGATATTTAGGTGGTGCTCCATTAAGTCAGTGCTATAACTTTGTAAAAAGTGCCCTTTGGATCAAACGTGGTTCCTCTGTGCTGAGACAGAGAGAATGGTCAGTGTTGGCCTGGGTTAGAAAACACCCCTGCTTATCTTGTTCAGTGCTCTCTTCCCTCCTTGACTTTACAGTGCTGTTGGGTCATTTGTCACTTGGGTCCTGTGGTTTGCATGGCTGCCATATGGGAAATGAGCTGCAATCCTCAGTCTGCTACAAATCTGATGGAAAACTTTGTTGTTCAGCTTGAACAAGGAGTTGAGGAGACTTGTGGTGGCTCATTGACCCTTTGAAAACTGAGGATGGATTGTGCAAAGTTCAGTCTTCAAAACCATAGCCTGTTCTCTGGTGCGTTTGTCTGGTTTTATCTGTACTAACAAAGCTTATTTTGAATTCTGTATCAGCATCCTTGTATGGAGGCTCCAGCATTACCTCTGGATTTATTACAGCCAACTTCACAGTGTTGGATTTGCATAAGCTTAACAAGGTTGCAATGTACAAGTTTAATTAAAGTAGTAAAGCCTTTGGATAGGAAGTCAAAATCTCTATTGTTAATAAACTACAATTAAGTTTCTCAGTACCTAGCTAGTAATTACACAAAATTTTTTGCAGTATGGAAAGACTGTTTGGAAACAGAAGCATAGAGGCATGTAGAAGGAGACTTTTGCAAATACCAGCTGCCTGAATTGTTCTACTCTTAAAAAAACATTTTCTCTCTTTTGTCTTAAATAGTACTATTTTTGCTGTTTGGAGTTTGTAACTACAGCCTATTCCTTTGCTTGGCGTGGGTGGTTTTAAACAGCTAAAGCTTTGAGGTGTGCGTGTCATGAGGTGCTACAATCCAGTCATTCATTTTCTCTTCCTTGGTGAGTGTTTACGGAAATTTTGAGGGCTCAGCGAGGACTTGGACTCACCCAGAAGCAAAATCATCTGTAGTGAACACTCTTGGATTACAGGGAAGGCTGGATACAAATCTATATTCTCTGTTTTCAACTAACTTGTAGGGAGTAGTAGTCAGTGCAAGACAGTGATTATTTCAGCAGTGACCTTTTCAGCATCCAGCATATTTATTGTCCAAGAACTGTTGGAAAGGCTATAGTGAGATGGATCTTTAAAGTCTGGATTGCACGCACAGGACTGGAGTCTAAGCACAGAATAGCAGCTCTGGCTTTAGGCTGTCTTTTCTTGCTTTCCCTGCGGGAAGCCTGGAACAATGAGGTGAAGAGATGTGCTGGAGTCCTCGAATGGGTTGGCAGCGGAGCCCTGAACCCGAAGCCAGAAGCCAGAGCATGCTGTAGTGTGATCCCCAGCCAGTAATTCTGGAGCCACAGCTCTGGGCAGACACACAAGTGCATCGCTCTCCTGCTGCCTTTGGTGCTGGTGTCTGTCCTGCTCGCCTGTCCTGTGCTCATTCTGAGCATTAGGTAAACTCTATTTACCCTGCTCTGTGCGGAGAGTTGAATTCTTCGGTGCTGCAGTGGTATTTTCTTTTTTTTTTTAAGAAGGAAGTTCATGGATTTCTTTTGGCAAGCAAGTCAAAGTAAACTCGGAGATGTAAAGCTTCCTAAACTACTCATCTTTTCCACACAAAACTGGGTAAAACATAGGGCTTGTCTCAGACATTTTCTAATGATCAAATGTATCTGGCTTCAGACTGAACATCTGAAAGAAACTTTTGGGAAGAAGAGCCTTGGAATAAACAGCAAATGAAATCACTTTACAGCCCTCTTTTGTATTACCAGAGGAGGAGGAGAGTGATTACTTCTTAGCAAATTAGGCTACATGAAAGAACTCCATATAAAGATTATAAATGCCCTAATGAGTAATAATCAGTGATGAAAGCAGAAAGGGGAAGTGCATTATCACCAGCTGCATTGCTGCCATGTCTCTCAGGATTACTGGGATTTAATAAGGACCTGCGGGAAGCTCTTTCAGTAATGCCATCTTGCAGGAGGTGATCTTAGCCTGCAGGTTCCCAGCTTGCCTGAAGAGTAGGGGGCAATCCTGAATTAAAAAACAGTGTGGTGTTGCATGTTGGGAGCCCTGTGCTTGAGATGCCTTCTCTGCAGAAGAGAGGTAGCAGGCGTCTCCAAGTGGCGAGATGTCCAGTGCTGCACACACAACTCATACAGATCTTCCCAATCTGTCCTTCTCTTCCCTGTTCTTCATTTCTTGTGTTCTCCTGGTTCATCTAGACCACCCTCTGTAGAGCACTACGTTGATGTAGTCCCCTCTTATGCTCATCTTGACCTGCAGAGACCCATTTAGAAGAGGGTGCCAGTTCAATGTCTCCTAGACCTTGTCTTTGCTGAGTTAGAGGGATGCTAGGTACCTAAGGATAGTAAACAAGAAATGTGTGGGAAGTGAAGGTTGTGTTGGAGCTCAGCAGCTAAGGGGTTTCATAGAAATCAAAGTTTTTGCAATGTTTTTGCAAGTGACAGCTTGGACTGTAGATAAAGCAGGAGCTGTGTTTTACTGTTTGGTCAGGAACAGAAGGCTGTTTTCTCCTCTCCTAAGTTTATAGGATTCGTAGAGGAAATTTCAGGTACTGAGACAGAAGCCCAATCATTTTATCAGTCTCTCATGTTGTATGTGGAGGGGTCTCTAATGAGATGTGTGTACAGTAATGAGGATGGGTTTGGATTGCAGGAGGTGAGAGATATGGTGGTGATTTTCCCTGAAAAGACCTCTTGGAAAGACCTTCTCCTGTCTCCATTGCTTCCACCATCCCCTCCATGGGACGGCAGCACATGCTCCTGGGTATGGCTCAAAGGGACAGACCCTGCAGCCTTCCAGTGAGAGGCTTAGGTTTCACCCAGCCCTTCTGCACAGGGGATGGACCTCCCTGTGCTCCACTACCTCTCCTGAAGATGTTCTCTTCCCCAGTTTCCTGTCAGAAAATAATCAGTTTAAGCGATACTGAAGTCTTTCTTGCTGTCTTCCAAATTTTACACAACAGTTAAAAATCTGTTTGGCTGAATTGTTGGATTCTAGTAACATCTGTTTGTAGGATGTTTAATAGAAGCATCTTTGTGTGGGATGTATCCTGCTTCTAATATTAGCTCTTCCCCGTGGGAAAGATGGTTATTAGGTGATTTCTAAATGAAGATATGACACAACAAATACTTAATGGTGCACTTGTTTAACCTCAGCATCATCTAAGTAGTTCTTTCACATCTGACCTTTAATTTTGGAGTCTAAGCAAAGTTTGCCTCTTTCCTTAAAAAAACACAAACAACTGCTCTTCCACAAAACAAACCAACCAGTTAAGTATGAAATACTTATTTACCCACACTTCATGTGAAATATGAAAGTGGCTCTTATTGAGCTGGTTCCTGGTCGGCTGCTATGGGGTTGTTCTTCCATGAGAGTGAAAACTGGGTGGATGAAGTAGGAGAATTTATTGGACTAAGTTGAGTGGAAAGCTCATAGGTGAAGATGCTGCTTTCTGGGGTCAGATACATAATCATAGACTGGCTTGGGTTTGAAGAGGCCTCAAAGATCATCCAGTTCCAATCCCCTGCTGTGGGCAGGGACACCTCTCACTGTCCCAGGTTGCTCGGAGCCCCGTCCGATATTAAGCCTGGCCTTAATATCCCCATCTGACTGTGTTTCAGGATGTGGTACAATGAATTTTGTTGGTTGAAATTCACTGTGATTTAAGGCTTATTGTTTTTGTGGGGTAACTTTACTTTTATGACAAGGCTCTGTCTTGTTCCCAGGCCCAGTGTTTGGAAGTTCTTTTCCATAAACCTCACCACCTTGCTCCTGACACACTGCAGTGCTTGGCTCAGAGCCCTGAGTTGTGGATGCCAGCACCTGCTGTTAATAAGTGGAGCCAAACTATCCCAACTGGAGAGAGATCCTCTCATCACAGGACACATCTGTGCTCCTGGCAGGACCACCATTTTCTCCATGCTGCCATCAGGACACGTGTTCTCTTGTCCTGGAGCTCTTGGGGCTGTCTTCCTGTCTGGAGGCTGGCTAAAGTGCCCTCTGACAAGTGATGGATGTGTTTTTACATATTATGACCCTGGAGAGCTTGGGGGGAAGCTGCTCCTGGTGACTTTTTAACTTGCTGTGTAAATGGTCTGCACTTGGAGTGGTGGTCTAGTAGTGGAAAATTATTTTGCATCCTGTTTAGCCCCTGAGTCTTGTACTTCGCCTGCGTCTTTTCTGTCTCATGAACTGCCTCCTTGCTATTTTCTCTGAGCAAAAAGCTGCTTTTTCTGTTGTTGCAAGACACTGACCTCTTTAAAAAAGGGCAGACTGAAAGCTAATGAAGTTTTTCCTCTGAGAATAATGCTCTAATTGCTAGTGAAACGGTTTTTAGTACTGGTGGCAACATCCTTGTTTGTTCCTTAACTAAAGTGCTGCAATAGGTTAGTTATAAAGCAGATTCCTGAATAAAATTAGTAAGTTGAACTAACTATATTTGCCACTGGTGGCCGTGGGACTTGCCCTGAGGTTGCTGATGGAGCAGCTGCTGGGCCAGCCAAAGGAGGGAATTGCTGAGTTCCTGCAGCAGAATCTGATCCTGTGAGAGGCTGATTTGGATGTGTCTTCTCTACCTGCATAATAATTTCCCCCAAAGGTGTAGGAATGTGACACCTGTTTGGATCTCTTCACCCTCTGCCAAACGTGGTCAAAACTGACAAGCAAGTTGAAAATTTAATAGGGTGAGAACTGACAAACAACACTACCATATAAGCTTAATTTCCTTAAGAATCCAGGCCAGAAATACTTGCTGAGGGTTTTATTCTGCAATCATGTGCTTTAAAACTGTGTGGAACAATGTGATTAGCAGAAATGGTATTTTCAGGATCATTTGCAGTGCGTATGAAAGCAGGACAGCTGAATCCTGTTGTGTGTGTGTGTATTAGCATGTAAGCAACTTAAAAGGGCTGAAACAACCCCAGTGTCTGCATGGAGAGAAGGCAGAATACAGGTATAAAACTTACTTGTGAAGCTGGCAAAACATCTTGTTAAGTTGATCCTAATTTCTAGGGTTTTCAACTCTAATCCTTTGGCTGCCTCCTCTTGGCAGCAGCAAAAGGATGTTATTTTGTTCCTTTTCTTTTTAAGTACTTTTGGGTTTTCCTTCTTGCAATGCTTCCTCATCACTTCCCAGCTCTGGAAACACAGAGTTGGGCTGTGTGTGCTTCAATAACAGGATTCTGTAAGCTTGTGGTGATTGGAGCTATTTAAGTTCCTTTGAGGAATGTCAAAGTATTGTTTTGAATGTGAAGGATGCCCAGAACAATTAAGGGTAATTGAAGGGCAGGCATGTTCCTGGAAAGTGTTATGGGGGAGCCTTATGAGAGAGCCTGATGCCTTTTGTCAAGGAGTATCTTGTGCTTATTTTGAGCAGAGTTGGGAAGGAAGACAGAAAGCAGAGTGTGGCAACACCAGTGAGATTTAGGAGATGAAGACCACTGATAGAGCAGTGCCTTTTGCATTTGATGGAGTGTGCTAGGGTTGAAGGGATGAGGGACAGGGAGACTTTTCCTGGCTCTTTTGCATATGTAGTAGAATAAAACCAAACTGGTGCCTGAGAGAGAAAACACTTGGATAATCTTTCTGTGTTCATTTAATGGTAGCAGTGCTTCACTGTGATATCTTGCCCTAAAGAAAAAGCAGTCTCCTCTAACAGAACTCTCACAGCTGCTGTGTGCTTTGGGTTGCTGTCTGATTAACAGGATCCATTGCTTTAGTCACCTCAGTGTCAGCAGAAGTGATACGGCTGTGAGGGGAGAACATTGACAGCACCAGCACTTGGTGCTCTCAGTTCTGTCATTCTCTCATATCTGATTCCACAGACTTATCATCACCCTGCTTCAATAACATGGGTTTTGGGGCATGAGATCTTCAGTTAAATAAATTAAGTAGTCTTCCATGTTTTTCAGACAGTTCTGCATCTTCCATCAGCTAACATGTACATTTTCACAGAGGGTGAACTGCATAATTTATTGCTTTTGCTTTGGCTTGCAGAATTAAAACAAAGCACTAGCTGACAGAAACTGCAGGCCGTTGCACTCCAATTCAGAGATGGACACAGTGATTAATGTAAAATTTGTCATAGATGGTTATAAATAGGCCAGAGACTCCTCCATCTCAATCAAAAATGCCTTTATTAGGGACAGCTTTGGGGTGGGGGCTCGGGGGTGTCGCGCCACCACTGCTGCTCCCGGCGATCGCTTTCACAGAGGAGGTGCTGCCAACTTTGTCTCTCGCTGCTGTGAAGGGCAGAGTTGAAACTTCCGCCTTCGCAGGTGCAGCCCCAGAGACTCGACTATGCCGCGGAATTCAGGGGTCGTCACTCTCAGGGACCGACTGTGAGGGTGGCTCATTCTAGGGGGTTCTAGGGGTCCCCGAGGGCCGTCCCGCCATGGTGGTATGGATGGTTTTCGGTTCTGAGCCTTTAGCCCTTGGCAGGACGTCGCCGATGGTGGCGGTGAGTGCTATCTCTCATATGCAAATTTATGCGTTCGTCGGTCGGTTGCTGGGTCTTGCGAAATGTCCGTCGGGATTTGGACGGCGGGGAGCAGCAGCTTCAAAATACCCGACGCGATAGGGGCATACAGGTAAGTGGGGTGGGATAGGGGGGTAAGGGAGCGGGGAGGGTACATTTATAACTCTTGCAACTTTATTATTACATAACGAGGTAACAAGAACAAGAACAACAAAGAACCGGCAACTGGCAACAAAAACTTTATTCTTAACATAGATTAGTCATATTTTTTCTTTGTGTAAATCATGTCTAGTTTCACTTAATATCTGATAAGTTAGTGATTTGAAAGCTTTTATTTAAACCTTCTGCAGTTTGTTCTTGCTGCTGGTCTTACAAGTACTTCGTTGAATGGTCTATCTTGTGTTATTCATCTCTGACTCATGAGACTATTCAGAATATTTTATTATGCTTCCAGAAAGTGTTTCTTTGCTGTGGTGATTGGCTATGTTGTCTGTATCCTCCAGTGCTGCTGTGTTGATTCAGTGACTTCTGTGCACGTACATTGTTCAAATGTGCTGTTTTGTGGTAGGAAATGTTGTGTGAGCTATCAGCTGGTTGGGTCACTGGAGTTAAGGACGTGGTTAGTTTTGTTCAGTTGTGCCAGACCCCCTGGGTTTCCTGGGTTTGGATCGAAACTTGTTTTTTAAGCTCAAGTAAATGTACAAGTTTTGGGTTTCAGCTGTGGGTGCAGGAAGACCCAAACCCTTGCCTTGTTACCGTGGATGCTGTGTGATTTTTGTCTGTGTCAAAACGTCTGCGGCCTTCCAGAAGCCAAAAATAAAGATAAGGGCTCAAGCATCTGTGTTTTCTGTTCTTGTCTAATTTGTCTGAGTGCAGCTGGCCGGTCCCAGCCTAAATAAGAGATCTGCTACATGGTCTTCAGAGCCTGAAAAATGCATCCTGGCACAGGATGATTGAAAGGTGAAGGAGGCTGTGTTGGTGGGTGATACTTGGAGTGGATGGACGTGTATACAGATGTGAGGAAATAATTCAAGCTGCAGTCCTGATTGCTTCCATTCAGATTCAAACCAGCCTTTGCCCGAAGGCCTTTTACAAAAAATCGTGCCATTAGTGTAAGACACGCGTCAATGGCTTTTTCCATGGAAAACCATTAGCTCTCCAGATCGTTCGAACTGTTAGTGTTTCTTCCTTGCTTTGCTTCTTGGCTTTAAATCCTCCTCCCACCTTTCCAAGGCAAGATAGTTGGACACAATCAGCTTGCATCAGTGACTTTCTTGGAATTGTATATGTTAATAATTTTTTCCTTAGTAATTTTGAATCCTGTTGCCTGTGGAAATTTCTTTTTAAAACGTAGGAAGAATGTCATAGTAGCTTTTTAATTGAAACACAGACAGACAGACATGAGGCAAGTGTGCGGGAAGGAGCAGTAATTTGAATTGTGCTGTGACTACTCCCATGTTAGAGTAATTTTTTGGCTTTTACTAGAGAGACTCTTTCAGATCTGATATCTCAAAGCCCTGCTTTTCTTGATCAGAAATGATTAGGCAAAACAGATCTTTATTTTTGTCTCGTAAAGAACAGACATGAATCAGACTATTTGCTTGCAGTGCTCTTGTATTCTTCTGGAAATGTTCCTGAAACAAAAGCTCCTAGGAGTCACAAAGCAAAGAGAAAGTGCTGCACCTTTCTTGTTAAGCTGTCCCCCTAAACACAGTGCAACATGTGATTTTTTTCAGGTCTTTGAACACAGGGCTGTGCTCTGTTTAAATTCACACAGTGTGTAATTAATTGCATGCAGTTGTGCTTCTTGGATTTGAAAAAGAAATGGGTGGCTATTGAAGAAAACATTTGATTGGCAAGGTAAAATATTACTGCTGAACATGCAAGATTGTGGGATTAGGATTTGCATTTTCTTCCTGGTTAAGAAATTCGAGTCTGGAAAAGAAAAAGAAAACCATATCGTGTACCTTTCTTTCCTGGGGATACTGGAGAGGTTCCCCCAGGGCGTTTATACTTTGTGATGTTCTCTCTTATGAAAGGAAAAAAACCCAATTAACTCTCACCTGATTTGCCCAGTCCTGCTCTTCTTAAATGATCATTCCTAATGACTGGCTCTTGGTTATGAGTGTGGTTTTCTGGGAGGTTGTTTTCTTCATACTGGAAGTGAACTTGGATTGAACTCGGTGGAGGGTTTTGCTCTTCGAAGCTGGAGAGCCCCTGGCTGCTGGTGTGCCCTCATGTCAGGGCTGTGTATGGCATGGGAGCAGCTATTCCCTCAGCTCCTGTTCTTGGATGATAATTTACCCTTCCAGTTAAACCAGAAAAGCCTCACCCTTTCCCAGAAGTCCCGACAAGTCCCAGTTTTCACTCATCGTCCTGAACTCCAAACTTTCCGCGGGGGCTGCCAGACTTCCTGGCTCCCCAATGCAGGGCACAGGGTGAAGCCCCCTGGATCTCCATGTCCTGTGCCCTGTTCAGGCTGGAGAAATGCTGGGATGAACATCACACCCAGACCTATAGGAAATGCTTCTGTAAACAGTCTTCAGAGGTGAGGATGTGCAAGAGGGGTTTCTTTAGCTTAGTGTTAGAAGGTGTCTGCTAGGGTAGTGTTGGGGTTTAACCTCAACCAGCAACTAAATCCCAAAAAGTCAGTTATTCACTCTTTTCCTGGTGGGATCAAGGGGAGAATTGGAAGGGTAGAAGTGACAAAGCTTATGGGTTGGGATAAAGGTGGTGTAATAGGGAGAGCAAAAGCTGTGCACACAAGCTAAGCAAGGAATTCGTTCTCCACTTCCCATGGGCAGGCAGGGGTTCAGCCATCCCCAGGAGACCAGGAACCTATCACTGACTTGAAAAGACAAACGCCAGCAGTCTGAACATCCTCCCCGAGCTTTATATACTGAGCATGATGCCACATATGGTCTGGAGCATCCCTTTGGTCCGTTGGGGTCAGCTGTCCTGGCTGTGTCCCCTCCCAACTCCCTGTGCACCCCCAGCCCCTCACTGGTGTGGGGTGAGAGGCAGAAAAGGCCTTGGCTCTGTGCAAGCCCTACTCAGCAAGAACTAAACCATCCCTGTGTTATCCCCACTGTTGGCAGCACAAATCCAAAATTTAGCCCATGCTACCCACTGTGAAGAAAATTAACTCTATCCCAGCGAAGACCAGCACCGGCGGTTCATTAGTCAGAATTAAATTGAGTTTGAGGAAGGAAAGACGCGGGGGAATGGGAAATGAAGCCCACTTCCTAGCAGCCTTGGGAACAAACTGAATCCTTGTGTTGCCAGGGTCTGAGGCAGTTTGTTCCCTTTTGAGGAATGCAGGGACACATTCCCGTCCTCATCAGCCAGACAGTGGCCGTACAGCTTGCCTGAGGTGTGGGCTGCATGTGTGTAACTCTGACTGTGTCAAGGAGGAAACGACTAAACTTGCTGTCAAACCACGGTAACAAAGAACATCTTTGATTTACCAAATAGTGGTGGTGGGGAGGTTTGGGAATAGCTGTCGTGCTGCCACCCATGTTGGGAATAGCAAATCAGTCTGGAGAGTAACCCTTGTGGGGAATAACCCTCGTGAGCCTCCTGCACTGATGGAGGGAGAGGACCTGGCAGGGAGCTTGATTCTGACCAGCTGCTGGGGCTTCTCTGCACTGCAGAGGACGCTGAGGGAGGTGGGGCAGCACTGGTGGCTGCAGCAGGAGGCCAGGCCAGCTGTGACGGGCAGAGGTAGCCAGTCCCACGCAGCAAAGGTGCAGCTGCAGAATCCTGTGGCTGCTGTGCTCCACATCTCCTTCCCCTTGCCCAGCTGCTGCCTGCGTGTCCTGGCAGCCCGGGTAACAGGAATCCCAAAGGTCCTGTCAATCTGGGAGCCTCAGCTCCAGTCAGATATTTGTAATGAAGGGGAGAAACTCCATCTAATCATAGGTTTTCCATTTCAGCCCTTCATAGTACTTTAGGCAGGCTTAAAATGCCTAAAATTAACACTGTTAACTAACTTCTTTTCCCTGGCTTTGCAGTTTCATACATGACATTCTGCAGTGCCCTTTACAGAAACCCCAAATATTTTTTTCCCAGCCTACCACATGTTGTGTCTTTTTCCATCTGGCAGATGTCTTTTCCCTGTGTTGCGCAGGGCTCAGTACATAATTACTCTGTTGCAATAGCCTGGAGCCCCAGTCCTGTGACGGAGTCTGCTTGCACAGGCTCCTACGTCCTGCTCAGTTCATTTTTTTCCACTGGTGGTTTTGTTCAATCTACTCTAAAAAACTGTTCTGAGAAGAAATGAGCACCCAATCATTTGTGTGCCTTGAGATCATCTGTTAGAGCTTTTTACGGTATAGCTCTGAAAATGTTTGGGATTTTTTTCCCTCCCAGTCATACAAGGGCTGAATTCTCTCTCTTCCAGTTTACAACCTCTGGATATTCGCAGTTTGTAGCCACAAGTCAATAAGTAGTTAGTCAGTGTGGCTTTATTTTATTCCTACATTTTTGAGCTGATTCTGTGCTTTCTGATCATGTTACTTGCTCGTCTTAAACTCCTGCTCTTGGTATGATTTTCGTTTGGAGAGCAGTGTCTCAGTGTGCCAGTGAAGTGTCGCAGCTGGGGGTACACTGGGGATGTTCCTGGTTGTTTCCATCCTTCTACCAACCATATTTCACTGAGCATTTGTATTTGAGTCACTTATTCTTAAGCCTCTCCTAATGGGAGCTTGTGTAATTGCATAGGTTTGGAAGTTTTTAGTTATTAGCCTGAAGTTTTATTCCTCAAACTTCCCTTTTGCATTTCAGATTCAGAACCTACCCAGAACCTTCTCCTGTAACAAATTTCCCATACCAATAGCTCCTCTTTTGTCCACAATCTGTAGATGGGTGTATCCAAGACTAAAACTTCCTGTCAAACCACAGGAACAGAGAACATCTTCAATTTACCGAAATAGTCACAGTAAAGAGACTCAGGAATAGTTGTTGGGAGTGAGTTGTGGGTTTGGTTCAGTGCTATGGGCTGCTCTGATTTCCACTGGCTTTACTTCACACCCTGATTTGCAAATGTTCAGCAGCACTGGGTGCTTGTTTGGGGTTTGTTTGGGTCGCAGTAGTGAGAAGGAAGCCTTGCCAGACATTATTCACCTTTGTTTTGTGCTATATGTGTGTGATCAGCTGGGGAGGTCAAGGGCAGGCACAGGCCAACTGTGTAATGTAGAGATGCTGAGAAATAATGTTGCTGGTAATTATTTGGAATTAACAAGCTCATTTCCTTTTTGTACATCAGTTGTCATCCTTTAATCTCTTGGTATTAGCTTTTTTAAAATGCTGTTATGTACATCATCCACAGTGCTTCCTGTATCCTGTGTCACTTGATAATAAACTTTTACAAGATATCACTGTTAAGTCATCTCAGGCTTTGAGTGATTAATCAAAATCTCTATTTCTCTTTTTCTCAGTATTGGAAGTTTATATGGATCAGTGGTACTTGCTCAAGAGTGACAGTGGAGATCAACACTAAGTCTGTTCCTGTGGGTGAGTAGTCTAAACCCACTGCATTGTGATGTCTGTTATGTACTTCTGCTGGTTTTTTTGCTTTTTGATATCTTAACACAACAGCTCCATTGGGCTTTCATTTTAAATATCATTAAAATGGTGCTGTATATGACTTCCGGTAAGAGTTGTAGAAGAATGTCGGTCTGCTTCTGCAGATATCCATTGGTTTTGCGTCTTTTAAAGGATGGTCCTTACTTAATACAGTCTAAGCTGTTGTTTAGAGTCAGAGAAATGTGGAAGCTGTGTTTCCACATTTTAATAACAGTGGATTTAGGGTTAACGCGTGGTCTGGGGCAGACTAATGAAGTATATTTGGATTATCCAAGATGCAAAACTGAAATGAGCTGTTCTTTGGCATATGAAGGGTTCAAACAGTGCCAGTGCTGTTGGAACCCAGGGCACAGGGAATGTTTCTCTGTCTGTTCTGACAAACCCTGATCCTCCTGAGAGCCGTGCCTTTAACTTCCGTCCATGGAGGAAACTCCCTAGGCTTTGGGATGATGTACAATCTGTGAGTGTTATCACTGGGTGAAAAATTTAGACTTTTAGGTTTTTAGTATGGGGGTAGATGGAGGGCAAAATGGAGGATTTTGGGTGTTGCTCTGCCTTCTTCTTCTTCTTCATTTACTCCATTTTCTGTAGTATTAGTGACACTGGGTGATTGGTTTGGAGAAGTCACAATGCAGATGTTATGTGTCAGAAAGTTAGTTATTGGCAGAGAAGTAGAAATAAAGTACGTTTTTAGAGTTAATTGGACAAGATGGCTTTAAAGACCTTGAAACTGTACATCTTTTGACCTTTTCCGCTGTATTCTTCACCACGCTAAGCCTGGTGCAGGCGGTGTGGCGAGGTTTTGATAAGATAAGAAATAAACAGCAACCTGAAGACCGAAAAAGATCCCGTTCGTCTCTCAGTTCTAGCGTAGACCCTTTACAGGGGGTTTCCCCACGCAGGGGGGCCCCAGAGAGAGAGAGGCCTTTCACAAGTGCGCCCCAGTTTGGAGGGTTCAGCTCCATCTGAAGGGCCCCCTGGACATGCTGTGACTGAATGATGCAGCTGTGCATGCACAGTGAATCTGACTCAGCGGGTCTGTGGCAATGTGCAAGAGAAACTGCCAAGAGCTTTCAGATTACTGGGGCAAGTTTAGGAGAAAATGCATTCAGCAAAACAGAGTATATGTTCTGAGATCCTTTGGAAATGTCCCAGTTCTTTTGGCTTCAAGGAGCAGCATTTTGCATTCAGTCTAGATGGATTTGATCCAAGTAGCCTAGTGCATGTCAGAGCTGGCAGTCTTGTTTTGGGAATGGTTTTCACTCATCTACTTTGTTCTGGATGTTATGGTATGATTTAGCTTCCTAAATTCCACCTGGAGAGCTGGGTCAGATTGCTGAGCCTGCACTTGATCTGTGCACCCCATGGCTGGGATGTGCTCATCCCATAAATCCACAGCTGGACTCCCAGTCCCACAGGATGTGAGGACTGGTGTCTCATTTAAAATATGATTTCCCTTTTTTTACTCCCTTACCCTCTCCATAGCCCTTGGAGTGCTTCTTTGTGGCTCTCCAACCCTTCCCACGCTAAATCACTTTGCATGAGCTCTCTCTGGGATTCACAGCTGCCCAAGGTCTTCCACCAGACCTGGAAAGAAGTGGCTGTTGTTGCTCCTTGTTTGTCAGAAGCTCTAATCTCCACTGCCAAAAGCTTTTATTCCCTGGGTTTTTAAACAGAGGTCTGCTGGCTCTGGGAGTGGTTGTCACCTATTGTCTCCCATCCTGGTCACATTTGTTCAGTTTTATCACTGCTTATCAGGCTTGGTGGGATTACACTCCAGCTGCATTTGCATCCATCGTGGCTGTAAAAACATGGTTAAAAGTCTGATGCTGGCTAGCAGCCACATTCTGCTGGATGTGTGTTTGGAGACTTTCAATCTGCTGCCACCACTGTGCAAATGTCTTGCCTTTGTTGGAAGTCTCTCCTCCTTTGCTCCCCAGATGCTGTGCTGATTCCCCCTGTCCGGGAGCAGCAGAAGGCCTGGGACATAAATCTGCCTGATTTTCCCTGTCACTTGTGCTGCTGCTCCCTGGGAGGGTGTGTGTGTGTCCATGTCCATCCAGGGCTGTAGTAGCAGGTGCTCAGTCCTCTCTTCTCCGTTCCTGTGGCTCCAGGACTGGCAGGTTTCTGGCATTTGGAGCAGTCGGACCTGTTACCCTCAGCAATCAGTCTGAAAAGCCTGATTTCTCCAGCTGCTGCTTGCTTTCTCCATTAAACAGATAAAGAAGAGCCTCTCCTAACGAGGTGGCAGGAAATTCCTGTGCCTGACTCAGTGCTGTCAGGGGACTGTGTTTGGGGCTGCTGGCTGCTTCTCCGACATGGAGAGGAACATGGGCTTTGCTGCGTTACCACAAGTTCAGCACAGATATTTGACCTCCAATCTCACCACACACAATACGCCAAAGTGTTTGGAGTAGAGTTTCAGTGCCTCTGCCCATGGCCTCTGTTTATCCCTAAAGCATGGATTTCCATCCCGCTATTCCCTCCCTGGCAAGCTCCATGTTAAATATGCTGCTGCCAGTTCAGCCTTGCCCTGCAGTAAGGCCACATGTATAAATAATCCAGAAAAGCTAAATAAGACTTTTAAAATAAGCCTTAGCAGAGACAGCTGCTTCAGTGTGATGCCATGAAGACACAGAAACCTGGCTAAGTCCATGTAGCCAGTCAGCTGTACTCCCTGCAGCTCCTGCTCTCTCCTAGCAAAACCCTGCACGTTTGCAGGTGTGTCTTCACCCTCCTCCACCAGCTCTGAGTTAAGTCTGTGCTCCATGGCAGCAGGTTTTTGGTGTGTCTAAAGCTGAGACAGAGCATCACATGCAGCACTGAAATAGTGTCCAGTCCACCCTCTTACAGTGCCTGTGTGCAAGAGGCAAAAATCAGTATTTGTTGGGTTTCCCCCCCTCAGTGTCACGTTGAATACAGAAGGGAAAGAAGCTCAAGGCTGCTTCTATGTATTCCATTTATTGGCACTTGATGGCTTGTCCTGCAGAGCCTAGCCCACACGCAGCTTTTCTTGGGCTTTTAATAGTTGTGCTAAACTAAATTGTCCTTAAAATAGTAATAATTTCAAGCATTTCCCCAGAGCCTGTGGCTGCTCTGCATGTTTATGGGAGGTGTGGTACTGCCCATGGTTGGGGCACGGGATGGTCCCCAGGCAGGCTGTGATGGGGATTTTTCTGGTGTCTTTTTCCTCTCCTCCTTTTGAGAGGAAATACTGCTTCTTGCAGAAAAGAACCATGTTATTATGCTTTTGCTCCTCATATTTTGTGTGATGTGATTTGGGTAACCTTAATGTAACTTGAAGTTCTGCTCACCCACAGTTCTCTCTAATACACATAAATCTCTGCAGAGGGGAGGGATGTATTTATCTGTAAACAGTGAGCAGCCTGCCCTGTTTGTCCAGCATGTGACCCCTCTGCTGCACACAGTGTTTTCCTGCCTCCCTCCCATCCGGTTCTTCTTACTTTATTGACTTTCCCAGTCCTGGAAATTGCTTTATATTCAGAAAACATAAATTCATCCCTCACAAAGCTTAAAAACCTGATTTCAGTTCTTCCCTTATTCTTTGAAAAAGTATTTTTGCTCTCTTTAAGACCAAAAATGTGCATTTTCTCTGTTTATTTAGAGAAGCTTATTTTGTCTGCAGAAATCTTGTCAAAAGCTAAGTTTCTTTGCTTGCATTTATAATCCTCTGAGGTTTATGTATTGGGAATAATCTTTGTGAGCTGGGAAAAGAGTGTCCAATCTGTTTTAAGATGTCCCACTTTTTGAGTATTGCATCTCATTAGGAATACAGCTGGCTGTTTGCATGGCTTTTTTCTTCCTCTGTATAGCTTGGGGGAGAAAATATATCATTTCTTCATCTAGTAATAATGCTTGGCACTTTGCATCTTCAAAGGATTCTGTGGCTGCGGATTGAATAATTCCTATAACATTGTGTAGTAGTTTCTCATTATCATTTCCTGTGTTCTACAGGGGGGAAAAGTGAACAAGAAGTTGAGTAAGCTTAGGCCATGGAAAGAGAAACAAGGTCAATTTGAGTTCCCACCTTCCTGGCTTCTGCTAGAGCAAAAGAAAGTTTGATTCAGGTTGACACAAAGGGAAATGTAATGATCTTTCCTAACCTTCTTCGCTACTTATTTAAGTGCATTTGCTGGTGGTGTTTTTTGGTGGTTTGGTTTTTTTTCTCCTAAATAAGTTTTCTCACTGACTGATGTCTTTGTCCCTTCTCATTGAGTGGTTGGAGGTGTGTGAGGAATTGTCTGAAGTTTTATAAAGGTGAAGCAGCATGTTAATGGGGTTAGGTTTGTGGAGTGTCACCCAATTCTGTCTGGGGGATGTCTCTGCTCCTTCCCTCCTATTTCCTCTCAAACCAGAGTCTAGGGAGACCTTTTCTGTAGTATTTGGGAATATTTTTTCCCATCTCATTTTCCATCTGAGACTAAGATGGGAAAAGTGAACCTCAAAATGGGAACTGTGTCAATACATAGAAGCTGATCTTTCTTGTTTCATCCACCACATGCTATGCTAAGGTATTTTTTTCCTTCCCATGGACTGTAGTGGAAGTTGTTGGCTCAGAGTGGTGTCTGGAATGATGTCATTTGCAGAAATAATTTCATACAACTGTACTAGGCTAAAAGCCTTGATTTACAGCTGCTTAATGAACTGGCAAGACCCCCAAATGCATTGCATGGCATATAGAAAAGGTGAATGCTGTAGGCTACTGCTGCTGTAGATAAGGCACTCTGTTACAGAGGAAATCATGGTAACAATTCTGTTGCCTACTTGCTAGAAGCTAGTTAAAACTTATTAGTTGAAACTTATTTTTTTCAGGAATTCTGGGTTTTTACAAAGTTGCTTTGGCGCACTGGTGAGTGTTAGGACAGTTTAGTCCTCTTGGGGAGAACAGATAATCTGCTAGGTGCAGAGGAGCTTGGAAATCACATGGAGAATTCCTTCATCTTCCTTAGGAAAATCTTGTGGCCGCTTCTCTGCAGGCTCTCAGAGGTTCCCTGGCCACCTTCTGACTGGCTTCAGATGCCTTGTTTGATAAACTTTTAGGCAAACACAGCTTTATTCTGGGTGTGCTGTGCTAGTGCAGGCGGTGGAGAAAGCAGCTGTCTCTAGCCATGTGCTCTTTTTGGGGATGCAAAACTTTGCAGAGACTTTTTTAGGGGCTCAAGATTTAGTTACAAGATTAGATTTAGTTTTCTGTTTCTGATGGGTGGGACAGATATCTTGATGCCTTAGATGAGACCTTCAGCGATGGACAGCAGCACCAAGGTATCACAGCCAGTATTTTTATTTTCATTTCTCTTTGACTTTCTTATATAGCTGATACCTCATATGTGCATGCTCCTTCCCAGTGCTGGGCAGAGCTGTCCTGAACCACTCTATGCTTCCAGGGCTCTGGTTTCATCCTCTGCTTTTCATGACACCCAAATTGCTGATTACTTCTCTGCTGACTTTTTAAGGATCTGAATGTGGCTTTTCATGAATCTGGATGTTTTTCCTTTGCTGGGCTTGGGAAGCCCTCAGGGCTGAGTTGGGACCTGGACTTTGCAGCAGTGAGTGCAGAGCAGCTGGTGAAGGCTTTCATGCCTTGCTTGCAGGGTGTGAGTACTTGTGGTGGGGTCTTGATGTCTCTCCTTTGTCATCTGACAGCTTCTCTCCCTAGATTTTGATTTCAGCTGCTTAGGAAAAATGTCAGCAGCTCAGCATGTGAATCTGGGGTTGTTCTGTTGTATTTGTTTTAATTTTGTGCTCTGTAATTTTTTTGAGCTATTGCATCCAAAAGGGATGAGCGCTTCCAAGAACGTGCCCAGGGCGAATTGCCCGGATCATGCTAATACCCAAGGAATTTTGTTGAGATCTTTCAGGATTTCTGGATGTTCCCTAGGTTTTTGAAATTAAGAGGAAGGTACCAACTGGCTGGAAGGGCTGGAAGGTGATTGCCCAGGGAGGGTTGGATGGGGCTTTTTTTTTTCCCTGGGGCATCAAACCACAGTCAGAAAGCACTGAGGTTTTCAGTGGAAAACCAGCTGTTGTCATTTTTTCAACTCTCTTCACTGCAAATTGGCAAGCTCCGCTTTCCTCCTGTGTTTGAAAGGCTGAGGTGGTGTGGCCCAAGTCTGACAAGTGATAACTAGGGAGCCTGGCTGTGTTCTCTGGGGGGATTCCAGCTGTAAGCTGGCCCTCTAAAATGAGCAAGAAAGTGGCTTCCAGGCTGAGGTATCTGGAAAATATCAAGGGTAGGTGACAAGGTGTGAAAGGCAAGGGCCACTTCGAGCAGTGAGAGTGCTCCAGAAGCCTGGCAGTGGCAGCAGTAGGAGAGGTACTGGATGCAGCTGGAGATGGGCTGGAGCAGAAGCTCTGTGTCCAGTCTTTCCCCTCTTTCCAAGGGAGGCTCAGACCCACTCTGCATTAAATTGGTGCTTGTCTCAGCCTGCTTATCTGCTGGCCAGCCCACACACTCATATGTTCTCTTGTCTCAAAACTGGAGATGCAGCTGAAATTGTCCTTCCAGGGTTTGGAAGCTTTTTTGATAAAGCTGTCTGTCTGCCAGTGTTTTCAAGGACACATCACACTTTGAAATCGTGGTATTAANGGGGGTGGGTCATGTGCCCTACATCAGAAATTCCTCTTAGTGGTTATTAATCCGGTATATAAATGTCATGGCTTACATCCACAGGCTGTTTATATTGAATTTTTAGCTGCATCAGTATCTCTTGCTCCTCAGAATAAATGCCATATAATCTGGTAATGAGCAATATTCTTAATTTAGAAACCAAAAATAGGACATAGACAAATCTGAGTTACTGGAAGAAAGTAGGAAATAGCCTTACCTCATGAGGGGAGGGCAAATTCAGTTGAATCGTCTAGTGTTTAGTGTAATGGTGAGGCCAGAGGATTCTGTCTGTTTCCCTAGGATGGTACAAAAATTGCCATATTCCAAAGGCCTGATCTTCCTGTGGTACACCTCTTCTGGGGTGTCTAACGGGGTAGTTGAGAAACACCCTTCTTTCCACACCCTGAGTAGGTCAGTGCCCACCAATTGGAGGTACATTAAGCAGTAGGAGTTTATGCTGATGCCCTCCAACACCCTGCTTGAGGGAGATGTTGTTCCTCTGAGACCTACAGTCAGCAGCACTGGCCATGGCGAGATGAGAATTTGGCAGTGGAATCATCCTTGCTGTGGCAGGTGGACATCATCCAAGATCTCTGATGTCTGGCACACTTTCCGAGCTGACGGTCCCACACCTGAAGGAGGTGCTTTTTCTCATGCTCTTAGCAACTGTTCTTAAGTAACAGCAGTGGAATCGGTAGTCATATAAGCATCAGTGGCTAATAAAGTCGGTCCCTGATACACTAAGGATGGTAATACTGCAGGATGTCCCCACAGGGTGGTGACTCAGTGGCCAGTGCTTGTTTTCTCCTCACCATGAGGGGCACAGGCTGTTAACTTTTGGCTCAGGTGCTGTCTGAGTGCTGGGCAGATGGGTGAACTTCGTTCAGAGGAGGCTTTCCGTGACTCATTCCCTTTCCCAGACACAGCCTGCTCTCCCACCCTGTGAACTCTCTCAGTGCAACAGAGCAGCACTTGTTTGCTGTGATTCACTGAGTGCTTTTTGGTTTGTGTTCTATATACAGGAACAGTGGCTCTGTGTAACCCTAAGTAAATTTTTCCTTGAAATATCTTGGTAAAGGAGCTACCTTTTTATGTGATGGTGGTGTCACACTGAACCAGAGTGATGTTTAACAAGATCCATATTGGAAGTGAACGTCTTTGTTGCAGATTTGGTGTGAGTCTTGGAACTTCAGTGTTTCCCGTGGTCCCAAAGACACACACACCCCCAGAACTGTGCTCTGGTGGCCCCTCTAAGTGGAGAAGGAAGGTAGATTGTTGCCACAATGATCAGGATGTTTATGGAGATTTACTTATGTTGTGTTTGTGGCAGAGGCCATGTCTGGCAGATGGTCTGAAGTCCGTCAGGGTGAGGAGAGGGCTGCTATTTATTACTGATAGCACCCACAGATTGCACAAAGCTGCTGGGATCTGTATTTTGAGGTCCTGTTTTGGTCACTTGGTCAAACAGGAATCCAGTGTTAAGCATATTCTCAGCAGCATTGACTTCAGTGGCATTAGAAACATGTTTGACATCAAATGTGGGCTTGTGCAACTTGCTGATCTCAGGCTGGGTGGGTCTTGCTGAAAAGCTCCTGTGCCAACACAGAGACTGTCTCTATTTCAGGCTGTGGTTCTGCTTGGCTGTCAATCCAATTTAAGGGGACCGTATAATAAACACTGTGAAATGCTGAGCTGGTGCAAAGCTGCTTTGCTGATAAGGAGCTGTTCAAAATATTTGGAAAGTTCAATTCTGCTGCGGGACTGGGCAACCATTCCTGGCTCCACTCCCAGGGCTCAGTGCCAGGGGTGTTTTGGCTGGTTTGCCTGCTTGGCTGGATGCTGAACAGCCGAGGCTTGATGTGCCCTGGGTGTCACTGTGCCTGAGGGATACTGGGGGATGGCAGTGGTAAAGCAGCCGTCCTGGTTCTGCCATCTGGGCAGTGAACAGCTGTCTGTCCCTGTGGGGACATAAAATAGTGTGATGCATCCCATCGGGTCCTGCAGTGTTGCCGAGAATACCAAAACTGAGCTTACAGCAGCTCGGTCTCCTTGTATCTTTCCCAGCTCCCAACAGGAGATGAAACTCTGATAGGTGGGAATGTTGCATCCCTGACAGAGGAAGAGCTTTGTTGACTGTCCATGTTTCAGCCCCAGAGCAGTCTGGCAACAGAGCAAATTGGCAGCTGGCAAGGGCTTGCAGGAGCCTCTTTGTGGCTTTCGTTGCTTTTTGCTCCAAGACCTCAGCAGAGATTTCCACGATTCTTCCCTTGCCCTTGTCCTGGCTGTTGCCCTTTCCCACCCTGTTCTTCACAGTGCAACAATGTGCTAGTGTTTAATTGCTTCCCTTGCAGATTTTGGGCACTAATGGAATTTACAGAATCATAGAATGGTTTGGGTTAGGAAGGACATCAAAGCCCATCCAAGTTCCAACCCCCTGCCATGAACAGGGGCACCTTCCACTATCCTGAGTTGCTCAGAGCCCCATCCAACCTGCTCGTGGGCACTTCCAGGGATGGGGCAGCTGCAGCTTCTCTGGGCAGCCTGTGCCAAGGTCTCAGCACCCTCACAGGGAACAATTTTGTTCTTAATATCCAATCTAAACCTCCTCTCTCTCAGTGTGAAGCCATTCCCCTTATCTGTCACTCCAGTTCCTAATGAAGACTCCCTTTCCAGCTTCCTTGGAGGCCCCCTTCAGATACTGGAAAGCTGCTATGAGATTTGTATGAAATCTTCTCTTCTCATATTTTTGTGATCAAGGAATGTGTCCTGTATAAACTTGACACCTTAGCATCCTGTGGGTATCCAGAGTAGCTACACTTGCATGTTCCCACTCCTCTGTAGCCTACCTCATAATTTTCCTTAGAGACCTTCTTTGCAGCTGTGCTGCCATTCACAGAATTTCTGCCAGCTGTGCTGCAGTGCTCTGGGCAGAGAACTGGAAGGAGTGAGGTGCACAGTCCAGCACGAATGTGGTATTTTGTCCTCTAGATAGTTCCTGCAAGCGCTCACCTGGATCAGATGCCTGGTGCCAAGGGGTTTGCTGTTGCCTGGGTGCGATGTTACGGTGTGTTTTCCTGTTAGCACTGTCAGCCAAGTGGTTGTCACTACAGGTAGGGGCAGCACTGCTTTGAGGAACTGAAATAGCTGCCTCTTGGGAGGATGGGAGAGGGAAGCCCAACAACATTGCTACATCAGGAGAAACTGTGAGTGCAGGCAGTTCTGACAGCGAGAAACCATGTAGGTACACAACAAACAGTAGTAATGGCCTGCGTCTGTCTCCTCTGATGCTTCCCCTATCTGATCAGTTGTCAACACGTGTTAATCTTTGCTGCCACAGAACGTGGAGACAGCTCTGAGGCTTGTGTTGTTAAGGGTGTGTGCTGTGTATAATTCACAGAGTGTTGTGACAGCCATGGTGAATGCTGTGATCCACGCCAGGGAGCCCTGGGATATGGCTGCATTATCTCCTGTGTTATCCAGGAGGCGTTGGGAGCCTTGCTGGCGTTACAGCAGGAGAGGGAACGTGTGTGGTCATGTTACCCTCCGGAGACATTTGCATGCTCTTCGGAGCACCAGGTCGCTGGCCTGCAGCCACACCAGCGTCTTGGGATCTTGTCAGTTCTTGCAAGCAAAGGAGCACCAGGCTGGGTCACAGTTCTTGGACAAGAAGCTTCCAGGGAACAGGCTGCTGATGCAGAGATACCACAGATGTCCTTGTGGTGCCCTGTGCTGGCTATGTTTCTCTTTTTCTGTTGTACTTGGTATTTTCTGACTTTAAAAGAACACTACTAAAATTCTAGTGTCAGTGAGAAATAAGTTTGCTCTCCTCTCCCCCATATCATTGTAAAGGATTTTAAATTAGTGTTTTGAAATCTGCAGAGGGGTATAGCATTGATTGTTTATGAGATAAAAACTGCTCAGGCACAAGTTGAATATCCACTTGCACTGGGCTTGGCTTTAGCGGCAGTGCGGAGCCATGCTTCGGCTTCTTGGATGCTATTGCCACATGGAGTGCTGCCCTTTTTCCTCAGTGGTGCAAAGTTCCCATGACTGAGAAGTTCCCACTGGTGAGAATTTTGCACTAAGTTGAATGTATGCTCCACCTGGGTAGGCTCACCCCTTAAAATATCCATGAAGACCAGAGTAACAGGAGCTCCAGGTCAGGTGAGCAACCTTTAACCTAAGCCTTTCAGGGTGACTGGTTTAGCTAAGCTGTTTCTTTTGATTTAATGCCCAGTTTACTTCACCCTCATGTCTGTCTTCTCAAGGTTAGCTCTCTTGAGTTTGGCAGCTGGAATTAGGAAAATAATGCCTGTTTTACAGGCACATTGCTGTATGCAAGTTAAAAATTGTTGACTCTGATGGAAGTTTCCTACCTTGGCCCACAGTGCTGCAGTACAAGGAGAGCCTCTTGGGCAGGGTTGCCACAGGTTTAGGTGCTGTGTGAGTACAGAGCAGGTCTCAGCTGCCAGAACCACTGCTGAGTACAGCTTGAGGAGTGCCTGTGGCATGGGAACTCGCCAGCAACTATGTGGAATTGTTTCCTCTGGCTGGAAGGAGGATTGCAGCTGTCTGGCCATGGTCTGGCTTCTCAGTGTTGGTTTCAGGCCTGAGGAGGTCCTCTGTCCCATGATCTGTTGGTTTTCCTCCTTCCCCCTGCATGCTCCCTGGGCAGCCCAGGAAGCTGGAGCGCTGCCCTCTGGGCACAGGTCACTGGTCACTCACTGTAAGGCCCGCTGGTAAATGTCTCCTCATCCAGCCCTCAGGTGCAAGGTCGGACCAGGCTGCCTTCATTACCCTTTTACTCAAGCAGGCTGCCTGTGGAGACGTCCCAGGTACCTTACTCACACCTCTTTCTTCCCTGCCAAGTGCACACTTGTGCTAAATCACTTCCTTCCGTTCCTCATCAATAGTCACGAGTGTGACTGGACATCAGCTCTTGTTTCATTGATACTGAGACTTTGTTTAGAAAAGCAGAATGCCATGGAAGTAGTTGTCTTGTTCATGTTACTTTCTTGTCTTCATCTTCTAGACACAATAATGCAACAGGGAATTAGACCCCTACTTTTTGGAAGGCTTTTAATTAGCTGACAGTTCATTAAGATTTGCCATCTGTAACATACTGCACATCAAGCTACTACATCTTGGGCAATGCTCCATTTTCTTTTTAAAGGCAATTTAAATAGAATATTAGTGGAGAGGAAAAAAAAAATCCACCCCAAACCAGAGCACAGAAATGACAATTTAGAATTCTTGACATTTTTCAGAAAGCTGCTTAAGATTATCTCCTTAAAATGGCAGATTTTGCCTGCAAGTCAAGTAGAGGAGCAGGAACTGATACTTCATTAAAATACTAGGAGAGGCCTAAATGCATTTATGATCATTGAGACATTTGCAGGAAACAGAAACTTAGAACTGTCAAAAGTTTTAATAAAGGGCAAAAACAAATCCCAGAATCCAACAGCATGACTTAGATACATCCTCTGCCAGAGATCTCTGCTTGTTACCATGCAGAGATACCTGTTCTGGCTTTTTTTTTCCCTTTTTTTTCTGTGTGTGCTTGTAAAAGCCCCAGACTAAACTTCCCGACACAGGTCTGTGCTGCTCCCTCGGGTTGTATCCCTGGTCACCAGAGAGAAGATATCATTGTCTGAAACACACGAAATAACATTTCAGTAGTGCAGAATTTCCAAGGTATTTCAGTACTTCCAAAGCTGTAGTGTAACAGGAGGGAGCACACTCGTGTTAAGGGATGCATCCTGGGCTGCACCTGCAGCCCCAGGGCAGCAGGGGAGGGGGGATTCTGCCCCTCTGCCCAGCTCTGCTGAGGCCCCCCTGCAGGGCTGCATCCAGCGCTGGACCCAGCCCAGGAAGAGAGACTCTTGACAAGGGCCTGGAGTGACAGGACAAGGGGGAATGGCTTCACACTGACAGAGAGCAGGTTTAGATGGGATATTGGGAAAAAAACTGTTCCCTCTGAGGGTGGTGAGAGCCTGGCACAGGTTGCCCAGAGCAGCTGTGGCTGCCCCTGGATCCCTGGCAATATCCAAGGCCGGATTGCATGTGGCTCTGAGCAACCTGGGATACTGGAAGGTGTCCTTGCCCATGTCATGGGGTTGGAACAAGACGATCTTTAGCATCCCTTCCAACCCAAACCATTCTCTGATAGGGATTTGCAAAAATAACAGAGTTTATCAACAAGACCTGAAACTCTCTGAGGTAAACCACCATGGTAGCTGTGTCTTACCAGCAAAATCTTGATGTGGGTATGTGGCAGTTTGGTACTGTAAGGAGCGCAGTAACTGAAGGGGTTTTGTAACACTGCTGGAGGAGTGGGTGCAGCAATGGATTTTTCTTTGAGCAGTTCAATGTGCTCGTGATGTAGAGCTGTCCCCATTTCTGTCCAGCGACTGAAGTGGCAGCCATGCAGAGCTGCCAAAATGTCCCTGCTGCAGCCTGTTTCCATGGAGTGGTTAGTAAACATTGAGCCGTCCCTGAGGGGAGCTGTACTGTGACACGAGCCCTGGAGCCCTGCGTGATGTGTGACAATTTCCATCCTGAAATAAGCGATGTTTCTTTTCTTAAACAGGGATGAAACTGTAGTTGTGTTGTGTATGGAAAGCAAACATTCATGCCAGTTTTGGATTTGCTTTTCCCATTTCAAGCAGCAGGATCATCATGGCTGAGGCCCTGGCATCGTCAGTGTCTTCTGCAAGCTCAAATTAGACTTGTCTCAGTGCTTTTTTATGTTCAACAGAGTTAGTGTAAGATCCTCCTCTAAGGGAGGATCCCTTCCTAACTTTAGCCAAGGAAAAAACGTCTTTAGTGTTTCAGAGCTAAATATAACCTCCCAGAAACCATCCTTCCATTGATGGCTCAGTAAACACATGGAAAAATATTCAGCCCCAAAATGGGAAGCACAGGAGGCAGTAGTTTTAAATAGTTATTTAAAGATCTGTTGTATATGAAGCAAGAACCAACATTTTGAAACCTGTTTAGTGCTTGAGAACATGCAACATTATCTCCAGGTAATTCTAGTATCTCCTTGTATACCACAAAGGATTTGGCCCCAGATGTTCGCATGGTTGCTGAAGAAGCTGCTAGTTCATGGTGAGAAAATGCAATGATTTGTTTAGTTGTTTGTTTACTGTTATTTGGGGTGGGGTTTTGCATTCTTCTGGTTGGTTTGTTTCCTCTGGGTTTTTTTGGCATGGTAGTAGAGGATAGTTCTAGTATCATTCTTTTATTTCAGTGGTTCCAAAAAGGTCTTTGATTGAAGCACAAAACCTGGTACATCTTGCCAGCCACTCCCTGTCACTTTCCGTGGCAACCTTCGCAGTGTTTGGGAGTCAGGTTGAGTTTTTCTCTTTGCCTCTTAAGGAAGCCATTGAAGGTGATCAGCTCACCCCAATTAAACATAAGGGCTTTGCCAACGCTGGTGTACCTTGGTTTGGTCCCAGCCTCCTCCCTCCATGTTGCCTTCATGCACTGGGTACTTCTATTAATCACAAATTCCCACTTGATGGCAGCAAGTCAGTTTGCATCCTGCAAGTTAAACTTGTGTTGTTCTTTGGGACCAGGATCTTCAGCCACAGATGGGGACTGGAGGTGTACCCTGGTTCTGTTAGAGACATGATTCTTCTTTGATACATGAAGAACTCCTCCTTGGCCAGCTGATATAGTGACAATCAGCCTGTGGTCAAATACATACCTTTCTTTCTACAACTGAGTCTTGCCCCACCACCCTCAAAGGTTGGGAAAGTGTGAAACACTTTCAGTGTCTGCTTCTTTTAGCATCAGATGTCTAATTTGATTTGTATGTAAGTAGGAAAACTTTGAAGTGTGGTCTAAATACAAAGGGAAAAGTACTTCAAAGAAATGTAACATTATAAGTGTATCTGATCCCTCAAGGTTTTTGAAGCTTTATCTTGAGATTATGTATTCAGAGGAAGATTTGTATGGAAATACTGAGGGTCATTAATGCATTCAAGCCTTTATGAATGTTGGCCTTGAACTATTCTGTGCTAGTTTTGCTTTCACATGATGGCAGGCGAGGTGTCCTTCACCCATCTGTCTGCACTGCCAGTGTCCCTGGCACAACAGAAGTTAACATGGTCTCTGAGGGGGAAACCAAAGCAAAAGCTGTTACAGAGTGAGACTTGTTCAGCACTGTTATCCCATGATCAGCAGGGATTTCTTGTATGGCTGAATAAAACCATAGTGTGTAAACTCCCCAAACTTCTAATATGCATTGGTCGCTCTTCTGGATTCCAATAAGTGGAATCTAGTCTGTGGTGCTGGATTACAGGTTTCTAATAAATACTTTGAACTTTGGGAGAGTTCACATCTTGGAGCTGAGCTTTGTTTTAGGGTTAGGCATCCACTCCTGTACAAACATGCCCAGCTGTGCTGCAGGAGAGTGGTTGTTGTTTTTCCTTTTGGCAGACAGGGATTCTGGCACTGAAGTTTTTAATTGCCGGAATTATATTAGCAGTTCCCAGTGCTCAAGGGGGGGCATGTGTGGATGTGTGCAGGAGGAGCTAATTAGATGTGTATAAATAATGGGCTTGGGAGCTTTTAATTCTGGATGTATTGTTCCATCCTTGCTATCATCTCTTACGGTGGAACTGTGGAAAGTTAGAAAACTATGAAGTTACACAAGTGCCACTTTTTCCCAATACAACTTTGAAACAATAGTAACAACAAGTTACTTTTGGTCTTTCTATGTCATAAAAACATCTTTGAATTTATTCAGTGTTTTAATAAAAACATCTTAAAATATTATTGAATTTTAATATTGTTTTTGAAGGCTTATTTCAGTTAGATCTGTAGGTCGAGGGAATGGAAACAGTTAAACGGGATGGTTTTTTGCTCCATTACAGACTTAAAAAAAGTCAGGTGATCTTGCTTCCCCATGCCTTTCTTCCCATCTATGCCTTACTGTATTTCATTTCAAATAAGGGCCTTTCTGTGTTCAAACTTTCAGGATATTCATAGATCACAAAACTTCCTTCAGCTACCATGTGCCTCAATAATGGTGTTCTTTCTTAATGAAAACTAATATCCCTGTGGAATGACTCCTCTGGAAGACCTCGAGTTTTGAGAGAGTTTGTGGAGTGAAACTGGCTTCCGGAAGAGTCTGTAAATCTGACTGGCTTAAACATGTGGCAGATACTTAATAATAGAGAGGGGCAGTTCAGCTCTTGCATGTGATGGTATTTCTACATTATTGTTGTTCTCGTGGGATTTAGCCACACCTAAGTTTGCTTCAGACTCGTTGATTTGGATCGTGGCCCCACTTGTGCTGTGTGCTAACCCATCCACTGCTGATCCTGTGCCTACAAAGAAAGTTTTGTAGCCCCTTGCTTCAATTAGGCTGCTCTGGATACCCAAACCAGGTGATTTATAGGTGCATTCACACTGAACTGCTGCAATTGCACTGTAAACTGCTCTTAAAAGTTATCTTCTTCTCCATTTTAATGTGTTACAGCCTTGTCTGCTAAAGGCAGCCCACTATTGGTAAGGTCAGTCATTAACCACAGTTTATTGCTGTATCTAAAGAAACAGGCATTTTTCATTGTTCTATATAATAGAACAATTTGTTTCATGCTTAGAATACCTGTAGTAAATAACTCTAGTCTCAGTACCTTGTTATCCCAGAGAAATCCATGTAGGTTTGCAGCAGCTGCAGTTTTGCCCCACCTGGGTATCAGATGTCTCTTGATGCAAGCATGTCTTAATTTTCTGAGTGCTAAGATTTGTCTTCATCCCGTGGACTGCATCTTCCTCAGCTGCAAAGCCAGCACTTTCTGCTCATCTTGCTGATGGGGCGAGGGGTGGGATATTCCCCCCTCCTACATATGCCCAGAGGCTTGGCCGTGGGATGGAGAGTGGCTGCTCCCTTCCATCCCTAGACCTTTCTCTCTTACTGGGGAAGCAGCAGAAAGAAGACACTTTGTTCTCTTCTGGCCTTTTTTTCCCTCAGTTTCTCTCCTCTTCCTGCTACAGGAGAAAGAGGAGAGTGTAGGGCTGGGCCCAGCTGTATTTAAGGCTCTGTTCCTGCGGAGGCCACAGCTGTGGCTTGCTGCTGATGTGCTTGCTGCTGATATGCTGCCTCCCTCTGCCTTGCTGATGAAACTCTTCTACCCTTCAGTATCAACCATGAAGATATTATCCTTACCCATGTAGCCCTCCAGCTCACTCCAGCATTGTTTCTATTCCCCTAGCACTGATGTCTTTGTCTTGTGAACTCTGAGCCCCAAGCACAGCTCAGTCCCTGCTTCATGGAGTCTTTTAGCCTTGGGTGATGCTGGAAGCTGCAGGGCACCAGGACGGAAACCATCTTTCTGCCAGGGATGGTGAGGAGATGTCAGTTGTGCAAGAAGAGGATTGAGAGAACAACATTTCACCTCCTAAGAACCACATGTAGGCTTTCAGGAGAAAGGAATGAGAAGCAGAAGAGCGGATTCCTGTGTCCTGGCTGCTAAATTGCTTCTGTGCTGAGGAGCAAAGCTGGCACAAGGATATGCAGGACACACAGCTCCCCAGCCAAGCAGTGATGTGGGCAGCATATGGTTCCTTAAAGCTGCACTGTAGTAGTAGTGAGGCTTTTGGGATTTGTTTGCTTGCTACTCACCAGTTCAGCATTCAGAAGAGAAAGGCCCTCTCTTGAAGCTGGGAGCACACAGCTTTGGTCCTTCATCTCTTGGCATTGGGACTTTGGTGTTGAAAAAGCAAGATAAAATCAACAGCACTCTGCTCCCTGGCTGAAAATAAACAACAAAAAAACTTTGCTTACTCCAGCATTACTGCAATCTCTGAAGCTGTGCTTTCTCTAGGGATTGGAGAAGGGATGTAGGGAAGAGAAGTGGTTGAGAGAAAGTGTGGGAAGGGCAGGGCTGGGAAAATGCCCTGTCTATGTGTGCCTCTTCTTCACCCTAACATCGATGAGTGGCTCTGGAGCTGGGTATGTCCCAGAGCAAGGAGAGGATGGCCCTGAGGGGATGAGGGAGTGCAGGGGCAAGAGGCATCCCACTGTTGTGCAGCCAGGCAGTGCCTTGCTCTGCAGGGTCTGTGGCAGCTCTGGCTGCCTGTGGGATAGCACACTCTGCAGTTATCAAACATCAGAGGTCACTGTTTGAGAAGAACAAACACACTTTCCAGAGTGTTCTGCCCATGAGCCACTTGTCCCTTTTTGAAGCTGAAGAACTAATGCAAAATTTGAAGTCTGTGTTTTGAACCCACTTTGAGTATTACAGGAATGTCAAAGGTAGAATGTCCATTTTTAATAGTGATTAAAATGTCCATGTGCCGCCTAAAGCAGCGTGTCTTGATGTGGACTCCTTCAGATTCCCAATTGTGCTACCTAAACAAAGGCTATTGGCAAAGCTCCAGCATGAGTTATTGGCACAGGGCTTCAGTTCAGGAGAAGACGAAGACTCCACAAGTTTTTGAGGAGAAAAAGAGAAAATCAGAGGGAAAGTTAGCCTACAATTTATTGTTTTTCACTTTCCCCCTATTTTTTACTCATTAAAACTCAGTCCCATTCTATTACATGGCAAAAAAAAAGATTCCTTAACCAAATTGAATTTCACTCTGCTTCATTTTTAAAATGCCAGGAGAGTTGAGATGGCAAATCATGTTGTGGCAGTGGTGGTACTGGCAGCCTCAGGTTCTCAGAGATCATCAGTCTTTGAAAAACAAAAGTGTTTTCACACACAAACATGTGCTTCAGATATCACACTCTTGTATTATATATCATTCCTGAAAGGTGAATCTTAGCACAGCAAAATCAGAGGCAGATAGAAGGGGAAGGATGCAATATATACATGGATTTTGGATTTTTTGTTGTTTTCTACAGACACGTATTAAAACAATGTTCGGGCTAAATGTATTTTATTTATTTATGGACATTTTATGGGTGGTGCCCTCTACTTCTGCTTTGTGTGGTGTCAACTCTGAAAGTGTGCATCTGGGAATCTTTAGACCTGAAGGTCCAAAACCTAGAGCAAAATCCTTTCCAATCTGGAGACTTGTGAATTTGACCTTTGGATGCAGCTCGTTGAAAGAAAGTGGCACAAGCAATGAAATGGGATCTGAATTGTGGGTCAGTGCTCAGGACTAGGTGGGTTTTAAGGTATTTTTAAGAACTACCTTTTGGCCTGTCACCCAACAATGCCCCTTTTGTTTTGTAGCCAGTGTGGCCACAGCTACATGTGTCAGTAACATGTTGCTGGGGAACGCGAGGCATTTCCTTGCTTGCATTAGCAGTCTTGGAGGGACTGGGATGAATATCTCATTTGTTTTTCTAATCAGTGGACCCAAGCAAAACAAGAGAGAAAATAATGTACTGGTTCTCAGACTCTCTGAGGTGAGAAGTTGAAGACTATTAAACAGTTAACCAGTAAAACAGGAACAGCCTGAAGTGGTCTGTGGAGGGGGTTGTTTGGTTTGGTTCGGTTTGGTTTCTTTTACAAGACTTCTTTTGACTTTGGATTGCTTGTGTGAAAAGAGTGAAAGTGAGTCTGAAGAGGATGTGCAGACAGATATTAGCATCACACAGCTGCCGTGCAGGTAGGGAGCTGCCTCACTGTCACCCAGCACGCAGAGCCCCCAAAACAACATCACCTGTCAGTGTAAAACCCGGGTTTCTAAATTTCCTTTCAATTGCAACAACAACAACAAAAGACCTGCTGGAGTAGGGTAGCAGAGAAAGCAACTGGAGTGATTTCAGTGCTGGAGACCCAAATAAAGAGTTTGTTTTGTAATTGGATATGAATCTAAGCCATAAACCTTGACTCAGAGACTTTGGGTGTTTACATAAGCTGTTTGCTGTGTATGCATCTCTGTCAAAGGATCTCAAGGATGCTTATCTTGTCGAGGCTGAGCTTTTGAGCTTTTGATTTACGACCCTAGTGTTTAACAAATGTTAAGGCAAAGTGCAGAATGCGACTCAGCTGGTTTGTAGTACAAATTGTGTGATTTGAGGTAAGTTTTTCCCAGGTATAAACATTTATGGAAGGACTTCTTTGTTTTGTGCTCTTAAAGTACTTTAAAGTAATTTCTGCAACTTGAAAGCTTTCATCTTGACACGTTTCTTACATACTTTGGGATGGGCTTTTATCCTCGGTGTGCTTCCATCAGTTAAAGAAAGTAAATAGTGTTTGTTGTATAATAAAGAAATAATGAAATTCAGGGAACAAAGAAAGGATCTAGACTCAGGGAACAAAGGGACGTTTGTTGCTTTGTTTGTAGTCCTTTGTAATAGGAGAGCAGTATTGCTTTGATGTCATTGATTACATGTCAGCAAATTCAAAAATAATTTTAGTTATAAAAATGAATAGACATTATCAGTTTAAAGTAAGCCAAGATTTGGGTTGTTTTTATCCATAATAATGTTATGGATATACCTGGCTCCACATGATGACCTTGGGTAAGGGGAACAATGTCTGAATTACTTGGCCAAAAGCATATCTGGGACCTTACTAGATTCCCATCCCTGCCTCAAACTAAGATATTTCTCTATATTATTCCCACTGAGATATTTGCAGCATTTCCTAACTCGACATTTTAAATTTAATTTGTTCTTTTCTTTCAAAAGACCAGAGCAGTGTATTCAACTAGCATCCATTTTCTTTTTTAGTTTCTTCTTCCAGGCCTGGAAGGAATGAAATGGAGTCATCATTTACATTAGAAGAAATGTTAATGACTCCAAGTGTAAATTACCCGAATATATTCATTAGTAAGTGTTAAACTGCTACTGACTGGTGGCACTGTAGCTGAGCATCTTCAAAACATCCCATGAGAAACTGTGCCAGGGATTTGGATTGAATTAATTTGAAACTGTTTGCAATTGTGACTGAAATGTATTTTGTAAATAAGTCTCAGTGTGTTGGTGTTTTTCTTCTGGCCTGCCAGAAAAAGTAGAAATAGATATGTCTGAAATGGCATTTGTCTTCATAAAATAGAGCTTCATTTTTTAAAAGTTAATTGCTAAAGATGTATTCTTTTAGTGTAGTGAGGCAAGAGAGATGAATTCAGAAGTTGCATTAGACCTCTTCTGCAGTCATCTGGTACATGTAGGACTGAGAATGCAGGACGTGGATTTTTACAGCATTTAGGGTCTTAATTTTGCTGTGGAACAGGTTCTTTCCCTCCACTCTCCCCAAAAAAGATGACTGCAGCTTCTTAGCTTTTTTATTCTGCTTTCGTGGTAGGCTGCTCTGGGGTGACAGCCAGCTCTTGGGGGTTCTGTTTTACTCTCAACAGCCCTCAGAAACAAACCCTAATCAAGGTGTTAATTTCTGTGTATCAAACTTTCCTGGCTTAAGGAGTGTTATGTGTGAATGGGAGAGCTGGGAAACTTAAATCATCCATCTTATTGCATCATGTCATAAAAATAATCTGTAGCTGATGCTTTATTTCCCAATAAAGCGTTTGCAGCCTATGTGCACAAAGAGGAAGGCGAGTGGGACAAAAGGCCAGCCCTCCCTTCCTCAGAGTGGTGACATCCAGGGCACAGTGTGTCCTCTGCGCCTTCAGACCTGCCAGCAGGCAGCTGATTATCTTTAACTCCATGAACCTCTGGGCTTTAAAGTGTGGTGTGTTTTGCAGGTGGAGATCCAGAATGAGACCACCCCCAAAACAACAAAAAAATGGCTCAAAGGTGTTGGCCCTCGATGCCTCTGTGTGTGCTGTTTGATATAGGAAAGAGGCAGCCTCTGGGTGGGAAAACTACCATTTCCTACATATGTAAAATGCTTAAGCACTTTTTTTCCCAGTCTTTTTGAAATCTGCCATCTTAATTAAATATCAGATTTTGAAATCCATATCCAGGCAGCTTTCCTGTTCGCATCCAACACACTGCAGTTTCATTCACAGAGCCCCTTACTGTTTTGGTTTTTTTCCCAGCTTTCCTTGTGTTTATTTGCAGGGCAGCATTTTGTTTTCTCTGTAAGCTGTTTGGAATACATCTTCAGCAGCACTGTAGCCAGAGGGTTTGTATGTCATTCAAAAATAAAAATAAAAAAATCTCCACCTACTGAAAAGTGAACAGCATAGCCCTAGCAACCGGCTGGTGCGTTTGAACCAGAGGAAGGGACATTAAACAAGTAAGACCACATTATCTCTTCTCTGTTACAGCCAGGGATGGGGTAGAAATGCCAGCTAGTGATAAGATTAATCATAAATGATCGTGGAGAGAGCTGCATTTGTATTTTATTTTTGGGTTTTTAAATGGTGGGTTGTAAATACAGGCTTGATGAAGCGATGCTTGTTCTTGTCGGCATGAACGGGATATTCAGCTGGGAGCTCTAAAAGGGGGATCTGCCTCTGTACAAGCAGCCCCCCACACCCCACCTGGCACTAGTTGTGCACACAGGAAGGTAAGCGTCATTTTCTTGGAAAGCAAGAGAAAACTTATTTTGTCTGTCAGGCAGGGTACTGTCAGTACTTTCCTCTCAGGTGTGTTGTCAGTGACATTATGCCAGGGGTGGGTTTCATGCATCTGCCTCTCTGTCTCCTGTGTGCACCTTGATGCCTCATTCATCTGCCATGCCATAGATCAATCTCTGTTAAAATGGTGCTTTTTCCCCTTCCTGCTTTTGTGGATGAAGGGAATTTAAACTGCTTGTCATCATTAACTATGCATTATTTTCCTAAGGAGCTTCATTGCACTCCTCCAGGATGGATTTTTGTTCATGTTACCTGTGTGGTTTTCCTTAATCACTGCCAAGAAAAAACCCCCAAAGCCTTGAGTTTTCTCTCAGGGTTTATTTGTATTAGACCAAAGCCATAAAGAGGAAAGAGTGGAACATACATATTGGAAAAGCTCTGCTGCATCAGTCGCCAGCTGAGGCCTCTCAAAGTTTGTGAAGTCAGAGGGTGCCCTTCAGGAGGCACAGGGATTAAACTGCTGGTGTTTTATTGTTGCCCCCTTTCCTGTAGCCCACAGAGGGATGTTGATTGCTGATTCCTGTTTCTTTGGCTCCTCTGCACCTCTGCTTTCCACCCTCTTCCTCCTGGGGTTTGTTGTTTTTTCTGGTTCCATGCAGTTTGGTCCTTTGCTCCCCTGGTGTATGAGGTCCTCTTTGCCCTCTGCCCACCCCCTCCCTGCACGCTGGTGATAGCTGTGCAAAGACCAAAAATAATTCTATGCCTTTGCTAGGGAAGGATACTTCCAATATTATTTTCTGTCATAGCAATTTTACTTCCTGACTGCTGGATGTGCTGCACTGTGCTGGGAAGGTGGCCAGAGCAGGATGTGCTGTTCCAGGCTAGTTTTCAATGACCACTTTTAGGACCAAATAACCAGGGAAATGGGTTTTGTTGCGTCATCCCCAGCTGTTCAGCTTGGAGGCTTTTTGTTCTTTTTGGTTTCACCTCTCCAAGTTTCTCAGCTGTGGGCTTGGTCAGGCTGCAAACAGATGCTTTGTGAGTGGTGGAAGAGTTTTTGGAGATCTCTGTGTTTGCAGGGTTTTGCTTCAGTAGGTTTTATCTTAAAATTTCTCCCAGCTGCTCTCAGCAGTGCAGCTCCTTTGGGAGTAGCAGTGGAGGAAACTTTGTGCAAACTGACGTGTCTTTCCTTGGAGGCAGAGGCAGGTAACCTGGAAGTCTCTTGGATGCTGTTGGTACCACTGTCTGCTCCCATCAGAAGGGCTATGTACAAGCCCCTTGTTTAGGAAAGCAAGGAGTGCTTTTGCAAACGTGAGGGGTGGTTGTACCTGGATGAAGTGCAAGGATAGTGATTTTCCTGTGCCTAGGAGCCGTAGCTATATTGCGCAAGTACAATTTAGCAGTTCCTTGTCTCCAGTTCCTATTTTCCTAGCCAGAAGGTGAGAATCGAGGGGTGCACTGTGAACAAATGTGGTTAGGGAGTGCTCTTTTCCTTTGTGTGTTTTTAGCCTACATAGCTAAAATGTTTTTTTCCTACCAGCCCCCAGGACTGTGTTTAATGATCGATCATGAGTTGCACTGAGCTCGCTGATGCTGAGGTGGGAAGGCACCGCTGGAGATCTCCAGCCCAGCCCCTGCCCAAAGCAGGGATGATGCCCAGGACAGCCTGTGCCATGTATGGTCAAGTTGGACTATGAATAGCTCCAAGGCTGGAGACCCCAAAAGGGCAACCTTTTCTGTTACTTGCCATCCTTGTAGTAAAAAAGCTTTCAAAAATGATTTCTTTTTATTTAGTTTTTTTTTTTCTCCCCCCTTTTTAAATCTAAGGTGAACTTCCCTGTGTTTTTACATGTGCCCATTGCCTCTTGCCATGTCACTGGGCACCTCTGAGAAGAGCCTGGCTCTGTGTTCTTTACTCACCCCATGAGGTGTTTATGCACTTTGAAAAGCTCATGTGCACTTCTGATTCAAACATTGATTGGCTTCTGTGAGTTTGTGGTTGCTTTGTGCTGTTGGTCTTTTTCCACTTAGAGCTGTGAGGAATCAGTGTTTTGCCTAGGGCTGTAGAAGCCTGGGGCTTTCTCGTGTGTTCTTTGCCCTTGGAGGGAAATCCACACCAGATTGTTCACACTCTGGCTTCATAGACACCCATATTTGAGCAGGACCTGATATCTGAGCCAAGAAATCTTAAGCAGATAAAAAAGAGACTGTCTTCAGTGTTGTCCAAGTGAATGTGTGTGCAAAAGCTGCATTTTCTGCTCATTTTTATCAGATGGAGTAGCACTGAACCAGTTGTCTTGTAGGATCTGCATATTCTGGCAGGTCTTGTACTGATTGAAGCTGAATGTTTACATTGTGTTTAAAACTGGGAGCTTCCTTCTTGAAGGCTGAAAGTCTTCAGTTACGATGCTACTACATTTTTAAAGATTTGCAATATCTTCACTTACAAGTATTTTGACTGTTAAAGTTCTCTTGGTTTTTCTGACTCTGACAACCACGTAATAAAACCAGGCATTTGCCAAAAGCACAGCAGTCTTTGTGCTGTTGTTCAAGGTTACCTTAGGGTTTGAACCTACTTCATATAATAAAAATGTTGTTGTGGAAGATGAAATGTTTGTTGGCATTTTAAGGATAACATTTCAGCAAAGCAGGCTGGCAGCCTCCAATAAGAACCACTTCCTAGCTGGGTCAGACCAATAAGGTGACTCGTAGGAGGGAAAAATCAGTTTATAATGAGGATTTTTGTTTAGATTTGTTTTTTAGTAGACTCTTTTTCCAGGACTTATGCCGGAGATACTGTGAATGACTTTCTTAGTTGCTCATGTTGGGGCAAATGTCAGCAGTGGTGTGGCCTAATACAAAAACCAAATGGCAGGGCATGCAAAGGTTAAAGTGAGTTTTCCTTCCTGGTGTTTGTTTAGCTTTGTTCCCTAGCTGTATTTATAGCAGAAGCAGTCTTGTGTATCAGATGAAAGACAAGGCAATCTGGGCAGTCTTGGTGGTTTGTGTTTCTGTTGTGGTGGGCTGGAGGGATTGGGAATGCCTCTGACCCCTGCAGCTCCACTTCAGCCAAGTTCCTAACCACCTGCTTAAATTAGCTTGTAGCCCATCAGGATTTCTGGTTTACTGGCTCACCTACAGGCAGCATGTTGGGCAGGCTTGCTTTTCCAGCCTGCTGAACATACTTCTTTGGGGACCACTTCTGGCTCGTAGAAGTTTGAAAGTGAGCTCAGATTGCATTGTTATGATGTGAATCTGCTAAACTCAGAGCAGGGATAGTCCATGCACGCACACTACATCCAGTGAGCTGTGGGCATCTGAGAGATCCTGCCTGTAGGCAGACAGTTCCATGCCAGGAACTTTCTGATGGATGGATGGATGGATGGATAGATGGAACTTTCTTTTGGATGTCTGATTGTCAGACTGCCAAAAATCTCAGACAAGTGGTCAGACTCCTCTTTTCCTATTTCTTGGGGAGAAAATTACAGCAGACACACGTATGGTTTGTTGGTGAGTTGCAGCTCCCTTTTAGTGATAGAAGACCTGTGTCTTCTCTGTGAGCTTCCTGGGAGTGCCATGTGGGATTTCTGAGGTGTTGTGTGGGATGCCCTGTCAGTGGCATGGACCTGTGGGCAGAGCAGGCCACGGGCCACTAGAAACTGGGTCATCAGGTCGGTGCTTTGATTTCCTTGATCTCAGTCCATGCCTCGTGGTGAATACCTCTGGCTTTTATTGTGGTCAGCAAATGGCCCCAATTTTATTTCTGATCTGACAACAGTGATGCCTGAATTCAGAGAACATGCAGTGAAATTAAATTCTCTTTTGCAGATTAAATTGCAGACTTGAAGCTCTGGACCATCTCACACCATCGGTGTTTTACTGCTCCTTATGGTGTAGCTGGTGATTGTTCCTAAGAAGAGAGAAGATGATGAGTGATGCAAGTGACATGCTCGCTGCCGCCCTGGAGCAGATGGATGGCATTATAGCAGGTAAACACCTGGGGCAGGAGTTTATTTTGCTTTTTTGAGTCCTCCTTTCTCCCACCAGGAGGGCAGAGTTCCAGACAGAGAAGGGAGTGTGCTGGGAATTGCTTTCAGTGCCTTCCATTCTAGCTTAGAGTTAACAAATAACCAGAGTGGAGGAATTGCACAGGCTCCATGGACTGGGTTTTCTCCTACCCTCTCTCAAAGGGCTGCTGGAAGTGGCTGAGTGATGCAGTTCAGCTTCTGCATGGAGCATCAGGAGACTCAAGGACAATAGTGGCTACTCTGAACTTCCCTCAACTCGGAAAAGTTAAAACATTAATTAAATTTTCTTTTTCTTTTCAATATTGGAGTGCTTTGGGTCCAAACTTTGGAACTGCCTTGAACATTTGGATTTTTTATAAGTACCTGTAAACTGTAAGTTGCCCAGGTAGAGACATTACAAAGAATCCAACCTCTGCTTTTAAGCTGAGTCTAGTGAGTTAGAAAGTAAAATAAATACCCAACACATAGGAGGGAAAGATCAAGAAGTCAATAGTCAAAAATGCCCTAGCAAGTATAGCAGTTATAAAATTTTTAGTAGTTCCACTTAAGCAATTTTCCTTAGGGAAAAAATAATCATACAGTGTGTGCTTTGTTTGAACAATGACTCTTCTCTGTCTAAAGATATTAAGGACACATAGCAGGAACACATGTAAAGGGGATTCAGTTGATGATCTCTAAAAATACATGTAAGCTGTGACTTCAGTAATTTCCATAAGTAGACACTGGTATTTGGATTCGATCGTGTATTTGTGTTTCCAGGAGCCCAAGTTGGTTATGGCAGGATGAGGCTTAATATAAAAACAAAATGTGATGTTGGAAGATTTAAGTCTTCACAGACTTCATTTACCCATGTCTGTGAATAGACCTATAAAGGAATATTAGAACAAAGGGATATCAGCGCCTGTGCTTTTGAGGTTATTTTTCTCTTTATTGTTTTCAGTGGGAATTTAGCAGAATACTTGGATTTTTGTGGCTTGCCAGATGGGGTGAACAAAAGGTCATGGAAGTGCATATATGGCATATCCTTGTAGTTTCTAAAAGTTGACAGCACAAATGAAGTTCTGTCATGAACACGTCTTATTGTGCCGAGATATTGCAGAATTAAGGTCACAAATCAGTGTACTGGAATTACAGTTGGAATTAGCTAGGTTGACTTAAATCAACCTTAATCCTAAATTCATGGTTTTCCTTTCTTACTTAACATATAGCAACTTCTAATGTAGGTCAAATATGCATCCTGTGAGTTTATGCAAATGAGAGATTTTTCTCTTTACTAACATGCAGATGTCAGTGCTACTGTGTCAAATTGCTGGGTTTAGAATTTATTCCCGTGCAGAAGTGATTTGGTCTTTTAATTTATATTCAAATTTTTTATTATTTCAAAAAATTTCTGATGCCTTGAAACAGCGTAACTTACTCCTGCATGGAAAATGCAGGGCATGATTTCTTCTGGATGCCATCTCTGGAATGTGACTTGGATCATTCAGTGCCTGCAGGGTGACTCAGGGCATTGGCAGAGGATGTTTCATCCCTGGCAGCACCTTCTGGCTTGGGAATTCATCCTGGGGAGCAGAAGCCCTACCCGCACCTCAACGCCACGAGCAGGTTGTGGCATTCCCATTCCCTGAGGACCAGCCCACCTTGTTCCTGCTGAAACTTCCCTCCTCAAGCACCAGTGCTGAGTTTGGTTGGGATAAAACCTGCCAGGAACATTCCCCACCCTTTCCCAGCCTTGGGATGCGCCTGGCCCTCATCCTGTGCCTGACCTCGTGCGATTTTGCTCCCTGCAGGTTCCAAGGCACTGGAATACTCCAATGGCATCTTTGACTGCCAGTCCCCCACCTCCCCATTCATGGGGGGCCTGCGGGCGCTGCACCTCGTGGAGGACTTGCGGGGCTTGCTGGAGATGATGGAAGCAGATGAGAGGGAGGGGTTGCGCTGCCAGGTCCCGGACTCCACGGCAGAGGCTCTCATCGAATGGCTCCAAAGTCAAATGGTACAGTCTCACCTTGTTTTACCTCTACCAGGCTCGTTTTGGTTGTTGGGTAGACTGGCTCTGTTTCACACAGCTATTTATAAAGCTTAGAGTGGGTATCAGGGGAGAAGTTTTGTTTTGGAGATACTGCGGTGGAGTCTTGGAAAAGGTGTTGCTCAAATGCCTCATGCAGTGGGTTGGCCTTTGTTGTCTTTGATATACCACTGTGCCTGAATCTAGGGAGCAGACAATACTTGGTAACTGCAGTTTCATCTCAGAGGGCTGGGGAAAGACTTTTTTTAAGAATCAGATGCTTAGCTGGGGGAAAAGAAGTTGTTTTGAATACTTTTCAGTAAAAAGCATTTTTGGCAGCTTTTTTTCTGTGGGGATCAGTGTTATTACTGAGCTTCCTCACCTGATTTATGACACAAGGGAGTGTAAGCTCTGCATCCCTTCAATCTGGATACTAAACCAAAGTTTTATTTTCTGTGTTTGTGAATTGGCCAGTTTTTGGTACCTTACTTTAAAAATACACAGAAATATAACTGACAAGGCAGTTCTTTCCCCAAGACTTCGTTTTCCCAAAAAAATCAACAGTTATCCTAGTGCAGGTTACCCAAAGACTGTCCTGGGAGATAAAATGTTGTACTTACTAAAAGGTGAGTTAAAACAGCATCATTTTTGAAGAAGCTGCTGGGTTTGCTTCCAGATGCCCTGTGACTGGTGACTTCCAAGCAGGGCCAAGGAAGAGTCCTTGTGCTCGAGGTGTGTCAGGGTTTGTGTTGTGGAGGTTCTATGTGTGCAGGTTTTGGAGAAGCTCCAGCAGTGGAAGTCCGGAGTTGCTCCCAGAGGCCACACTTTTTAAGCCACCCTTACTTCAGCTGTCACCGTGACAGCGCTGGGTGGGCATTTCAGCATGTTCTGTCAAATCCATCCTGCAGCTGTGGCCAGGTCCTGCCGTGTCACACACTGGGTGTTGGCCAACGTGACACCATGCTACTGAAATTGGGGTGCCAGCCCTGGTGAAGTCTGAGGCTACTGCAGGACTGTGGTGGCTCTGTGTTCTCTGTGCTGCATGTGCCACTGCTGTGGGGACAGATGGCCACCATCACCTGCTCCCTTGCCAGGATGGGCACTGCATTCCCTGGAAAGGACTCAATCTCTCTGGAGTCTGATGGCTGAACTTGCAGAAAGCATTTTTATCTCGACAAATGGATTGATCTCAGTGCTTAGTCACAGCCCAGAGGACTGCTGGGTGCAGGGCTGTGTTTGCTGCAGCTGGCGCTGGGCAACCCTTTGTGCCATCTGCTGTCATGGGGGCTGAGCACAGCAGTGCAGGGACAGATGGGCACCTTGGACTTGCTTCTGTAGCCCTTGCAGAAAGATCTGAAGGGAGAGCCTTCTTTTTCCTTTTTTAAAATCTTTGCTTTGAACTACCCATTTGGAAGTGCTTGAAACTTAATGAAGCACGTGGGAGCTCTCCCACTGTCTCCAGTGGGATTTGGATCTCACCCCCACTGTCAAAGTGTGGCAGCCAACGCTGAGATCAGGAGGAGGAGACAGGAGTGACATTGGAGTCAGATCTTTAAAACAGGCAGAGTTCCTGCTAACATCAGCATTCCCTGCCTTTGTAACGTACAGCCATGAACATCGCTGTAACTACTCGCTGCTCTCTGTGGACATAACAGGTTTCATGCAACTATGGCCTTGATAAACAAAAAATATGCCAAATAAAACAGTCTTGGAAACTGCACTCTCCCACAGTGTTCACAGTCATGTGTAGGCCATGTTTAGTGGTGCTGATCCCCTGCAGGTTATTCTGGAGTAAAGGGGCCCAGCAGCATGGCTGAGACTGCAGTGCCTGCTGAGATTAATGAGGTGGAGACCAGTCATTGCCCTTTGTGATGGCAGATGTGTGATTTAGGGGTGTCTCGCTGGTGGGATCTGGAATGGGGGCCTTCAGATCTGCACGATGTGGATCACCTAATGGCAGTGAGACAGCAGTGGGTTTTTATTGCACCCATGGGCTCAGTGGGAGAGGAAGGGCTCTGTTGTATCGTGCAGTTTAGTGCCTCCCAACCACTGGAGAAGATGTGCAGGGGTTGTGAGTACCAAAGATTGCAGAAAATTGCTATTTCATCTATGCCTCAATTACTTCTTATTCTGCCTCAAATTATTACCTTGTATTCTCTGTCATCCTTAAAGCCCCTCGTAGGAAAAACTTAACATTCCACTTATAGTGTGCTACAGCCACAGGATTTGCAGGTGTCACGGGTGTCACCAGTCCCTGTCTGAGCCGGGAGGTGTAATGTGAAGTGCCTGGATGATTTGCAGGAAGGTTTTTTGCAGCTATGCCCCTCCTAAATGAGGAAGGGCAGACACCTTCTTTGTTTGAAGCTGGTTTAATCCTCCATGCATGAAGTTGGATCCCCTAGAATGCTAGAACTGGTGTGTGACATCCCATGTGGGGCTGTAAGCAAGCCTCTTGTGTCTCAGAGGAAAACAAAGATAGTGTTTGCTGCTGCCAGGCAGTGTGTCACAGGAGAACAGTCCTCCCCTGGCTCCTGCAGCCAAACCACTGGTGCCCACATTGGGAAAAGGGGGTGACAGTAGTCACCCAAAGCTTCTGTAAAATAGGGCAAAGCATTCAGTCCTGCCATGCCAGAATGGGCTGCCATGTGTCCTTTATCCTCTTCCTTTCTGCTCCTCTCAGTGTGTATGTGCAAGCATTCAAAAAGGGCCAGTGGGTTAAAACACCTCATGCTGCTTTTTGTTTTTTAACGGGTGGGTGCCAGATGGCCACGTGACACCGGAGCACACATACAGAGCCCGGACATCTGGCACAGCTCTTCCAGCAGAATCCATCATGTGGTCCCCAAGGGGAGCTGGGAAAAGTTGTACATACAGCTCTCTGCTGCACAAAGAAGTCGGTTTAACTGTAATATGTCATTGCAGCTCAAATTGATCTCTGCTGCTGAGACCCTGCTCACGTCTCCATGTGCAAATGGTGAATGTCATGGGTGAAACTACAAATGAGGCCATTTGTTCCATGTCTGGAAAGGGACTGAGACCTTTCTGAGCTTAAACATATTTGGACTCCACGCTTTCAGCGGGAACCAGGCCTGAAATCCATAGCCAGGTCATAACTATTCCAAAGTTCTGGATTTTTTTTCAGAATACTCTTGTTCAGCAGAAGTGTTTAGTGTATTTCAATGTGCGCCTTAATAAGGTTTGTGCTGTACCCTGTGAAAATGGAGCTTCTGGCTTCAGTACCAGGCAGCATGTGAGTAATCTCTGACATCAGCATCAGTAGCAAAACCATTTTAAACAAAACTCCACATTTTGCAAGACCAAGACAGCCCTGTTGTGTCCAGCTGGAAAGCTGATAGATCCATCTCTTGAAGAGTAATTCTCACAAACCTTGCTCCCAGCCATGAGCATTGCTCCAGTTTTTCTTCAATTGAAACAAACAAGAGACAGTTTTTCTTCTGGTTATTACTTTTCTTGAAAGTGGTTGGGGGATTTTTGCATTTTTTTAAAAATACATCTTATGCAACTACTTTCCCAGAAAGAAGAAACCAACTGTGTCTTGTGAAAAAGAAGAGTGAAGGGTAGGAGTGGGTGGACAGTGCCTTCCCACACCTCAGAGCCGTATTCCCCATGCTTCTGATCTGGACTTGTGTATGTGGGTCCTGGTGTGTGCCTTCTCCTCTTTAAAGGATGTGCCCCTGGAGTGAAAGAGCCAGGATAACATAATATTTTTTCTTTAAAACCCACAGCAAGTGCAGCTTTGGAAGTGACTTTCTGAGTTTAAATATATATATTATAAAGCATATTTTAATAACTATTTTCACTCCATAAGTGAATTTCTGAAACTGAGTTTAGGATCAAGCCAAACTTTATGGCCTCCAAAGATTTACTGAATTGTATAGAATCATAGAATCATTAGGTTGGAAAAGACCTTTAAGATCATCATCAAGTCCAGCCACAAAACATTTTCAGCTCATCTCAGGATGATGATTGAGCTGAAGTATCCATCATCGCTCATGCAATCCAGTGTGTTGCTGCTGCCTCATGGACCAGCTTCAGATTTTGACATTTTTCCTTTAAGTTGATTTTTCCAGAGGGTAGCTGGGAGTAATGAGAGTTAATATGAGGGGATATTAGCTTTCAGAGAGGAATTTTCCTTGCTGGACAGACATAGCTTTTTAATCTTACTGAGATATGCTGACCTATTTGGACAAGAGGGTTATTCCCAAGTGGAGGAAGCGGTTTGGTTAGCCAGAAATCATCTCGTATTCATGGGAAAAAAAATAAATCTTGTCTTCAAACCCAAGTTTGTTGTTTGATTATCCTAGTGTGGGTGTACAGTGCAGTCATTTGATCCAGCTTCTGCTTATGTTGAGTTTGTGTATCAAAAGGTCCTATGCTAATTTGTGGCACCAGGGTGTTACCACCAAACAGTTTGAGATCTCTCCTCGAGTTGCAGTATGAAAGAAGTCTTGTGATACCGTGTCACCCTGTCATCATCCACTCCCTGCTGGCAATTCGTTTTGTCCTGGAGAGATCCACCTCCCAAAGTTCTGGAAACACAGGACCCTGCTTCTTGCTAAGGGTGATGATCCAGATTGGTGTGTTTTTAACACTGGAAGATAATAAGGGCTTATTTATGGTATGCCGTGCTTTTGCATCTTCCTGCATTGGGGATGAGTTCTTTGGCAGTAAGAACAATCCATCAAAAATCACCATTCCCAATCCAAAATTAATCAGTTTGGCTTAAAAAGCACAGCTTTTAAGCACGTCCTTTGCTCTCCTGATATCTCCTGAGTTATTCAGCATTCATGGTTTTGAGATTTTTCTCTGTCGGTGGTAGTTGTAGATGTTTCATTATAATAATAAAACTGGTTTTTGAGATAATCACAGGACTCTTGGAGCTGGACTCTGTGGTGAAAAATACTAAGAATTTGTCATGCTGGTGCTGGTAGTGGGTCAATTGAAACCTGAACCTGAGGACAGAGTTTGGTTGTTATTGTTGCTTGTTACATCATTCTGAAGTATGACATAAACTTGGGACAAGCCACTAGTGAGACCTGAGACAGCTGAGTCAACTTCTTCCATTTTTTCTTGGCGTCTACAAGTGAATTAATTACATGTGCTCCTGCAGCTTTTACAATCACTAGGAAAGCCCCTCCTATTTAGTTTGTGCTGGGGTGAAGGGGTGGGAATTGCTCTTTTCTCCTGTGCTGTTGGGTCGGATGCTTTCCGGGAGGGTCCGGAGGAGGGGACTGCGCTAGTGACAAGAGCGAGGGTGGAGGTGGCCGGGTGCCACCTGCGTGGGGCTGTCCTTGCTCCGGGTCAGATTTATGCTGCTCTGCTCCTCTCTGCCTGCCTCCTCCTCCTGTGTGTGCCGGGCTGGAGGAGTTTCGTGCCGGGCTTTGATGTGTTAATTCCCCAGAGCTGCTTGCTCCGCCTGAGGAGCGCTGCTGCTTCCCACGTCTCCCACTCCGCTCGCCTCCATCCTCGGCTGGGCGAGGGGACCTGCTGTCACTTAACCTCGGCTCAGAGGAGCCCAGAGCACTCAGCCTCGGCTTCTGGCGCCCATGAATGCATGAAAACAGTCATGACCAGCATGGAGTATAGCTGGGACATTCACGGGCACTGCGTCTGGCTAAATAAGGTAGGGAGATCTCTGCTTGTGCTGGCTCCTGCCTTTCTCCCAGTGACAAGCCATAGCCGGGCAAAGCTGGGAATGAGCCTCTCATCCTTCTCCTATACCAGGCACCAGCTGGGCTGCTGTTGAGGAAACAGAATCTTGTGAAAAGATTGCATCTTCCCTGTTCAGCAGCGTGTTATTTATGCTTGCAAAATGTTTCAGGTAAATGCCTCAGAGTGAAGGGCTGTGTTCAGCTGCTTTTCTTTCAGATTCACTTTTATTTTTTTTAAATATAATGTGGGGGGCTTTGAGTGGGTTTGTAGGTTTTTATTTTTCCTCCTCTCATTCTCTGGGCTGGAAGTAACCTGTAAACTTTAGGAAAAGCGTAGCAGCAGGTCTGCTGCTGGAGTATGTGGAACAGGCTGCAAATACTTCGAGCAGGGAAGCGGGAATTGCAGGAGAGGCTGGTTTGGGAGGGCAGAGGTGGGCTCTTACATAAACTGGTTACACACCAGCTCAGACAGTATGACCACTATGAATTTGGGGTGGGATTGATGCTGACAGAGAGTAAAGCTGTCATGGGTCTTTATCACAGGTGGTGGATACTTGGCTCAGGAAACCCGGAGGCTCTGCCCTAGGGACACCAAGTGATGCTAGGGTAACTGGGGCTGGAGGAACCCTCTTGCAAGGGGCTCTAAAGCTGAGGGAACAAGCAGAACAGCAGCAGCTTTGTTTAACTGAGCATAGGTAATGTGTATTGTAATGATCTGAACCACGCAGGCATGTTGATGAGCTCTGATTTAACTCCAGATGGTCAGGAAAGAGGTGTTGGGAAAGGCTCGCTTGCCCAACTGTTGACTGTGGTGGTCAAAACAGTCAGTGCAATCTGCTGTACAGGGAAATGATGCTGTGGAGTGGCAGCTCCTTCTATACAAACCAAACTGCACATACAGCAAGAGCAGTGTGATTTGTGCTGCTTACTACATCTCCAAAGCAGAAGAGAAAATGAAGGAAAATGAGGGTATCAGCTCTGGTAGGCTAGAAATGAGGTTTATTTTTGAAAGGAGAATTCAGTAACTGAGAGGAAATGGATTTTTTTAAAATTTTTTTTATTATTATTATTAGGAGGTTTAAACCAGCAGCTACTAGAAGCGTTCCTGTGGTTTGGAATGCTAACTCACTTCCAGGGAAGAGGAATTAAAGACTGAAGGCAGGCAAGCTGTGAAAGTTTGATGATGCTTCTACTTACTACAGGAATAATTCCCTCCAGAGCAGTGTGGATTTTTACACTTAGATGATTACAGACAAAGCTTTACACACATGTTTAACCGATTAGCTGTGGATTGATCTTCCAGAGTTTATAAGTGCACTGGGTCTGATCTTACAAGGCATTTTAAGTAAGTGCTTGACCTCAGACTTCTGTGAAGCCTCAGTGGCATTATGACAGCTGTTCTTTTGTTTTTAGGATTAAAATTAGTATTGGTAAATCTGCCTTCTCTTCCCATATAGTGTTTTGCAATTAATCACTAACATTGAAACACAAGCAAAATCTAGATGCTTAATCGAAGATAGATTTTAAGTTACTGATGAAAAGAGCCTTCCTCGGGAAATGGAAAGCCTTTCTTACTCAGCTAGTAGAGTATGTTAATCCTTTATAGGCTTAAATGATACAAATTTGATCCAGAACTACCAAGTGCCCTAAATATGCTTGCAGTTGCTGTTCAATCAAATATTTGCTTTTCTCTTTTGTTCTCTTACTGTTTTATTTCTTTCCTTTCCCCCTGCCAAAATGGAGCTGTTGCTTTGCAGGGTGAATAGGTGCCAGGCTCAGTCCCAGGGGAGGATGCAGGTTCCCTGGTGGAGAGATGCTCCTGAGGGACATACTGAGTGTTGCTCACCCAGGTTTTGCACACACCAGGTCTCCTGACATTTTTCAGACCTCCCTGCAGCCCATTCCTTCCTGTTGGGCCTCCCTCCACCCCATCTCCTGATGCACTACTTTCCTAAATCCAGTGTTTGAGCATATTCCCGCTCCATTTCTCTTCAGTCCTGCTCACTACCATTATTTCTCTGTTCTTTTCATATCTTTCATCTCCCCTCTTCCTTCCTTATCCCTCTGGGAAGAATATCATGCCAGGAATCAACTTTTTACCTTTGAAGACAGTCCAGAGCAAAGATCTGAGGTGTCGTGTGGGTCTGTGCACCACTGAAAGCAGTGCTTAGGCTGCTGCTCTTGGAAATATCAGCCATGGTCTTTCTCTATCATCCATTCTCCAGCTATCATCCTTTTATCCACTGAAACCAAAGTCCGGAGCTTTCTTGCCTTTTCATACCTCAAATTAAGAGTCAATCACAGGTATTATACAGAAGTTACAGCACTTCAGGCAAAAAGCAAATGATTGTGTTGTACACAGAATTTTCTGGGTTTGCTGTGCTACAGGATGTCTGGTTTTATGTAGATTTTAGAAAATATTTCTGGCAATACCCAGAAAAGAGATTTTTGCACCCAGTACACACAGCTTGAAAACTAAGACATCTCTGCAAGGTTTCTCCCAAAGAATAGATAAACTGCCCTAAGTGTTTGACAGGATGAGAGGAAATGGCCTCAAGTTATGCCAGGGGTGGGATTAGGTCAGATATCATGAAAAATTTCTTTCCTGAAGGGGTTCTTAAACATTGGAACAGGCTGTCCAGGGACGTGGTGGAGTCACCCTCCCTGGAGGTATTTAAAAAATGTGTGGACATGGCACTTGAGAACATGGTTTAGTGGTGAACATGGTGGTAGTGCTGGGTTGATGGTTGGGCTGGATGATTTTAGAGGTATTTTCCAGCGAGTCTGTGATTCTATTAGCACTAATTTTTGTTTTGTTGGAGAACAGCCTTTGCACTTGTCCTGTTTGGGGTTCCCATCACCTCTTTCTAATGGCAGGGTGCAGCTGCAGCCTGAACTCTCCCAATGCTCATACTTTAAAGCCAAGGCTGACATGCTAAGCCAAGCGGATTTTTCCTGAGAAATGTGAGCAGAGTTTAACAATAAAGGTGTCTTGGCAAGATGTTGTGCACAATGACTAACGTTCTGCTTTCACACCTCTTTGGTTTTCACAGACATTCTAATCGTGCTGTGAAACCAAGGCTTCCCTCCCCACATTTTCTTCTTTGGTTTTAGTTAATTTGTGTCTGGTTACACTGAATGAAGCTATCAGGAGGATCAGTGGTTCAGGTGTTGATGTGATGATTGGGAGGCAGGGAGTCAAGTCTGTGCTTTGGCAAGGAATTCCATCTTAGCCCCAGCAGCATGGAGAGGTGTCTTTGGAGCTCGGCTGCCTGTAGTAAGGGATGGATATCACTTTCCCACATCAGACACATGCCCCAGACTAATAAATGTGTTGTGTATTACAAAATACATATGCTGTTCTTATGCAGGCTCTGTAAGTGATTGAGATGTATTGAAGGACTTAAAGGACAAGGGAGCTGCAGAGCAGCAAAAGTAGACTAAACTTTGAGTTCTGTTTTCGTAAACAACTCAGATCACAAAATCTGAAGCACAGTCTACTGGTTGAACAGCTAAAAGGTTTATATTGAATTCTTTCACCTAAATTGAAGTGCTACAAAATGGAAGATCTCACTCATCTTGAATGGCATGAGCTAGATTCTGGTAGAGGTGGGGGGAAAATCTGACAAACTCAGAAGTTTAGAGGAATTTTGCCCTGGGGTTTAGTGTCTGAGTGGTCAGGTGGCTTAGTATTGTGCTGCTAAATAATTCAGATACAGGGTCATAATTCAGATCGTTGTGATGAGGTACTGAGATTACTCCTTTCTTAGTCTGCTGGAGTCAATTTTGGGGGAGATATTATGGTCACCAAGTGAAATTTCGTGTTTGGGAGACACTTTTGGTAGTGCTCAGTGATTTAAGACTTGCTAGGCTGCAGCCTGATTTCTTGAGAGCCCTGCGGTGAGCTCAAACACTTTTACATCCTCCTATTTGCTTTATGTCAGATCTTTAAGTGATGCTGGAAAGAGTTTTATTGTTTCGGGCTCAAACAAGGCAGTTTCTCCCACCACTCAAGGTCAGACATGTAACTTAGAAAAGGAGTTTTAGCCAGGAGGTTTTCTGAGGTATCCTCTGTAATCAGGGGAGATTCAAAGCTGGAGCTGGAGGCTTGGATCTCCTAAGTGGTGGTGGCCTCTCAAGGCAGGGTTGTGGTGCAGGCTCACAGGGGCACAAGGATCAGTCACCCAGTTTCTTTTCATCACATACTCAGGAGGAAATCAGGGCCCCTCTACATTGTTGGGTGTCTCTGCTGGATTTCCGAGCAGCTTCTCAGACTCCTCTAAGTGATTCGTGCCATGATGGGAACAAGACTTCTTTTTCTGAGCTGAGATCTGATTGTGGCATGGATCATGAAGGGCTTTGAGACAGCTTTGAATATGGATAGAACAAAATCCTTCCCACTGCTCAAGAGCATTGAAGTTACTATGAAGAAAGTTGCTGATTCCTCTGAACTCTCTGATAGCATTAACATGTATTCTTGTTTCTCTCTAGCCTCAGGCAGCTTTGCAAAGAAATGTGTTTAGTGTGCAGACGTTCACCCATACCCAGTAGAATGTGCCTGATGTAAAAGGATGTCTCTGACTGTGTGTATGACTTGCAAGAAGCATAATACACATTTTGTAGATTGTATGTTTGTTTTTTTTTACTTGCTGAATGTCTCAGGGTATTTGTCTCTGCAAGTATAGCTTAGCATTGTGTAGCAATGAGTCCAAGTTTTGTAAGCAAAATGCTGAATGCACAGTAAGTGAATTTTGCAGAACTGGGTCACCAGAAGGCTCTTCCTTTCTCGTCTTTAAGCCCCTGAACAATTCTCTCCTGAATGGTGGTCATGTGTCCTTTGTTGACAGTTTATTTGATTTGTAACCCTTAGGAGGCTGGAGAATCCTTCAAACGTGTTCTTAAACTGTGCAGACTAAAAATGCTCTAATTAAGTGTTTTAATAACTGTGGCAGAATAGCTGACTATGCAATATTTGTTGTCTTTTCCAGACTAGTGGACACATATCTGGGAATGGAGATGTTTATCAAGAAAGGCTGGCTCGTCTGGAAAATGATAAGGAATCTCTTGTTCTGCAAGTGAGTTGTCACCCAAATTATTTTTTCCTGCTTTTGCATTCACGAGACTGTCTGATAGTATGTGTTAAAACCTCTGAGAATTTATTTGGAGTTGTGATGTCTTGGACAGTGTTCAGGAGACTTACTGATACATGAGAATTAACCCAGATTAGGGAAAGTTGTGGATTTAGATTGCAGGAAAACTCTAAAGGTCTTTCTGTCTGTGTATCTGTTCTCTTTGAATTTGGTTAGCAGAGCAGGTCTGCAGAGCAGCCAGCTACTTACATCCATGTGTATCCTTAAGATCATCATTTCCTAGGGCCATTCACATGATGTCTGCATCAGGAGACAGTTGTGCTGTCCTTAGGAAAGGTGACAAAAGCTGCAGGACTGGGTAGTGGGCAGAACGAGATAAGCAACTCCTTGGTGGTCTTGCTCACCTGCTGCTGGGCTGGACGGGGTCAGCCCTGGCTGCTCTGACTGCTGGCTTCCTCTTGCAGTTGGAGCCAGGAATAGCTGGCACTCCTTGGACTGCACAGGTGGCATCCCCTGATGTGGACCCAGCCTACGGGCTGTGACAGCACTGAGCTCTGCTTTAGGCAGCTCACCCTCCTTCCCAGCAGTACTGCAGGAACAGCCTGTTGAAAACAAAAAAATTCATTCAGAAAAGGCAAAATGGGAATCTGTTTGCAGTCTTAAAAATATTGTCTTGGTCTTACCCAGCCTCTGGCTGTGCGTTTTAACCTCTTCGCTTTTATTGTTCTGAAAAGGGGAATATGCTTGTTATGGTAGACGGTGTGCAATCACTTGGGAAGGAGAATAAATTATAAGCAGCAAGGTTTATGTGGTGGTTAAGGTAGGAGCTAATGGGTTGAGTTAATGTATTGTCACGGCAAAGGCATAATTATTGGTAGTAAAATGCAGCAGCTGCCCCTTGTGAAAAGCTCCAGTGAGGAGGGAGCTGCAGAATTGCAATGTGTCTGCCAGAACTTCGCCTGAAATCCTAGTAAGTGTGAGGGGAGAGCCTTCCCTTCTCTCCTGTTTCCTAGCCAAGTGGTGATTCCACTGCAGAGCTCTGCTCCTGCTCCTCCTCCTCATCTTCCTCCCTGCATGGTCTCAGTTAATCTTTGGCCCAACCAGCACTGTTGCTCACCTGCAGTTCTTTAGCTGACACATATGGCACAGGTGCACGGTGTTAAACATGCATCCCTTTTTTCCTGCTGTCCAGGTAAGTGTCCTTACAGACCAGGTGGAGGCCCAAGGAGAAAAGATCCGGGATCTGGAATTTTGCCTGGAGGAGCACAGGGAGAAGCTGAATGCCACAGAGGAGATGCTGCAGCAGGTATTTCACAGCTCCATGTCTGTCTTGCTGTCTTGTCTTCTGTCTTAAAAAACTTTGGTGAGAGCAGTGCCCTTCAAGGTGTTGCAGCCCTTGATGTCTCTTAACTAAGGGATAATTTTCTACCATATTGCCTTTGTACTTAGTAATATCAATGCTGCTTTATGCTGCAGGAATCCAGTTCTGCCCTCCTTTGAGTCCTTCCCCACTGAATTTCCAAGAGCCTTAGATTAAAGCCTCTAGCAGGATGGGTGGATTCCCCTCACAGCTCCTTGCTGCCCCGAGCAACTGTGATGACAGACAGGCTTTTTTCTTGTCCTGGCAGCCAGCCCGTGATAGTGCCCCTGTGATCCCAGATGCATCCTAGGTGCCTGGAATCTGTCAGATGGATAATAGCTGTATCTCAGAGATTCACATAGTGCAAGGATGAGGGTGATACTATTCCCCATGAAAGAGACTTTTTAACTGTCAAAATAAATTACTGGTTTCTTCCCCTTGGGTAAATAATTCTGTTCTCTTCCTCTTTATCTTGAATCAGGAGCTTTTAAGCAGAACAACCCTTGAAACTCAGAAGCTGGATCTTATGGCAGAGATTTCCACTCTGAAATTAAAGCTTACATCTGTAGAGAAGGATAGATTGGACTATGAGGACAGATTCAGAGACACTGAGGTGAGTAAAGCCCAAGAAGATAAATTGTGAAAGCTGTGTGTGTCTTCACATCACTTGAACATTTTCTGGCATTTATTTTTTTTGTCAGGCATCTTTAAGGTTAGAACATGTTCCTTTTAAAGTACAAAGTGTCCTCTTTGTTAAATTATGGTTTTACAAAGGAAAATTTCCAAAGGCAGTTTTTGATTCTGGAGGTCTCAGGAGGGATGAATTTAGGTTGGATTTAAATAAAATCATGAACATACTGCACTCTCCTGACCCCACATAAAACTGTCACCTTCTGAGTAAGGCGTGTCTGAGGCAAGTGCTTCAGCCCGCTGCGAGTACAAAAAGCACCCATGTGCAGAGAAACAGCACAGTAACAGAACTTTTTGGGGTTGGTAACAGAGAGTGAACTGACTCTCTGTGGAGCTCTTGGGAAACCTGACTTCAGACCCCAGCCTTATGGGAGCCCAGGACCAGAGACTGGGGGGAACAGAGCCAAGTGGAGCTGCCATCCCTGGCAGTGCTCTCCTGAGGCATTTCCCTCTGTGCTGCAGGTCTGCGTAGCTGAACCTCGCTCATGTTGGAAGCGAGAAAGCCTCAAAGCAGGTAGGCAAACCCAGGAAACCCCAAGTATCAGCTAAGCTGTCCTGACAGGATGATAGAGCCCATATCAGAAATACCTCAGAGTCTGCCTGTGAAGCAGAGCAAAATTTCCAGTTTGGATTCATAAATGAGTTGAAATGTCAGGTGTTTGTCTTGATTGTGGGTGTTCCAGATGTCATTCGTTTCTAGAAGGAAAGAAGCCATATTGCCATGACAGGACAGAAAATTGTCCTTTCCACTTCTGCCAGTGGTTCCCAGCTCCTCAGTTTCCAGTAAAGCACAATTCCTCACTTATGTTGCAAGCACAAGAACAAAAGTCAGTCTTGCTTTTGGATTGCCTTTGGGCCTGTTGGAAGTAATCTGCAGACCCAAAGAAATCCACAGGTTGAAAACTAATTACTTGTATCACTTTCAGATTTGGAAGTGATTCTTTAGGTAGTGACAGCCGTGTTCATTCCTACAGTGCAGCACATTTCCTTTGGATGCTGCCAGGCTCTGGGATGGATTCCTGTTGCCTCCTTTTACCTTTCCCTCTAGTTGGTAATAGGTGTTATGTGCAAGGATCACAGCACTGCCTTCAAAGCAGCTGATTTTGCAGTGCAGACAAGCTCTGTGTGTGGCATTGCTGGGGAAAATTGGCAGGGGGAAGGGTGGAGGGAATCACTGAAGGTCTCCTGCACCCGTGCGAGGTGTGTATAAGAGCTGGCTGCTCTCACAGCTCTCCTGGGACTCTGCCCACACAGAGCTCGGCTCTTTCATGAATTACGGCACACAGCAAATAACTCTGTGTAGGCTGACACTTACTCTAAGCACCCAAATGAGGGATAAACAAGCTGGCACGAGCAGTAAATGGCTGTGGGGAGACAGGGTTTGGTCCAGATGACCACAGGGAGCAGATGCTTTCTGACCTGGGTTCTGTTGTATCTTCATTTGCAAACACCCTGTGGCTTCTTCTGCTTTCCAGGGCTGGTAACAAATGTGACTGGGCTTTGAGTGATTTGCTTCCTCTATTTCTATCCTTATTTTTACTGAATATTGTAGAGTTCTCCGGGATTCCCCCTTTCTTTGTTCCCCCCCTGAACTGCAGTCTCTCCATAACTTCATAGCACGGCTCAGCATACCGCAAAGGTGGACATGGAGCTACAGGTTCCCAGAAAAATGGTTCCAGTGTGGGGAGTACACCACATACTGCAAATCTGTAATCTTTGTGCAAGAGGCTTACCTTCTGTGAAGACCTTCCACTTTGAAATACACTAAATGCCTATGATAAAAATAACCTGAATTTTATTTAAATTGTAGTTACTGTAATTAGGGACTATATGGATTTATATCAAGGGTATTTATGCCGGAACTAATGAACTATTACTAAAATGTTTCTCCCTCCATTTGAAAACTGGAATGATGTAGTTTAGTGTGATATATATTGCTATATTGTTTCTTCTTTATTTCAACACTTTATAGCTGTAAAAACACTTAGGCTTAAATACGGGAAGGGATATTATGTCTTAATTTCCATTTGGTTCAGTGAAAATATGAATGTCTAATTAGTTGTAAGGGTCTCAGCCCTTACAAAATCTCTAAGAGATATTTTGGAGGCAGTACTTATTCAGAAGTATGCAGTATTTTATTCAGTGTTGCTCTAATTATATTGCTGTTTATCAGTTTTTTTAGAAGAGCTGAGTATTTAAATGAATATTTAAAATATTAAATGCCTAAAACACATTATGGCATTTATGTGGAGTGATTGAAATGGAAAAAGATTCATACCCAAACTAGGAAAACAAAACTATGAATATTGCTTCTGGTTTTATTTAGGGAAAAGAAAAAAATTTATGTCTGACAACTTGTGGAGCTACTGTCTCCTACACAATTACCATTCTGATTAAATCCTTCATGTTATCCATTTGTTACTTGTGTCTGTCATTGCAACTTCCCATTCCAGCTTGGTTGGTTACTCATATTCCCCATTCTTTGTCTAAACAGATTCCTCACTAGATCTTTGTGCTCTAGGATTTGCTGTCTAGATGTTCACTAACACCCAGCTTTTTCAAAGCTAGTTGTGTATTTAATAGAGATTTGTAATTGTTCTATTCTTTGAATTATTCCAGTATTTCCACTTTCTCAGCAGACACCAGCATTATTTTCCCTGAGGAACACGGGTGGTCTGAGTTGGGCTGAGTTTATGTAAGAAAATACCCTGCGAGGGAGTTTATTTGGGCAGAAGTCCATAGCCAGACTGGGCCTTTGAAGCAGCAGCCAGAGGGTAAAACTGGCTCACTCACAGGGAATTTTTTGTGATTTATCCAACATCACCTCCAATCCGGTTGCAAGATTGCTCTGTTTTCTGTGTCACACTGAGTATTTTAAAAGTCACGTAATTCAAGTAACAAATATATGGAGAACAGCCTCATCAGTGAGTTCCACACAGCATATTTTGGCATTGGATCATGCTGCAGGAGAGAAAAGCCCCAAACAAATAAATTGTCGAGGAATTTGAGGTGTACCTGAATTAGAAAGTCATAGATTAGAAGGAGTAATTACTAAAAGCATTAAAATGTTCTGTATTTTCACTTTCCTCTTAGTTCTGAGAACTGAACTTGGGTATTTCTGGAGCAATACAGATGCTGCTCTCTTAGCATCAGGTTCATGAAGCACAAGATAATAACCAGAGGCTTGTAAGCTTAGGAAGTGTGGTGTGGGGCTGGAAGGCAGGTGTTATCAGGGATCCATGAGTACCCTCTAAATGTCAGCTGCTGTTAATTTATAAATATAAATCTCTATTTATTTTACTATTAGCTCTGAGAAATTGTGCTTAGAGCTGTTAGCTCAATGTACAGCATTGCTTGGCATGGATAGGGTTTGCCTCAGATTTAGGAAGGAATGCAAACATAAGGACTGTAAAAATTCCTTATTTAAGGGTGTTGAAGCCCTGGTGGCTGCCTCATCCCTGGAAGAGTTCAAGGCCAGGCTGAATGGGGCTCTGAGCAACCTGGGATAATGAAAGATGTCCCTGCCCATGGCAGGGGGGGTGAACTGGATGGGCTTTAAGGCCCCTCCCAACCCAAACCATTCCCTGGCCTAGAGGATGAGGAGGCTGGTGGAGCAGCCAAACTCGGGGGTCTGTTTGACCAAGGGAGCTGGGGGCACTCAGGTGTGACCCCCAAACCTGGCAGGATCCATCAGGATGGCCAGGAGGTCGAGCTGGTCTCCTAAAGAGCTCAGATGTGAGTTTGTGATGGCTCTGAGTTTCTTTCAAGCCAGGCTGAGTTTGGAGATCCCAGATGTAGTGGTGCCATTGATGCTTAAACACAGGTGCCTTTACTTGTAGAAACTTGTGATGGCTCCTCTGTTCAGCCCTCAGTGAGAAGGCTCTTTTAAGTGGCGGAAACACAGATTTTTACAGAGTAATCACTTCGTATTTTGAAAAAGCAGGTGATGGCCGGTGAGCCTGGGGCAGGAGGGACTGCAGAGAGGAGAATGTGGCTGCTGCATGTTGAAGGATATCTGCCACTGTTTTCCATTGCCCATCCTTAGTGTTGGGCTCCAAGCAGCTGAACAGAGAAGCAGGAGACCTTTACTGGCCCTCATCACAGGGAACACAACTTCAATTTATGTCTTCCTTTGTCCTCTGTCCTCTTGCATTCAGTGCAGTAACACAGAAACTGAGAAACCTGGTTCCTGGATATTTAGGAAGCTCTGAGTTGCTTGACTTAGCAATGCATTTGGGTGCTGTGGTTTTGTGTACTGAGTTCCTTTCATGCCTGCTTTTCTTGTTGTTACAGTCTTAGCTATTCTTCTGTTTTGTTTATTGAAGTTCTTTGTTTTCTGGTTGTCTTTTTCCCTCCACTCAGGATTTGATCCAGGAAATAAATGAATTGCGGTTGAGGGTGGGAGAAATGGACAATGAAAAACTCCAGTATGAGAAAAAACTGAAAACAACCAAAGTAAGTGAGGCTGAGGGGAAGAGGCAGAGATGGTTGTAAATGAGGCTTTAGGAATTCACTCTTTTCCATAACCCTTGCCTGCACCCTGCAAAATCCTGAGCACTCTAAGGTCCTGGACTTTCATGGTCTCACTTAGCAGCAGTGGCTATTCCCAAATTTCATGCTGTGGTCTTCAGCTTGAGCATTGTTTTTTATGAAGGGTAACTTACCATGCTGTTAACAGTAAATTCATTGCTTTTTTAGACCTTTGTTTCACATGTGTGTCAAGAAATACCAGTTGCAGTATGTAAGGTTGTATGCCACAGGTTAAAAACAGTATTTATTTTCTGCTAAATGTGCTAAAAATAAACCACTTCTGAAGAGAAAGCATTCACCTAAGTACTTCTAGCAGCCTGTTTCTCTAAGTGTCTAACTTCTCTTTGCCATTTAGCCTTGTCTCTTTTCTACCTTTAGTTTCCTCTCACTCCTCTGTCTCTGTTACCAGTCTTTAATGGCCAAACTTTCTAGCATGAAAATCAAAGTGGGTCAGATGCAGTATGAAAAGCAGCGGATGGAGCAAAAAAGCCAGATGCTAAAGGTGTGGTAGTTTCTGGGTAATGCTGGGCCTGTTTTGAATCCTTCATGTTCCACCCTTCACTGGTCTGTCCTGCATTGTGCTGTCATGCTCTGTTCTTCATTAACTGCTGTGTGTCGATATGCAATGTGCCCTTCCTCCTTAGATGTGGCAAGCTCTTCATGTAGATATTCCTTGTCAAGAGCTTTTATATTGCAGGGGAGAGGATTTTCCTGCTCTGAATCTTGCCTAGGTTACACATAATGGCATTAGGCTTGGGTTAAAATCACTCCTCTTCCAAGGGAAGATTGCCTCATCTGCAGTTTACATCCGTTATTCAAACAGAGCTTTTTATCACCCTTTTATAGAAAATGTATTCATGAAAACTATCTGGGAAATAGTGATTCTTTTATACTGTCCCCTCTCTCGCATGTAAATTTGCATAGCATACTTCTGATTCAGGGAAAGAAATACACATTGACAACCACATGCAGCTCTAGTTGCCTGTGGATATAACAGCAGCTTCTCAAGTGACCAAGAAATGATCTTGTTTTGGAGTAGCATGGATCCTACATGGGCAGAAATCCCATCATAATCAGTGCCAACTTGGAGCGCTGGAGAATTGTAGTTATTCCCCACCTGCTGTCGTGGAAAAGCTTTGATTTCTTGACAGTTTTAAGATTGATCTATTTTTTAAAATGATGCTTTAGAGCAAACAGGAACCAATTTCGGGAGATTATGTAGCTGGGCCATAGTTTGGGTTGCAAACATCACTATGGATTTGCAACAGAATGTCTGAGGGTAGTTCAGGAAGACACCTAGGCCACAGTATTCTAGTTTGGTTTATTCCATTAAGGATTTGAAATGTCATTTAGAAGCTGGAAGTGCCAAAATGATGAGTCTTGCCTTGTTTTGCTTTGTTTACAAACTGAACAAATTAAATTTTCAGTGTTGGGTACAGTTGCAGTGAGGGTCCTGTCTTGATGATGCTGTTGCACAAGATATCCTCGGACATCAAAGAAACATGTTACTAAACTGGGTAGGATTTGACTCAAATTTTAAAAAGTTAAATGCATGGATCTATGCCAGTCACTTGCTAGTGCAGATGGTTAGATCTAAGTTAAAACTTCACAGCGTTTTTCTAATACACCCCAACTCCCCCAAACACCATCTGTCTTATTCCCAAGAATCTCAGCTCCAAGCTTTCTTTCCTAATGCTTGATCAGCAAACCCAAACTGTGGCAGAGGCACCGCGTTTTTGTCTGAACTGCTTTCCAGTTATGTGTCCATGTGCTTGCTGGTGTTGTGATTGATTTTTATTCCATAGAAGCAGTGTTTATGAAACTGTCCTCAGCCTGGTTTTGGAATAAGCTCAGTTTTGGAATTGTTTGGCTTCGAACATGCAAAATGCCCTATAAATACCAAAAAAATGTATGGAAATGTTAGCATTTGGCCTTTTCATCTGCATTTTTTTCTATCTCTGCAAGGTTAAACAAATAAGAAAACTGTTTGGTTTTTTCTCCCCTTTAGCTCTTTCATCTTTAAATTTTGATGTGAACTTTCTTTCCAATTATCCATGAGAACAACAATTTCAGACCACAGACCCCCTGATTTTCCTCTGTTATGGGGTCAGAAGTCTGTTGGGATGTTCAGGGTCACTGTGGTGGGTGCATCCTCAGGCAGTGGTAAATGTCAGGGGCCTCAGTCATTTCCACCAGCTGAGGACCTGTCCACTGTGCTTCCTAGGAGGGAATTGTGGAAATATCTCAGCTGCCTGTGGAAGCTGCCACTGAGTGGGCTCTGTGTCTTTACAGGATGAACTGTCAGCTCTGAAAGACAAACTAGAGCAGAAGGAAGCTGAGGTGAAAAGGTTGCACGAAAAATTGGTTTGCAAGCTGAAAGGAGAAGGGATTGAAATACTGGACAGAGGTAAGAAAAAGGGAGGCTCCGTCACCATGTCCTTCTCAGTCACTTCATCTGAGGTCGTGTTTCCTTGCACAGGAAATAAGTGATAAAAGCCTGAATTTTCCTGAATTTTGTCTTCATGTCTACCCTTGAAACATATTTAGAGGGTGTTGATGATGCAAGTGCTAAACTTACTGTCACAGCAAGGTCTTGGTCAAATTTAAGCAAGACAAAAAAAAATCCCTGATTAGATCCTTATGTGGCTTGCATGGGGCCTCAAAAGATACAGTTTATACTGGCTGAGAAATTTTTAAACTAATTTCTACAAACACACTCCAAAAACATTGTGTTGAAAAGGAAACTTCCTGGTAAGGAAGGGGAAAAAACATACTGCAGACCAAAGTATGATGTGGACCTAGCTATGAGTAGGTGAAATCAAGGATTATTCTGGATTTGTCTGCTCGTTAAGTCTAAACCTTAATTAAGCTTGAATAAGCACAGCAATTTTATATGCTGGGTAATTCTTTTATTGGCTTGTAAAGAAGAAACTATTAGTATTTATTTGAGGGAATCTTAGATTGAGGACTTACCTGATTATAAATCAGAAATTTTTTGTTAAAACATCACAGAAATTTTACACAGGCTTTTTTAACCTGATACAATTTCAATTCTAAATATATCTTACTGATAAGTAAAATAAATATAAATATATCTTACTGATTTCTGATTCTAAGATTGTGCTTTTAAAGTATGTTTTTTAGAAAAAGAAATGCACAAGAGATTAAGTCTCCTCCCCTGACCTGAGGAGGAATATGCTATGTGTAGATTGTCACATTTTATTTCATGAAATGGTGTTTTCAAAACCACTGCCTAAGATCACTAAAAAGTGACCACAATGAACTGTGATTCCATTTTTTTAAAAGAACATTTACATGTGAACAGGGTCTGACTTCATTGCATTCATGACTACTTATATAGGGCGTTTTTCCCCTGGGGAGCTACTTGAACTCTCATTACCCTCTGGTCCTCAGCTTTATGGTTTTCAGTGCAGCTCAGCAGAAGATCTTTTTGCTGTGATGAAACATGTTTTATCTGCCTTGGACTGATACTAAAAAATGCTGTTTCCAGATAACAAATTATTTGCCTCATTAGCTGAATGAAGTGAGGAAGAGTTGACTCATAAAGTATCAATAATGTCTTAAAAGTTATTTCATATCATAACCTTCATGCTAATTTCCAATCCAATGGGTTTCCCCTGCACAGATGAAAATTGTAAAAAGAAGCTCAAAGATAAAAGTAAGGTTCCTGGTGTATTTCCATGAGCATTTGCATTCCAGAAGTGCTTTCCAGCATAGCTTTCTGCATGTGTTTGCAAAACTGCTTTAACAAACATTGTTGGGTTGCATCATCTATAACCCTTAGTTACACTCACAGTAAAACAGGAGAACAAGGGTGAGTATACCACACTTGAAACACAGAGTTTTCTGAAGAAAATCTGATAGATAAAGGAAGATTGGGTCTCGGGAAGGCTCACAAAGCAATTGCCTCTCAGTGAAATGCAGTTGCAATCCAGCAGACCAGATTTTCAGCCAGCATCACTGAGGGAAAATCACTGCAACTGGATCACTGGTTTAGCCCAATATGTCTAAATGCCTTTCATCTAGAAAGCCAGCCAGGCAGCTCCTTTTCTTCTTGTATTTCATTAAGGAGGAATTCCATTGTTCTTCCTGCTCTGTTTGCTTTCCATGAATTTTTAGGAAGTTGAAACAGGGCTTTTCTGCCTGTGAGTTTGGCCACCTGCCTACATTTGTAGTGAAATTTGACTTTTACCTCATTCATGCAAGGTAGATCTTTAGGAAAAAATGGAGATTATTTCCATTCTTTTTGAATCGCTAGCCCAGACACCTCCAGAACATACATGTTCCCATGTATTTATACTTCTTGGTAAATAAGGATTATAGATGAAGCACTGCTGTCTGTGTTGGGAACCTTTCCCAGGCCTGAACTGCCATGTAATATTCCAGCATGACTGCTCATCACAGAAAACACCTGTGTCATTTCACTGTGCCCTTCTCATTGCTCCATCTATGCTGGATTAGGGCTGAGCATCACTGCATGGTGCTTCCTTCATCACATCCATTAATCCCCTGGCTTTGTCGAGTGGGTTTGTGAGATGCCTTTTGGGGTGGTCATTGACTGTTGTACTGAGGATGTGCTCTATTGCATTCCAAATGTAGTATTTTTTTTTTTATAACTTCTTGTTTTGCAGATATTTGGTTATTTTAAAGATGGAGATAGTGAAAGTCAAGCAGTAGTTTTACTCTCGAGTTTTCCATTCTTGTAAGGCTTAGAGAGGGGTGGGGGGAGGAAGGAAAGTTCCTGGATTTCATAATTTCCTTGATAAAAATGTCAGAGAAGAGGTTTCAAAGAGAAATAGCTTCCTTCTTTGTGTTTGCATCTAAAAAAGAATTTAAGTGGCTTATGTTTTGTCTATTTGTAAATTTGTCATTCTACTTTCAGATATTACAGAGTTGCTTCTAGATTTTTTTGTTTTTCTTACTTCTTTACACTGTCTTATTTAAATTGACTTGGAGAACTGTATTGTGTTTTTAGATATAGAGGTACAGAAAATGAAGAAGGCAGTAGAATCTCTCATGGCAGCAAATGAAGAGAAGGTAGCAAAGTCATTATTTTTTCAGTAATCATTCATCAGATTGATTTAAATCCCTAAGAAAACCTTCACATGTGAGCTTTTCACAATTCAACTAAGAACCAGATTTGTATGAATCTATGATTTTCTGCAGTCAGAAGCACTGCAGTGCCTTTCAGGTGCTGTGAGCATTTATGAGCTCTGTGCATGTGCACAGAATCTGTACAGAGTCCTTACACTGTTGTTTTGTTGAATTCAGCGTGGTTAATATGCACTATGTTCTGCAAATGTAAAGATCTTCATACAAGTGCCAGATCACATGTTGCATTTCCAAAAGAGCTTTTTTGTGAAGTGTGAATTATTTTCATATATGGTTTTATGCTTTGATATGCATGTGCATTTTGTAGGATGTTTTCTTTTGATCACCAAAGCCCTAAATCCTTTATACATGACAAATTTATTATTCTCTACCTTTTACTTAACAAGGAAGCTGAAATCCACTTTGAAGGCTGGGACAGTTCTGGTGATTAACCAGATGATAGTTTTTGCTAAATACAACTTCTGATATTTCAAAGCCTCTCAGCATTCTGAGTCCTGTCCCATCCACACTTCCCATTTCTTTTAGTCTCACAACCAGTTAAACTGAAGGATCTAGTGTTTTTTCTTCTTATTTCTGGGGGAGGAAGCACAGTCACAACTTCGTTTTATTTTAGGATCGGAAGATAGAAGAGCTTCGGCAATCTCTGAACAGGTACAAGAAAGTCCAAGACATGGTGATACTGGCTCAAGGTAAAAAAGGTATTGTACAACCAAAAAAAAAATGAAACTCTGCTGTCATTTAAACTCCAGGTGTGTTGTGGTGGTGAGCTTAAGTGTGTCACTGAAGCAGAACCTGTATCTATTCCACAGCATTCCACAATATGGCCCATTCCATATATTCTAAGACTGGTGGAGGTTTCCAGACCCCTTCAGAGGGTGAAGATTTTCAATAACCCAACAAGAGTGAGGAAGCAAAATATGTATTTTTGAGGTGTTGGGTTCACACCATGCTGAGTGTTGGAGGGGGAGCAATTTTTAAATAAGTATTGCCCTTTCTCGCAGTGCTGTGCCTTCAAGCACAGGAGGGTGTTAGAACAGACCTTGATTCTCTGGGAACTCTGCTCCATGGTCTCTTCATGGAGCCTTGGCAGAGACAAATGGGCAAGAGAGGTTTTGCTGTGAACATATTTTGGTTTGTGTTTGCCTCAGGTCTTTGGCAACGAGCACTGAATTTCTGCTCACCTTTTAGAAAGTATTGGTTGTCTTTCACAACCACTCCAAGCCTTTGGGTAGCACTGAGGCAGCTCAGGAGCATCCAGGGTGGAAGGAGCAGAGGATGCTAACACTGGTCTGGGCTTCAGCACTACCTAAGTGAGACACACTCAGTTTGTGGCAGCTGCAGACCTGATGTGGTCACTTCTAGGCTGGTGACAGACTCCTGAGCAGTGGGCTGCATTTCTCCTCAGGGTACCTTGAAGATACCACAGAGACATCTTAAGTTTCAGGCAAACTCGACCTTCTTACTTTTCCTTAGTAAATAAGGGAAACAAAGTTTTTAGAATGAAATTCCAGAACAAACAGGAAAGAAGTACTGCAGTTTATTCAGCTTGTTGAAACTGATGCCACTAAATGCCCTGAGGATGTTTGCTGGGCTTTTTGACCTTCCTCTGTTCCAACCCTGCTGTGTTGTCATGGTTGAATTGGGAAGTGACACTTGGCCATGACTCCCTTTCTCCTGCTGTAGTCTGTCCTAAAAAACCCCAGCAATCAAATCCTTCCATTTTTGGCCCATAAGTGAGCACGCTGGCTGTAGCTTGTGAGGGAGCAAGGGTTGTAAAACCAAAAAGTTTCCATGTTCTCTCCCTTCAGGCAAGGAAAGTGAAAGTGAAGACTTGAATTCAGGGTCTGTTTCCACGGGTTTATTGGACACACCAAGTCTGACTGACCCAGAGAAAAGCCCATCCCCAACCCCAGTAACAGCATCTCCAATCCATGATGAGTTCAACATGAATATTCATGAAGAGGTAGGTTGGTTTGNTAAGGGGTTGGTTGTTTTTGTTTTTTTTTGTTTTTTTTGTTTGGTTTTTTTTTTTTTTTTTTTTTTTTTTTTCGCTTTATTTCATACCATTGTTCCTTGAAAACACTGCTTGTGCTGGATTCATATTGCAGATGACCAAACTCAGGTTTCTGAAACATTTTTTTCTGAGTTTCAGTTTTTTGTAATGTCCCATCGTTTTGGGGAAAGTAGTTTTCTTGTGAAAGCTGCTGAGGAATTTCAATTAAACTTATTTTTCTTAATCCTCAGATGGGATCAGGAGACAGGAAATAGCTGTATTTATCATGAGAACAGATCTAAATGACTTTTTCTATTAGTCATAGAAATTATTTTTCTTATCAAACGTAGTTGTTTAAGGAGCTACATTTACTTTGGCACGAATCTGAAGTAAATATGTTGGAATTATTTAATATATCTTGTCATATTTAAAAGGATGCAATCATAATTGCATCCATTCAGTTAAATGATATGTAGGTTGTGGTTCAAGCTCTGATTTTTACAATCAGATTTTCTAGTACAAAAACTATAGATCTCTTCTCTAAGCTCTGAGTCAGAGCAAGGTCTTGACTTAGTTAAACAGCAAGAACACACTATGAAGAAAATTAAATTAAATTAAATGTTTAGCAGCTTTTTTGTATTCTCTGAGTGTCTGAGGACAGGATTAAACCTGAAAAATGGACTACCCTTCATGGTGTCTGTGGTAGAGACGCATTTAGCAGGCAGCCTTGGGAGACTTGGGAGATTTTTGTCTATGCTGTAGCTTAGCTGTGCAGTGATTCATGTTTTAGGTGCAGTACAATCTTTCAAGGAGTAAATAATTCTATTAGAAAAAGGAAAAAATCACTTTTGAAACCTTATTTCAGATCCTTTTCTTCATGGTTTATCTGTTACTCTTTTTTCATTTATACTTGCTTAATTTCAGCTCAGGAGATTGTAACACATATTCTTCCTTCTTTTCAGAATTCCTTACAGATCCACACCAGCATTTTACAGATTTCAATCCCTTCCTTTTCATCAACATCCAAGAGCTCAGAAACTGTTGCAGAGAGACTGAAAACACACCCTAGGCCAGATCCTGCAAGTGAAATGAGGTACTGTGCTTTCCATGTATTTTTCAGTTGTAAATCCAATATTCTATAACATTTAAGGAGAGTAATGATCTGTCAGTCACTGAATTATCAAGTCATTATCCAGGTAAACAAGGCTAGGAGTCCCTTGGCTAACTGCAGCAAACCAAGCTGATGTTCCTGTTCCATTGATTAAATCTTGAGTAAGCAAGGGCTGGTTTGGTTGCTGTTGTAGCAGCACTCATAGTCTGTACCAGCTGCTTCATAAGGAATGAACAGAAGGAGAGGGAAGCTGATCTAATGTATGAAGGCCTCAGAATCATTATTTTTGTATAGGTTTGCACTGTGGAAGTCTGCCTGGCATGGCATTGGCTCTGCCAGCCCTGGTTATTTGTGCTCAGACATTTTCCACAGCTGCTAAAGATGGTTGTAAGGCACTGCCAGAACAAAAGGGCTTCCAGCTCTAACCCGAGGAGGAGAGGAAGCCCAGAGATGTGTGCCTGCAGCCTGGGGCTGTGGCTCAGCTGTGGCACCCAGGGGTCCTCGTGCTTGGAACCAGTGACAGCTGCTGGGTGAGGAGTGGCTGTCACCTTTCAGCAGTATTTCTAGTCCTGCACCCTCCTTGTCCTGGGAGGAAAGCCAGTCCCTGCAGACCTGTACTGGCACTGCAGGGAGTACAGAAAAGCACCCCAGACTCACAGCTCAACAAAGGCTCTGCTTGGGTTTTTTTCTTCTGGATCCAAATCCCTGGCTTTATCTTAAGAAGTATCAAACACTAAGAACCGAGAGGCAAGGAAATGTTGACTTGAAACAGTCCTCAATCTCAGTGTGAAGCATCAGTGCAAGCACAATTGGATGTGTGATTTTTCCAGTTCCAGTTGAGGAAAGGATCCTATCCAGAAGCCCAGCTTTGCTCAGTTTGTGCTCTGCATGTTTCTCATGCAGCTCAAGCCATCACCAGCAGGGATTTCACCTGTGTCTCCTCTTGGAAAAAACCAAAACAAGCACTAAAGTGCAGCAAAGTGCCCCGTGCTATGGGTGGTGACTGGGAGATGGTGACCTCCACTCCTTGTGCTGCTGCAGACCCTGCTGGAACCTCTGCATTTATTGAAGCTGAATAGTTCAGTGTTGTCATCATCTTACAGTGAGAGTTGTCTTTCCTGGGACTCTTGAGCTCACCCTTGTCCTTTATCTTTTACAAGACTTGCTGCCATAGCAGGGAGAATTTGCCATGTCTTAGTACCATAAGAGCTGAAGTGAAAACAGAATTAAAGTAGGCTGAGATCACAGGATTTCTGTCTCAGCCTTTTTCCACATCTTTTTTGTTTTTACAGTGAAGGAAGATCAACAGGTTCCTCCCCTGAAACTCATCTGTGTGATAGTCCAGTGTAAGTGCCATAATCAAAACTTTGAAATTTATAGTGTTCCATAGTGCATGCACACGATTTGCTTTTTTCTTTTGATAGTGGGGGGAAGGTGATCAGCTGACTACAGTGAGAAAATCATTTTAGTTTCTGCCACATATCCATATTCCCTGAAGCAGCAGTTATTCCAGTGTGGAAGTTCTTACAGTATCTCATTAAATTGCACGGGCTCTGATTACTGCATTTACTGCACTGATTACTGCATCTTAATTGAAAATATCTTTGGGTTTAGTGTATCTCATCATGTATTATAATGCTGTCTTTAAAGCTGATTCCTTTGAACATCTTTCTCTTAGCAAGTTTAATTCTAATAACTGACCTTGGTTTTTATGTTGTTGTTTCAGAATTTCCACACTGCAGAAGTCCAGCAGTCTGAGCAGTTTGAGGAAAGAGGCATCTGAAGTGGTAGGTGTGGTCTCTTACTTCCTCCCATCTCCCTGACCGTCGGTGTGACATCTCTGTTGTGATCCTGTGGGTGTTGTGTTGCCTTCTGAGAAATTCTGAGTCAGAGCAGGGCTCCCTGTGGCATGTGTTCACGTGATGACACACATGAGACATTTTCCACGTTCTATTAGAGAAGAAAATCTGTCCTTGAAAACACAGGTGCTTTTTTTGTCCCTCTTTATGTGAGGCTTCTACCTGAGACTCTCTTGCTGTGTTTTTGCTCAGATAATGAGGTGTGATTTTTTTACTAGATATGCTTTTCTGATTTAAGACAAATAAAAAATAACTGTCACCACCACTTCTTACCTGTGTTTAAGGTGAATAATTTTGGGAGGCCATGTAATTAATGCACTGTAAAATACTGTCTGGGCTGACTGTATGTTTTAGGTAGTCAGAAACAAAATACTGAGCTGTTGGATGTTTGGGGATAGCTTCAGTTTAGGTTTCTGTAGAAGTGACCAAAAGCAGCTCATCTCTAGCAATGCCATCAAATCAGTGCAATTCATGTGCTGTTTTGTGACACCTGAACTCCTAGAAGCTCCTAAACTCCCTGATACCTCCTATGCCTTACAGTGTAGAGGGAAGGCTGACATGACTGAAAATGTCACCAGAATCTGATAAGTTCATGGAGTTCATGAGTTAGGGGTCTTTGTTTTTTTGTTTGTTTGGAGAGACAGGAGTACAGGCTGTGGATGTTTTATCTACTTGGCTTCTACCATGTCTGGTTCCTGCTCTGGGTCCCCTCAGGCAGCTCTGCCTGTGAGTGCCTTAACGTTCTGCATGTCACTAATCATGTGCACAGCTAATCCTTCACAAAGTGAACCAAAGCAACCCTATTTCCATGTCAGCTCAGTGACCTCAAAGCAAGCAAGGCTTAATCTGTGTGAAATATAGCTCTGAAGAGATTTATTTTGGGTAAAAGGAACAGCCAGGGAAGGGTATTTCTGTCAGAACTTAACTTGGGGTAATCATAATGAATTGAATACTGGTTATAAACCTCGACTTTTTAAATGTCTTAATCTTTCCCACACAGGACAGAGAGTGTGCACAGAAGCCAGCAGAGGTAATGTGTGTATGTGGTGATGTGTGTCCTTGGAGAAACATGGGCAATGAGGAGGTAGTGGGAGGCTGGGCGGTCTGAAATTGCCACACACAGCTCCAAGAGGGGGAGTGGAAGTCCTGCAGACAGGACAGTGAGGTGTCCCTGGTGGCTGTCACCGTCAGTGGCACTGCTCAGCACCTCCTTGCCTCCTCACACATGGATTATCTTCCAGTCTGATTGAGCATAAGGTTACCAGCTAAGCTAATGTTTTTCCCCCATTAGATAATTAGCAAAGCTAACCATTAAGCATTTTACTGACTCTGTAATTATCTTTGATTAGTGTCTCTTTAAAAACCTTTGGGTGTCTCAATTGTTCTCTGTGAGAAACAAGTGTGTTTCTGAAAAGCCTGTCATTGCAGAAATGTCACCCTGTGGTACCTTAAGGCCACATTTTGCAGTTCTTACCTCTAGGAACACCTGAGCAGAGGTGACAGACCTCAGATACCACTCACAGGATGAATGCTGTACTGATTCAGCAAAAGCCAAAGGATTATATTTGGGCTGTGAATAGTTTTGCTTCCTTCTTTCAAAGAGACAGTGAAACAGCTGGCAAGGTTAAAGTACTGCTTTAAATTGGCTAACTGGAGTTTGTCATATCTCTCTTGGCATTTATACTCCTTGCTTGATGTGTAATTTCCTCTTTGCTTTGGCAGTGGACACAGTCAATTAATCCATTAATTAAGAAATTGCAGAGCAGTGACAGAGCTCTTGGACACTTGGCAGAGAACCAGTGTACTGTGGGGTGGTGTCTCTCTGCTTCCCACTTACTGCCCCTACAGCTGCCAGTGGGGGAGACAGAGACCCTGGAAAGCTAGAGAAGTTCAAATCCTTGCAGAACTCTGTTTTCACCTTTTCCATAGTTTTAAGTCAGCCTTACAGAAATTGAGGAATATCTTAAAGAACACAATTTACTCTTAGCAGGTAGTGATAGTAATCCTGGATCCTAAACATATGTCAGGGTTTAATCCCAGCTGACAGCAAAGGACCCCACAGCTGGTCCACCTCCCTGCCCCAGTGAGATGGGGAGGAGAATCAACAACAAAAAAAAGAAAAGATAGAACTTGGGGGTTGAGATACAAACAGTTTATTAATGGAAACAAAGCAAAATAATAATAATAATAATAATAATAATAATAATAGAGAGAGGAAGAGAGAGAGAAAACCCAAAGAAGACAAGTCATACACCACAATACTATTGCTCATTCCCCACTGACCAATGTCCAGTCCATCCCCAAAATATGATTGGCTCCCCTTCCCAGTAACCCCCCCCAGTTTATATACTGGGCATGGAATTCTGTGGTGTGGAATATTCCTTTGGTAGCTCAGGTCAGCTGTCCTAGACATGCTCCATCCCAGCTTCTTGTGCACTTCCTTGCTGGCAGAGCATGGGAAAATGGAAAGTCATTGACTCAGGGCAAGCACTGCTCAGCAACAACCCTAACATCCCAGTGTTATCCACATTATTCCCTACTAAATCCAAAGCACAGTACTGAACCCATACACAGTGTTGAACTAAGAAAAGGTTAACTTCATCCCAACCCAAACCAGGACAACATGTTCAAATGAAGATCTCGTTTATGTTTTTCATTATGGTTTTTACATTCTGTATTCTTGTAGTGACAGATGAGAAGGACTTCCCAGATTATCTGCCAGCAGTCACTTTGCAGGCTCCTAGAAGGTCTTCTGCAATTCCCTTATACTGACTCTTTATTTCCCTAATTCAAGCAGGTTAAACCTCCTGTGGAAGGCAATAATTTTGCCACCCTCCCTCCCAAGTCTCCTTCTCATGGTGGCACAGGTGACGAGGACAGTTTTGGCACCCGCAAAGCCAGATCTTCCTTTGGCCGAGGCTTTTTCAAGATTAAAAATAACAAGAGGACTGCAAGTGCCCCCAATCTGGGTAGGTACCTCTGAGTGCGTCTGCATTCAGATTCTGTGCATTTTGAAGCATCTTAACAACAGCTGTAACTGCCTTTAGAAGCAGGAAAGCCAGCCTTAGTCTCCTTGTGACTTGGTGGCAATTCTGACAGTAGCATCTTTGGAAAATATCAAACAGCAAGAAAAAAAAAATCACTGACATAAGGAAATATTTGATGTGGTTCAGACTCCACTGTGGTATCTCCCCTGGGACCTCATAGGGGCTTGCTGCTGTATGAAATGTTGGCTGTCTGGCAGTAGTTCACCCATGGGATTTGTGGGCTTTTTTCCCCCTGGGTCCATCCTCAGTTTATCTTTCATGAGATTTTCAGATATACAGAAATAGGACAGCAGCACTCAGTCTTTTTTTCTTTTTGGTTTGCTTGTTTGTTTTGGTTTTTTGTTTGTTTTGTTTTGCGTTTTGAGTTTCTTTTGGTTTTGGTTTGTTTTGGGGGGGGGTTTGGTTTGGTTCTTTTTTTTGTACTTAAGCAGCCTTGCAAAAATAGTAGTGACAACAGGAACAGGATTGGCAAGTTGTTCAAGCTCATGTTCATTTTTTACCTGTAGTGTTGGTGGGGGAGGGTATTTTGGTGTTGTCATTTGGTGACATTTGCATGTGATGAAGAAATAAACAAAATGTTCTGCTTAATGCAGAAGTCACTGTTGCCACTAGCCAGAATTCTACTTACATTTACTGCTAGACATGCTAGAGCAGAGCAGTAAATGTAAGTAGAATTCCAGTTAGAGGATCCAGTTCAAGCATCCAGTGAATCCCTGCATCAGATCTACTACCAGACATCTGAGTTTTTTGTTTTTCTCTTGCACAAGATTTAGGAATTTAGCTCTATTTCAGAAGCCTGAAGAGGGATAGCTTCTGCTTTGTTACTTACGCCAAGAGAATTTTAGATTTTTGTTGAAAACAAGTAACATAACTACACATTGATGATATGCTGCCCATATTTGCCTGTGACATACAGCCTGGGAAGTTGTTAGCTTACTTGGAATAGATGTACATTCTATTCTGAAGGTTAGACTCTCGCTTTGGTTTATTTCATCTTTGCTTTTGTGTAATCCCCTGTGTTGTCCCGAAATTAATTTGTCTAACAAAGCATATTTGTGGCTGTTTTAAAGGAATGGAAGATGGGCCATCTAAGTCAGGGTGCTGTGACTTTGAGTAAGTTATTTATATTATCCAGATTTCAGTGCTCCCATCTGTAAAGCTGCTGTCCAGATATTTGCCACTTGACAGGAGCAGTGGGTCCTGGAGCAGGTGACCTCCTTGCACCGAAGTGACTGCAGTGCCATTTTTCCCTCCCCACTACAGAGCTCTACTCCACTCCTTTGTTGTGAAAGAGAGTTTCCCAGTGAATTGGTGCTCCTAATCCCCAGTGAATTCAGCATTTGTGTGGCTCATGTGCCTCCCTCCTTTTGTCCCGTACTTTGTCTCCGTGAGTTTTGAATTGTGTTTGACCTTGTGCTCTGCGTGTTCTCTCCCGTTGTGCTGTGTGTGGGTTTGTGCCTTGTGTGGATATCTGAAGATCGCAGTCGAAGTGCCAGTGCTCCTACTTTAGGTACAGTAATCCTGCATGTCTGCCCATGCCAGCCGTGTGCCCTGACTGCTGCTAACAGCTGGCTGTGGCCACACACTTCCCAAACCACAGCCAGGCACCAGAGCTCTGCATCAGAACTTCTGCCCATCACTAAATGGAGTTTTCATGTAACATCTGCCCTCTGCTAAAAGTCAGCTGTGCTGTTCCTGAGTAGCTGCTACTAATGAGAGATTGCGGGTCAATTTGCAGAGACATTTGCTGTAACTTTGAGCACAAAGTTACTACAGACCGAGATACCAGGTGAGAATTGGTGATGCTTAGTAGGTACCTTAGTGCTGCCACCTGTCCTGGATCCACTGGAAGAGTAAAGGGTGGTGAAGTAGGAAATGAGCTGTATTTCCCAGGCATTCATTTCAGGGAGTTCTGAGGGAAAGCATGTGCCGTTCGTCTTCTAGATGTAGGTGTATTTACAATGCAGTAAAACAAATGAGAAATAATTGGGGCAGATGGAGAAGGAGCCATTCACACAGTAAATAAAACCAGTCTTGTGATGTGAGCGTTCGCTGGGTGGTTCTGGCAAGGGCAGGTGAGACCTGCCATAGGAAGCAGAGCTGTGTCAGTGGGGTGGTGGTACAGCCACCGCAAGGTGGCAAAGAGACCAAGTGCTCTGGACCCTCTCTTTTTCTAACATAGCCCCCTAAATGTTATCTGTTTTACGAGGTTATGTCAGTGCCTGAAAAGGAGCCAGGTATGAGGAGCAAACAGCGCAATTCCCGCAAATCTCTGCTACTAATACACCCAACCTTGTCCTGGTGTTCTCTCTCTAGAATGCCATTTCCATGTTTTTGTTTTTTTTCACTTTACCTTCTACAAATAAAGCAAAACCCAGGAATGCCACAGCCTGGTTTGATGTTAGTGCTGTCTCTCTCACTGGCAGGATCCTTGTGTTCAATAGTAGCCAAACCAAAGTGCCTGGAAATGATCTTTGGTGTGACCTTGTTGCAAGGTTTGACAAGGTGGAAAATGGGACACGTTCACAGGTGTTTTGGCTGAATCATCTAAAGTTTGCCCAGCAGAAGGATACGCTGGCAAAGCCCAGAGTTTGTTGCTGGTCATGGCACTTTTGTGGCCATCTCAGAATTAACTCTGTGGCTTGAGACCACATGTCCCAGCAATATAAGCTCTGCCTTGATGCATTGTTTACTTTTCTCCTGGAAGTCTGAAAGTGTGTTTCAAATACAAGTGATAGTCGTTTAATTATAGAGCTATATTAAAAGATGTTGCAAGTCATTCCAGGCCTGACTGCCTTGCCACAGCTGCTTCAGCTGAACAAGCTCGTGCTCTCACTCTTCCCCAGCAAGCAACTGGCATAAACTCCACGTTGGTAGTTTTATTCAGCTATCTGGCACTTGCTGGCACATCTCTGCTTATGTAGTCTAGTAGATACTGCAATTCTATTAGTTTTCTTTTTAAATTATCTTTAAATTGTTTTTTTCCTTTAGTAGTTTAACTTTGTGGCAACTTCCCCTTTGGGGACAAGAGCTCTCAGGTTTGTTGTCATGGAAAACAGCTACAGATCAAGGATTTAATGGTTTTAGAGTGGGTGGTAATGTTGAGGGTCTCTGATCAGAGATGTTTTCTTCACTCAGAAGATAGATTTCAGACAGAGCCTAAAATCCATGATATTCCTCGGACGAGGAACAAAATATTCCACAGTTTGAAGAAGTGAGGGGAAGAGAGCCCTCCTTCTGGGAGTTTTTTGCTGGAATTTCCTGGCCAGGGAACGAACTACTACAGGTTATTGGGAAAGATATCTGTAGGGAAGTTACTTGGCTTTCTGTGCTTTGGGGACTCCTGGTTTAGTTCCCTGCCACTGCCACTGAATTGTTTCTGGGCACTCATGTGCCTTGGCTCGGTCTGTGAAAGCACTGTAGGAGCACTCCCTGAGGAAGAGTAAATTTGGGATTTAATTCACTGCTTGATTCACGAGGTGGATTTTCCCACCTTGGATGCAAGGCACTTAACTGAAGCAGAGCATTGCCTTGGAGCATTACCAGCCAGGCCCATGAAGGAGGAGCATGTAGCGTTTCTCATGGATTTTCCCATCCCTCTTTGCCCCATTTTCTTGACATGGTGGCTGTCAATAATTTAGCAGGAGTCATTCCCAAGGTCAGGAGCATGTCTGTACAGTCCTGCACAAGAGGGTCTTGACAAAACTTCTGTTTTCTAACAGCTGAAACAGAGAAGGGATCTGCAGACCACTTGGATCTGGCTGGCTTGCCCCCTCGCCCAAAAGAAGCAGATAGTCTGCAGATGACACCACCTTCTCCAGATTCCAGGAAAAAGGCCAGGGGAATCAAGAAGTTGTTTGGAAGGTAAATAGAAGATGATAGATGACCATTCTCCAGAGCTGGGGCTTGGGCCAGGATTTGCTGGGGACACACCTTCCTTTCTCCCAGCATGTGGCTCTATGGTTTAATATCCCAAGAGCAGGAGCCCGTGTGGTATTTGGGAGAGATAACAGTAGGTTGGGGGCAGGTAGAAGAGGAGCTACAAGCCCTGGGGGAGATCCTCCCTGTGTTGGTTGCAGTGGCAGCAGCGACATGCCTTTTCCTTAGCCAAATGTGAATGTGCTTGCTTTCTTTAGACTTAAAAGAAGTCAGTCCACCACCTTCAACCCAGAAGATATGTCCGAGACAGAGTTCAAAAGAGGAGGGACGAGAGCAACTGCAGGGCCCCGGCTGGGCTGGTCTCGGGACCTGGGGCAGTCCCACAAGTAAGACACGAGTGGGGCCAAGCGTCGGTGCTTGGATCCTGGCAGCTCCGGCCGAGCATGGGGGCCAAAGGAGGAGGGCAGTGCCAAAATGAAACATCCCCTCTCCTGTCTTGGCGAAACCAGGCAGATCCAGGCTGCTTCCTCCTCTGAGAGAGGGTCCCTGCAGGGTTGAAGTGGGCTGGGTGGTGGGGTTCTGCTGCTGGGCTCCCACCTTCGCAGGATGGGGCCATGAGGCAGCGCGTGAGCCCTCATGTGGCAGTGACAGATACTCTTTCTGTGCTTTTCCTACTGCACTTCCAGGGGTTAAAGGAGAAAGTGAAACATTCCGGTCTCACTCCAGAGCTGTAGCCATGCTAGGCAACAGAGGTGGCTCTTTTCAGTAGGATTATGGGAGACTGTGTTTGTTGTGATAGTGGCAACAGATCAGCAGCGCCCAGCACTTTATTGTGCTGATGGTTCCTCCTCAGAGATTGTCCCAGCTCCCACAAGATGTGTATTAGGCTTAGCTTTTGGCTTTCTCATTATTTAAGAGAACAGGAGATTGGAAGCATGGGATTTATCAGTCTTTTTTGGGTAACATCTCCCGCAGTGAGCTGGACATGCCATTCGCAAAGTGGACTAAGGATCAGGTTTGCAACTGGCTCCAAGACCAAGGGCTTGGCTCTTACATCAATAATGGCAGGCACTGGATATTGTCTGGTCAAACACTTCTGCAGGCTTCTCAGCTGGATCTGGAAAAGGTGAGGAATACCAGAAACACTCCTTTCAAATAAAGGTACAAAAAAAATCACCATTTCTGTGCATGTAAATCAGGTCTGTAAAGTGCATCTGGTAAAAAAATATAAACTAGATAAGTTTCCAAAATACTGTCACCTGCAGCGATGCCAAATCCATTTCTTTGTAGCTGAAGTTTTGTAGAAATTTGATGCTCTGTAATGAAGCTAATAATTACAAATACGTGATTTGACTTCATTAAGCATGGACACATCAGTTGACTGTAGCACCCTCTAAAAATATGCATGTGAGACTGCCTCATTATCATATGGGTTTGTAGCCCTGCTTCATTAGCTCTCATATGTGCTACAGTTATTTTATGCCTATGTGAGAAGGGTGTAAAAAGGTGCTGCTTTGTTCTGATTGTATTTTCTGTCCATTTTATACAAAGAAGAATGGGGTTTTGTTATACACAGGTTGATCAGTCTCTGTCTTTAATTGTTGCACAACTACTTGTTTATCTTTAAAAATGAGAAGCACAGAAGAAATTGATTCAATTTACACTTTTAATCCATAGTATTTGCTAAAGTTTGAATTTTCAGCTTTTAAAAAATCACTCTCCTTACCAAATAGTAAGCCTATTTTCTCAATTGGGTAGTTATACTACAACTGGAATAAGAGAAGTGTATTATGAACATAATGGCTTGTAATAGTGTTATCAGATGTAACATTAACCAGCAGGCACTCCTGAAAGTGAAAATGGGATTAAAGAGATCCTGGCACGGCTGCACTTGCAACTAAACAACTAAATGCTTCCATAATGCATTTGGAAGCATTCATGAACTTCAGTAATTCCTGGGACATTCTTGTGCTCTTAACTAAATAATTATCTTAACTTCACCTGCCTAAGTGGGAGCAGAAGAAATAGGCCCAGCAAGTATTTTTTTGAATGCTAACATTTTTATTATATTGTGGGATTTTTTTTTAACTTGAGAATATTGTATGAGAATATTGTACCCAACATTCTAATGCAATTTGGAATCCATCACTCCTTGAAATTAATCTACCACACTGTGAAACTCACCCACCCCAGTAAGTGGGCCTTTCCCTAGAGCTGAACATATGCTACAATGATGCTGAAATTCAGCAAAAAGAAAATGCACCTGCCAGGTCACCAGCAGTGCCATGAAAGTGTGACTCTCAGAAACCCTTTGTCATTCAGCAGAAGGAGGAATAAAATCATATTGTCTCTAGATCTACTGCTTTTCTTCCTTTCACAGGAGCTTGGGATAAAGCACCCTTTGCATCGGAAGAAGCTCCAGCTTGCTCTGCAGGCCCTGGGATCTGAAGAGGAAAACAACCATGGCAAACTGGATTACCACTGGGTTACCAGTAAGATTTTACTGCATGCTGAAGCAGTGGCTTTGGACAGGGGTCCTTAACCGTGGCTCATTTCGGGGGCTGAGGAACAGTAAGTGGTGCTGGGTAATGTGGCTGCCACTCTAACAGGAGTGTGTGTCCTGCCCTAGGGTGGCTGGATGACATTGGCCTGCCCCAGTATAAGACCCAGTTTGATGAGGGGAAGGTGGATGGCCGCATGCTCCATTACATGACTGTGGTAAGTAAAGGGTTTTGTCCTTTCCTGACACTCTTTCCATGTTCTTGGCTTCTCAGTGTTCAAAGGACCCCTTTAAACTCTAGTGAATGTCCTGTGTTCATGCCAATAGCTGTAACCTATAGAAATCAGATACTACTGCTCACCTGGAAGCATTTCCTCTGTTCTTTTCATCTTTAGAGCTACAAGATTCAGGTGGAAGAGCAAACACAGTAAGCAAGAATTTGGACTCATGCATGAGAAATGAGCAATCCTGAGCTCAACAGCTGTGTGTGACACGGTGGGCTCAGGCAGGGCTTTTGTACACAAAGGTGTGCAAATGCTGTGGTTGCCATTCATGCTTTTGCTATTCATGTTGTTATTAATTTATAGAAGCAGGTGGAATCTTTTTCTTCAATGAGCAAGCATTCTATCAGTTTGCTTATTTATGTGGATGCTTAGGTGAAGAAAACTCAAGCAATTTCCTTTGAAGAAAATTGCAGTTCTGTGAGCCAGCTTGTTTGAAAGCAGACTACACTTAACAGCTTTTGCATTTCAAAGTGCTTAGCACAGGCATCACCTCCCCACTCCCCACTTCACTGCAAGTCAGGTTTCCTTTGTGTAGGGGCTCCGGAAAGCTGAGATAAGACTTTCCTTCTCTGAGGACACAAATGCAAATTGAACATTGCTAATATTAATTCTTTCTGTTCAACAAAGAAGAAGCCCTGCTCTCTCATGAACCATGAGTTACCTATTCATGCCACACTTGCATATGTTTTGCATAGGTTTTATGCCATGGTTGCAGTTTTATTTATTATAAGATTGTTTCTTCTCCTTCTTAAACCTGGGAGATGTGATGCCAGCAGCCTCCATTAAGTTCGATGTTGTGTTGGGAAATTTTACTACCATTGTCACTGCCCTTTAACTGCAGATCACTGGGGATATTTTTAGAGCAAGTTTAACCATCAAATTATGACAACAGATTTGCCATAAATGACCAACAAATATGCAAAATATTAAACTAATACTTGTTATGATCTTTTGAAGTTACTCTGACTTGAAATAAATAATAAGGAACATTTATTATTTTATAATAAATTGTTTTATAATAAATGAAATAGCAAGTCATGACATAGTAACCTACTGTCAGATTCATCATGAAGTTAGCTGAACACAGTGGGATGTTTGGGTAAGCAAAGAATCTTGTTTTAAATATCGGACAAAATAGATTCCAGTGCTCCTAACATATAAGTAAAACTGAAAGATTAAGCCAGGCTAACCTTGGAACAAGGGTGCATAAGTTTATTTAAGTTAGCCAAATTGCACTTGGACTTTGAGATACTTTTCTTCTTCCCTTTTTTTTTTTTTTTTAATTTTTTTTTTTTAATGCTAACCATAGAGAATGTCCCAATTTTCAGAGTAATCTATTTTTTCAGTTAAACTTCTAGCTGGACATTTGAGGTATTAAAACTTATGGCAGGATCAAATGACAGGTGAGTCTAGTGTAGTGTGTTGGTGCTGTCCTGCCGCATATCCTGTCACTGAGGATGTGTCATCTCATCCTTTTTCCCTCCTTGTTTCCCCATGTTTCTTGTACTAAGCTCAGTACCCTGTGTGAAAAACATCCCCCAAGAGCTAGTGCAGTGCAACACAGGAAGTTTTTATTTTGGGACAGATGGTTTGATATTAATCACCTGTCTGACATACTAAAATCTTCCCCCAGATGTGTCAGGTGTGCCGTTTTAAACCAGGGGCTAAAGCAGTCCCCTCCTGGAGGATGCTGCTCCCATGCATAAGCATGTCTGTGTTTATTAACTCTCTCTTGCTCTTTGACAGGATGACCTGCTGTCCTTGAAGGTCATCAGTGTCCTTCACCACCTCAGTATCAAAAGAGCCATTCAGGTTTTGAGAATAAACAACTTTGAGCCCAACTGCCTGCGCAGGAGGCCGTCTGATGAGGTATTGCTTTGCGAGGAGTCTGCGAAAAGGAATCCTCTAGGGTTTTATCCCTGGTGTTTGATTATTTCTGCTCTACTCTCTCCTGCTGTCTCCTCATTCTGCTTCATTTTTAGTTTCCTGTTTCTCATGTTGTTCTTTTAACCTCAAGCTCTGACATCACTTCCTTTTCTCTACCTGCCATGGCCTCAAACTCATGTCCTCCTTTCCAAGTCTCCTGCTTCTCCCCCAAGCCTACAGCTGGCTGTTTTGGCCCAGTCTCTGATGTGCTGTCTGGAATGGAAATCATCTTGAACTCAGTGTGTTGTTGCCATGAGTCTTGTGCAACTCTCTGGAAAACTGATGGCTGTGTCAAAATTTTCTCTGTAAAGGAGCTTGGCCCCATTACCACGCAGGAGACTGCCATCACTGTGTTTCGGAAGCAGCAGATGCTGGATAGGGCAATGGATGACAAAACAACCCAGATTTTTGGATTTAGATTCACAATGTGTATCTGCAAGAACAGCACAGCAGCTCATGGAACCAGCTGAATTTTCAGCTCTACTGGTAGAAATGGCAAATAACCCTAGTACACAGCACAATAATCAAATGACCTGACACATCCCTGCCCAGACCCATCACCACACTGCTCTTGCTGCAAGGTAGCAATCCAGAAAGAGATTTTTTACCTCAAGTGCAAAGTAGGATTGTATTCCTTAAGGGCAGGAGAGGTACGTTTCAGTGACGATTGGGGCTGGGATTCAGCTGATTTGGGATGTCTCCTTACCTGCCTGTCCCTCCTGTTGGCAGAATAACGTGACACCTTCTGAGGTGACCCAGTGGACCAACCACCGCGTGATGGAGTGGCTGCGCTCCGTGGATCTGGCAGAGTACGCACCCAATCTGCGGGGCAGCGGAGTGCACGGGGGGCTGATGGTGAGCTTCTGGGCTGGCTTCTTCCATTTTGTGAAAAAAAACATGTCTGGGAATCACTAGGTCAATAATGTTCTGACATTTTCTTTGCTACACACACCTTTTTTGCTTATTCTGCTTACTAAGAAGTTTCTTACCTTATGGGTTAAAGGATATGAATGTCTTGAGTGGAAATAGTGTGGTTTAATACTCTGTATTCCCCTATTGGTATGGCATTCTCCACCTCCTGTCCTACAGTGCTGCCATGCTGTTGAACAGCCACTTTCTGCCTTCCTAGCCTGGATATGGTTTTCTTTTGTGGGGGAAGCTTGTTACTTTTGTAAAACTTGAGATTACACTGTCAAACCAGGATTGTTTTAAATTGCTCTAGCATCACATACTCCAGACAAGAGACTTACATATGCAAAGGTTTGTTGTGGTGATTAGGAGTTATATCCCTGCTCCAGACATTTTGTGTCTGTTTATTTTCCATGATTCTTCTGGCTACCTTTTCCAGAATTGGAAGATGATACTGGGAAAACATTTTGTGGCAGCTTCACACAGTACTTCAGTTAAGGGTGGATTTATCTGTTCATTTCTTCTTACCTGCCAATTTGTTCCTATTTATAACTCCAGAAGGAAAGCATGGAGGTAGCATTTTAGGAATCCTTTAATTAGTTAACTCTCTTTCCTCTTTCTTTGTTGTATATTTCCTCTAAAATACCAACAAAAATCTGAAAGCAGCCTTAGGAAGTGACCAAGATAGGCCTGGATGTCCTTGAGATCTCCTCAGACAGTACAGGCTTCAGCTGGATTCTCTGTGGTTGGATTCCCAGGTTTTGGAGCCCCGTTTCAATGTAGAAACCATGGCCCAGCTGCTGAACATCCCACCCAACAAGACGCTGCTGAGGCGGCACTTGGCCACTCATTTCAACCTCCTGGTGGGGCAGGAGGCCCAGCAGCAGAAACGTGAAGCCATGGAGTCCCCAGACTACGTCCTCCTGACAGCAACTGCCAAAGTCAAGGTAGGCCACTTGTTCTGGGAGGGGGGGGATGTTCCAGGCAGGCATTTGGATCTCCGGTTTTATCCGTGCTGGGAGGGCGCCTCAGTAAGGTCTGAAAAAAGGGGTTGGTTCCTAAGGAAAGAAGCATGAGAGCAGGACCTGGCAGATCTGGGGTTGACACTTGTGTCTACCAGGCCACTTCTCAGCCTCTCTGACATGCACAGACAAGAGGCAGCATTCATGTTGTCCTTCTGTCTATACTGAGAGATGTTTGGGAGGGAGACTGTCCCTTACTGTTTACAGACTCACGGTTTAATGTGGAATTTTGACCTCATTTGGGATCTGTTAAATGGTGGTGTCTTAACAGTGGTAGAATGAAAGGACACGTAGTCCTTTCAGGTGTCCTTTCAGATGCCACTGTCATGAAATTCAGATCTGTGTAGGAGAGCACTGGAGTTTTGACCCTTCATCGTGGAAACACAAGAGGGCACAAGAAGGCCTGTTAATTCATTGCTGATTCTCTATCTCCTTGGCAAATTTCTCTTTACTTCTAAGCCAAAGAAACTTACCTTCAGCAATTTTGGGAGCCTGAGGAAGAAGAAGCAGGATGATGTGGAGGAGTATGTGTGTCCTATGGAGCTGGGGCGAGCATCTGGGAGTGGACCGAAGAAGGGCTTTAAGCCTGGCCTGGATATCCGAGTATATGATGATGATGATTTGGACAGGCTGGAGCAGGTAAGCTAGTTCTAACAATTCTGAGTCTTTGAGCTGTCAGGTTTGGTGGGAAAGTTTTCAATTTCCCAGGAAAGTCTTCCTTTTGCTTTGGCCCGTGAACGCCCTGACTTCTTGCTGTCACACAGCATAGTGACAAAAGGGTCTGCTCCCAAGGAGGTTAAACTGTGAATGCAGCACCTTTAGGGCCTGCCCTGGAGTAACTCTCCTCTCCTGACAGGCCATGCTTCTCCCTTGGTCTGAACATCTCAGGTGTAATCAGTAAATGGTGTGCTGGTGCTGCACTTAATTGTTACAGCAGCACAAGGGGGAATGGCTTCACACTAACAGAGAGTGAGTTTAGATCTTAAGAGGTTTAGGATATTAGAAAAATGTTCACTGTGAGGGTGCTGAGGCCCTGGCACAGGTTGCCCAGAGAAGCTGTGGCGGCCCCATCCCTGGCAGTGTCCAAGGCCAGGCTGAAAAGGGCTTGGGGCAACCTGGGATAGTGAAAAGTGTCCCTGCCCATAGCAGGGGCTTGGACTGAGATTATTTTTAAGGTCTCTTCCAACCCATTCTGTGATTCCACTCTATGATACAAATAAGTTGTTATTAATTCATGATTCATTCTCTGTTTTTTATAGATGGAAGATTCAGAAGGGACGGTGAGGCAAATCGGAGCATTCTCTGAAGGCATCAACAACTTGACAGTAAGTCTGTGAATGAGGTCTGTGCAGTGAGGTCGCTGTTTCTGTGGGGTGCATGTGAACCCATTGGCACTCATATAAACAGTGTCAGTGAGGTCCTTTGGATCTCCTGCAGGGACAGAGGGCACAAGAAAACCAAGTGATCTGGGAAGGTACCTGCCCATCCTAGTGGGGAGATTTGGTGGTCTGTGCTGGCTCCCCACACACTGGGGAGGGCAGGGGACACAGCCCCCACTGCCCATGGTCAGTGGGTTTCCAGCTGGGAGTCAGGCTGCATTTTCTAGGTGGAAGGCCCAAGCCACTGGGGCCAGCAGACAGTAGTGAACAGGTTTTGCAGCGGCGTGGGTGAAAACCTCCCTCAGCAGAGAAAAGCAGTGGCTGGGAGGCAGTGTTTGCTGCCCAGCTCAGGACAGGTGACTGCAGTTGTTCGAAACCTTGACTTTTCCCTCCTTTCCTTTCCAGCACATGCTGAAGGAAGATGAAATGTTCAAAGACTTTGCCACTCGCTCTCCTAGCACTAGTATAACAGATGAAGACTCCAACGTGTGATAGTCACCACCAGGCACTGACAAAGACTCGTTCTCCTGCATGCAAGGACATCCCTGTTCCACCTGACAAGCAGCAGATCATGTACTTTACATTGCTCTTGCTTCTGTTTGTTAGAAGTAACACTGAGGGGTGGAGAATTTTAAAGAGAAAAGGAGAAAAAACAAGGTGCCTACTTAAGTTGCCACAAAAACCACCCAGACACTGGTGAATGGTAATCGTTTTAACTCTATTTAATGTACAAACTGGTGATACGAGTGTTGCTTTGAAATTGATGTGGTATGCTAGTGCTCTTTTTGCTTATTCATGGCCTCAGATAATCCTTAATACTGTTTGAAAAGAACAGAAGGTGTTAGGTGAAAGTGTTGCATCTGTAGATACCACGCATCAGCTCTCTCTGCACTCCCAGCTGAAAAATAGAAGTTACTGCTCTTTTCTAAGTGCTTTTCTTTGGCACAAACACCAGTTCAACCCTATCCAATGTAGGATTTTAGTCATCCGTGCCCTATGTAAGCTCCCTGGTAGCTCTTGACTGTTGCTCCTATTTTTATACTGTTTTATAAAAAAAAAAAAAAAAGAAAAGTAAAGAAAAAATAAGTATATGAAGTACATATAAAAGCAAAAATTAAAATTTTGTGAGATAGAGTGATGGAGAGTTGAAGGTGTGTGAGGGAAGGGGAGAAGGTTGTAAAAAAATTATGCCAGTTTGCAAACCAGCTGGTTACTGGGAAAGGCAGGCTGACCTTTGGGACTGTTTGCTTTCATTGCTTTTTACTGAGTGCACAGTTTAATGATCTTCCATTTGAGATGAAACTATTCTAAAGCATGTTTCTTCTAGCAGTGACTCATCCAGAAACAGCACATTTTAAAATGTCTTTTTTCTTGTCCCCAGCAGCAGCAGTTAGTGCATTCAACAAGGGTTATTAACACTTCCATGACTTAAAAAATTTCCTTAAAGTTGAGAGTACTCCCTGCACATGGAAGGGATATTTCTGTGTTGTGACTAATGTGAAGATGGTGTAGTTGCAAAAAAAAAAAAAAAAGTTATATAGAGAAATGTATAGGAAATATATTATTTCATATTATTAAGCCTAAGGTGGGACTTCTCCTCAAAATTTAGATACCAAATGTGTTGCTCATCATTTTGCCTTCTAAAAGCACAGCTCCTCTGCTCGTGAGGATCATCAGGTTTTAAAATTCCTAACTAGCCAGTGGGAATCTTGTGTCAGACTTCCAGTTTTATGAGGCGTCCTAGCCAAAAGCAAACAAACAAACAAAAGTAACTTTTTATTCCAGTGGTCATTTGTATGGTGTTGAATGTTGCATGTATTTTAGCACAATGGCATGAAGCTGCTTTGCTCTGTAAAGGCAAGCAAAAGTCCAGCTGGAATTGTTCCTTGCAGTGGTGTTGCTTTGCCAAGCGTTTGTCACTCGTTTTGTCGCTCTCCTTGCTGGAAGTGAGATCATTCCTGGTGTCGTGCAGGGGATTTGGGGTTTGTGCTGACTATGGGGATGTTTCTAAAACACTGTTAACAAAGCTAGGAAAGGAAGAAAGGCTCTTCCCAGGATTTTCAGGGAACTCCTCTTAAATCAGAGGCATATTCCAGCATTACAATGATGTAAGCTGATAACCTGGACCTTTGAAGGATGTGCGGTGTAGGTGATTATTGATGTACCAAGATGCAAAATTTAATGTGGGCAGGTTTAGGGTGCAGATGCTTGGGATGTGGATTCAGGCCTCCCTTTCTGTGAATACTCTGCAATATTGTTATTATGTACATGGAAGTTGAACATAAAACCCTGTGGAAGCATTGGGAAATGTGGTGCAGGCTTCCAAATGAAAGTATTCCTTTGGATGGCTCTCACTAGTCACTGGCTACTGGGCAGGACTGGGTATTCACAGCGGGGAAAAAGGGACCTAGTGACAAAATGCTGTGTGCTGAAGTACAAACACTCTCCAGTTTCTCTGGAGTGTTATCAGTGAGGGCAGTGATCATTTATTGAAGTGCAGTGTAAGCAGCATTCTGCTCCAAACATCCCTTTCCTGGCAGCCAGGTCATCCCCTCAGAGCTGTCACCTGAGCCCTGGTTCTCTTACGGGGTGGGGACACAAGATGGGTGATGAAGTCAGGAGGTTTTCATGTGCGTGTGTGCACACCGTTGATACCGTCGGGTGTTTAATTGGTGCCTGTTTGGAGAGGGCAACATAACTGCTGTGTATTGCCATGTGAAACCCAATAAAGTCTGTGGAAAATGCCAAGTGTTTCTGGAAGCCGGTTCCCTTGTTCTACTCAAAAAACAAAAGAGAGAAAAGGGGCAAAATCACACATTTTTTTGTTGACTCATTAATTAGTTTGTTAGTAGTGCCTGCAGCAGGGCTCGAAGATAAGAAATCACCTGTATCAAGACTTTAGTTATTTCTGGGATCCAGTTTGAACCATCTTGGGTTGTTTGGTGTGGTGGTAAGTGGCATCATCATTGCTCAATATGTGCTCTCCACAGGGAGCCCTCCCAGGGTGTTCTATCCCTTTCTTGCTGTGAAAGAGACTTTCTCTCCCTTCTCTGGGAGATTAAAAGAAAAAGGTGGTTTCATTTCCAGGCAACAACCTGTGCCAAAAAAATGGTTTCTGTGCAATAGTCCTAGAAAGGAGATCCAAGGAGATAAGATCAGACTGGAATGAGATAACATCAGCCAAAGAAATGGTGCCGGAATTAACAATAAGGAAAACAAGCACAGATGAATTCAGAAAGTGTGAAAGCTCCCGGGCCTGTTGGACTGGTCCCTGCTCAGTCAGCTGTGGAGGAGCACACCCAGGAAAAGACCCAGCTGCCCCGCGGGCTCACAGAGCTCAGCTCTGCCATCACCTTCACCGGGAAGGCTGCAGGTATCCATGTGCAGCTGAATAGGTCTGGCTGAGCCCAGTGCCTGCAGAGCCTTTGCTGGAAAATAAAGGTTTGTCCCTGAGGCAATCTGCATGTGGAAGCGACCTCCTCCGGCAGAGAAAATGGGCCAGAAGGTCTCCCAGGAGGACAACCAGGAGAACAAGGCTGAAATGCTGGTCATCTGTGAAGTCTTCAGCCAGAGCGTGCTCCATGCATCTCAAAGGCTGAAGGACTATCTTGGTTTTGTGGATCCTCAAAGCAAATTCCAGCCAGCCACGAACACTCTGAGTGAGATCTTCCTGGTCAACTTCATCGGCTTCTGCCTGGGAAAGGGCATGGAGGAGCGGATCGTGACCAGCAAAATGACCAAACAGCAGTCCTCCCTGTTCGGAGTGGACTGGGTCTGGACTCTGTGTGGGTCTGACAAGCAGATCAAGCTCCAGATCGCCATGCAGGCTTTGCAGCCGGCCGAGCTCTTCCACGGCGAGGGCCCAGCCGAGGATTGCTGCCGGGAGGCCGTACTGGCCAACGAGTGCTTCCAGAACATGAGCAGGTTTGAGAAGCTGGCCGAGTTCTGCCGCCTGGTGGGATGGGACTGCCTGGGCTTGTTTGTCATGTTCAGCATGCCAGGGAAGCCCAAGGACATCCGAGGAGTCCTGCTGGACAGCATTGCCAAAGAGGAGCAAAAATGCCGCCTGTCGGGCAGGAATGCGCTGCGGCAATTTGTCACCAGCACTGACAGCTCCCTGCCCGCAAAAGACATGCTGGAAAACTGCCTGGGCACAAAAAGCAGGCTGAAGGATGTGGGCAATATGTACATAAACTTTGTGTGAGCAGCTGGGCAGGAGCAGTGGCTCCGTGCAGCACTGGGGGCTGTGCAGGGCTCAGCTCTGCTCCTCTCTCTTTCCTCCCCACACTCCATCCCATCCACCTTCCCCTTGACCCATTGTGTTCCCTTAGCTCCTGCAGAAGCCAGGCTGAGTCAGCCTCTCCAGGTTTTAAAACAACAGGATGGACCTGCCAGAAAAATGTGTTTATAGAAGGCACAACGTTTTTCCAGAACATTTTGTTCGCTAGACATTAAGTCTTGGCTGGAGCTGCTGGAAGCTTTATCAGCCAGAGCTCTCAGGAGGTCCTGGTGGATTTGACTCAGAGCCTTTGTTTGCAGTGTGGCAGATTTTTTTTTCTGTCCTAGGAGGGTGAGTCTGTAATAATGGAAATGTGCTGGTGCTGGTCAGAAGAGTTGCAATGAGTGTGAGGGACAATACCAGGCCTTAAAATGACTGATTTGAAGGAGTGAGCTGGTTTCAATTAAGAGGAAAAGCCCTTCCCAGTGCCAGAAATGGGCTCTGAGAGAGACTTAATAATTACCTGCCCCCTAATTAGTGCCAGGCTCTACAGGGCCTTGGAGCTGTGAACAAAAGGCCGGGCTGGAGCCAGATTCAAAGCTTTTCTCCCTGAGTGGCTTTGTCAGGGCAAGGTGTGGCAAAAGCTAAGGGCAGGTGTTCAAGAACACTTGGGAAAAAGCAATGGGGACAAAAGCCAGGCCTCATATGGGTGGGTCCTTTTCATAGCAACAGAGGCAGCCCCTGACCATTCACAGAAGAGAGCAAATCTGGAGGAGGCAAGATTATTTTACTTGGAATTTCATTTCAGTAGCTTAGCAGCTGGTGGCATTTGTAGGCTTGATTTATTCTATTTCCCTCAGCTTCTTCTAGACTAAGTCAGGCTTTTGGGTTATATAGTTATAATTACTTGCTTTACTGTTAACCAGTGAATTAGGACCTGATCCATATTCAAACTGGTAAACTCACTTTGGTTATACTGTCAGAATAGTCTTGTCAGTGCAAAACTCGTCTGCCTCAAGTTTTCATATAAATTCAGTCATTTAACAGAATAAAAATAATTTGGAAAACACATTCATCTTTCACTATTTACTATTCGAATTGTAAGATGGAGGTAGCTGTGAGAGCTGAGAATCAGAGGCTGTTACTTAAAGGGCCATTTAAAAAGAGCCTAAAGAGGCTGAGGCATCAGTGCCACGAGTGTTTGCAGCATTCCATGGCAGGGGCAGGGAGTCTGAAAGGGGAGCTGAAATAAAAACAAACACAGAGAACTGTGACATTTTTGCTGAGTCACGAACGTAGCTGGGTTTGGAGAAGAGTGACCTTTCAGTCCTGAAACAGTTCATTGAGATAGAATTGTTTTTAAAGAGCTGCTGTCGCTGTGTACTGTGTGTGTGGCTGGGTTTGGTGGGACAGAGGAGACAGTTCTGGTGTGTTGCATGGAGAACCTGCATAGCTGTGGGGGATTGGGGTTTTTTTGCCTGTTTAAACCAACAGAATAATCAACACTGCAGCAGGATTGATACTGGTTTATAAAAGACCTGCAGAAAATGTTCATTTTTCTTAAATTGGTATATTATAACCAGTGTGACTTCACCTATCCAGTTCTTTAGAAAAGCTGACTTACTTGAAAACTGGGCTTTTTTTCCTTTGCATGCTTTCTCAGTAATAGAAAGGGAAGGGGAAAATCAAAGTGTCTTGACTCTATAGAGTTTGAACTATGAGAGTTACACATTGGGGCAGTTCTTGATTTGATTTGTGTCCCTCAAAGGGCTCTCGTACATCAGAGACATCACATAGGCCCAGTATGTTATTTTGGGAGCTGGGTTATGTTGCCCAGGCTGCACCACACTCTGGCCCTTTCCCTTGTGGGCTTTAGCTCAGGCCCCTGGGCCCTCAGCCATGGTGGGCATTGGCCAAGGCTCTGGATTCTGGCTAGCAACAGTGAAAAGTATTTAACCAGGTAACTCTGACTATGTTCATCCACTCAGCCGAGCTGGAGCCTCAGCTCAGGTGACTCACAGGCATCCCCAGGCTTCTGTGACTGCACATGCTGATGGACCAGGTAAGGTGCAGCCCCCAGCCCATGAAATCCCAGGCAATTTGTGTAGTAACATGACATAATGTTTGTCTTGGGTTCTGAAGAACCTGGAATTCACACCTTTGTCCCTTGGCAGTGTTTCCTGTTCACATTTCCCTCTGAACACTCGCTGCTGGGATGCGCAGGGAAAAGCCCTGTCCCTGCATGGGATGGAAGCTCCTCCATGTCTCACCAAGAGGTTCAAAGCCCATTTGGTTTTCTGGAAGCAGTCAATGAATTCGGCCTCGCTCAGGGCTCTTGCTCAGGGGGTCAGCATTCCCTCTGCCCAGAGAAGGGGCCGAGAAGGACACGTTGGTGAGAGCATCCCCTTTGGGAAGGTTCCCTCTGCCTGCCGTGCAGAAGGCACAGCACAAACGGGTGTTGAGACCAGAAGTACTGAAAATGAGGGGTTCAGGGAAAGGCAGAGTCCCTCTGTGTGCCGGAGGCTCCGTGCTCTGCCACAGGTGCCCCGGAGCAGCGGCCCTTCCCAAACTGCTGTGCCTGGGTCTGTGGCTGTGCTGTGGCATTGATCCAGCTCTGCTGGGCTGGGAGCTGAGGCGTTCCCCCGCCTTCATCTGTGCCCCCCTGTGCTCCCCGTTTGTTCCTGCTGCCCTGCCCCTCCTGGCCCTTTCTTCTGGCTCTGCCCCCCTTTCCTCCTTTGGCTGAGCTGTGGGAATGCCTTTGCAGCCTTCTGGAACCCAGTGAGGAGCACTGGCATGTCATCTAGGATGCAGTTCAGGATTTGCTGTGAAGACAGAAACCCAAGGGACCAAGGTAAAAGCGAGCCCAGGCTGGGCACAACTGGGAGCCCGAATCTCAGAGCCTGCTGCATTTCGCAGGAGGATGCACAGGAGTGGGCAATCCAGGCATGAAATGGAGCTGAATGCATCCATCTGCAAGCACAGAGCTGTTGGGCTTGGCTGTGTGCTGTCCTTACCAAAGGACCAAGTGACCCCTGCTCATGGACAGCTGGAAAATAACCCAGGTGGGATGGGGAGGAGCAGAGCTGGAATTAGCAGAGCTGCCTCAGGTCAGAGGACATTGGCACTGACCCAGTGATGGAGGTTTGCTTTTGGCCACCTTATCTTTGTGCACAGCAGATATCACTTGGAAAAATGGCCAGAAGATGCATTAAATGCTTGCTCAGGGAAGAGCCCCTTGCTCCCTGCCTCTCTTCTCCCTCTGCTCCTGCCTGTGGACTGTGCAGTGTCCTTGTTTCCACCGTTTCCTTTGCCATCTCCTGTGCTAACGTGGTTCCAGACTCCTCATGCTTTCCAGAGCCAGAGCTTCGTCGTTCAGTGTCTGCAGACAAGGGACAGAAAAATGCATTTGCTCTCAGAGGCTGGAAATAGGCTCCCCGAAAGGCAGAGATCTATGGGATGGTAGCTCCCAGCTTGGGTGTTTGTTCTGGGTTGTGAGGGCACCCCAAGGAGCAGGAGGCGATTGGAGTTGCTGATTAAGTCCTGTGTGGGCACAGCACTCGCCTGCCAGCCCTGTGTCCATCCTCTGCCTGCTCTCAGTTGCAGACAGGGATGAACCACGAGGAGCAGCCAGCAGAGTCCTGCCAGCCCCGGCTCCCACTGTTCCGGGTCCCCAACTCCTGGGCCTTTGATGGATCTTCGTGGAGGAGCTGAAGAACCAGAGGTGAAGTGGGATTAGATGAACTCTGCTCTCTCTGCAAACCTCCAGCTCTCTATGGGAGCTTTCCATCTCCCAGAGGTTCCAGTTTAACCAAATGGTAGTGGAGAAAGAAGGAAGAAGCCCTGGAATTCTGCATTATGGGTGCTTAGGCAGCCCTGGGCACCAATCAGCATTTTTGTACAAAAGTGTGCAGTCCCTCAAGCACTTGCAGTAGGTGCTAAATCCCAATCATCCTTCCAAAAACCCAACCCTGAGGCACCATCTGGCTTCCAGCAGCCACAGGCCCAGTGTGAGGGGATATTCCAGCAGGAACAAGCGCTGGGGTGGCCCCTGGTGCAAAGCAAAGGGTGTCAGCTCAGGGCAGGGGCTCAGAAAGGGCCGGCATAGCGGGATCTGCCGAGGGAGAGAGCTGGGGAGGCAGCTTTGGCTAAGGACCATGACAAGTCCAGGGCCATGCGGGGCACGGAACAACGGGCTGGAATTGGGCACCATGAGGGGACCCCGCCGGGGAACACGGGGAACTCCCGACCATAGGCAGGGGGACCTGGGAGGTGCTGCTGGCTCCAGCAGGGCCCCACCAAAACTGGAGCCATGGGATGCTGAAATGGTTTGGGGTGGAAGGGAC